>VXCM01001207.1:0-169973 GCA_014773175.1 Lucifuga dentata | reverse complement strand
TGAGTTAATAAACTTAAACCATTCAAGGCAATCGGTTTCATCAAACTGTTTGAGTTGAACTAACTCGTCATGTCCCCTTTTGGATGCAGAGGAACTTCCATTTTCCACATTTCCCATACAAATGTTCTTTTTTGTTCAACATTAATATTGAGGAAAGTAGTAACAAAATAGATCAAGTCATGCACAATCACTGCAAAATAAACAAGTGCAGTACAAATACTTTGAAATGAAAGTGAGAAATTCACATTGAGAGAACTCAAGTCTTCTTAACCCATTAGTGGCTGCAGAAAGCATGATTTATACTGCAGATCTTTTCAAAAGACACATGCATTTAATTAATTCAGCTCGGTTTATTTTGAACTCCCAATGTATCACACAAAGCTGGTTTCTTATCATCTGAGCTATCTGAATTTTCACATAAAATTTGCACATCCAAACTGCTTTTATCGTAATACCATTTCATACACATCTTCTCCAGTTACAAAAAAAAAAAAAAAAAAAAATCATAGTTTGACAGTCAATAATAAGCTCATATACAGAGCCCCTAAAGTCCTATAATGACTTTATGGACTCTTTATAATACAAATTCATATAATACATTTATTTATACAAATGTAATACATTTAAATGTGTTTGTTCACTCGTTTTTACACAGACCTCCTACTCCAGCAGTGATACTTTGCTTATAAAAACAAAGTACAGTACTGAGATATTGTTAGAACAGGGGACACTATTTTCAAGTGGGTATTTTGAACATGTATTGAATACTTTAATGCATTTCTTTTCCACAGCATTCCCTGGATGATTTGGCATCTTATGATGGCTTGTTTATTTTGTGTGCAGCAAAGTAGTGCTTGCATTAGAATATATTTTTGATATGACGAGATAATAACTTGTGTGCACAAGATTTAAAAAAAAATGTTATTCAGGACTTTAGGGGCTCCATATTACTGAGAAAACTTGTGAAAACTTGGTTGCCAAACCTTGTCTTGCAGGGTTCAACTTTGGTCAACATTGAAATTCGTCTTGAACTTGACCTTGATATGACAAAATGGAGGGAACTGTAGTTTAAAATGGTGAAGCTGTAGATGTCTCACCATCAGATTTTGTAAAACACTGCTAACACACACGTGAAATGAATTCGAAAATATGCTGTGGCCCAATGGTGATGTCAAGTGTGGTATGTAACATGGAAATCAGCGCAAAAGGAAAGGGTAGTGAAACAAAATATGAACAAGGTTGAATGCGTACAAGCAAACAGAAATTAACAGCAAGGTTCAACAGGTCTAAAATAAAATCATAAGAACTAACAACAAAAACAAAAACCAAGTATAAGACAAAAAGGGTGGAAATCAGCAAAACACAACACCATCAACAATAAAACAAATAACTTTTTTTTTTTTTTGGACCAACTTCGTATCTGCTTATGTGCTTATATCAATACCTCAATTGTGGTTCACTTTTAAAATAACCTTTTATTTTATTTTCATAAACCCAATATAAAAAGACAATTGCTTTTAAATGATAGTCAATTATAACAACTTTATAACAGCATGATAAAGTCTATCTACTTAGCTGAGTCAGCCCCTGCTTTCGTTTTATTATTATTATTATTGTTATTATTATCATCATCATTATTATTAAAATGTCCCTCTATAATTTCTGATTAATAGTTGGTTAAAACTCCTAAATGGGTTTTTAAGAGATCATACTACATCCGGGTAATTCAGTAAAGTGGCTGTGCATGTGCATGCGCATGTGCGAAACATGACCGTATTCTGTTGTATGAGGGGAACTTTGAACTCGCGCTCGTCTAGTGATGCTAGTTATGTTTAATAATTAATGTGCGTATCTGGTTGGTTACCATAAGAGATGATACCTGCCGGAAGCGTTAGACCAGAAACAAGTTTCCTATAAGGAACCTGGTTCTGCAAACTGCATGCACGCGCTTCACAGAAAAGGCGCTTGCAGTCAGAGATGTTTATTCCCGGTGTGTTTCGTGTTTTAAATGGAAAAGTTCCTCCTGCTTTGAAACAAACTCAGTTGGTGTCTCGTCTCAGAAACGCATCATGGAGAGCGAGATTTCAGATTCGCGCCTGCAGCACGAATTCAGCACCTTTTCACTTGCATGAAGATAGCCTGGGTGAGTTTAAAGGCAAACATTTTGTAATCTGACTTGTATTTTGTGGATTTGATAATATATTATTAACTCATTATTAATCCATCAGAGCTCGACTATGACGGGAAGTCGGTGCATTTTAACTACGTGTGGCTGCGGGATCACTGCCGCTCTGCCTCCTCTTACAACGCTAAAACCAACCAGAGAAACGTGGACACAGCCGGTATAGACCTCAACATCCGTCCGGAAAATCTAACAGTGCAGGGTGACAATCTCATCCTCACATGTAAGTAATAAGTTAAAGAAGAAAACAAAAAAATCATAAATATATATCACTTAATATGACAGTTTAGATTCCAGTTATGTGTATTGACTGCACTTGTTGCACTTGTTTACTTGTGGATGTCAGATTGCACTTTTAACTATTTACTTTTTAACTCACTTTTTAACTGTTTTACTGATCTGAACACTATTGTTTGTAATCCAAATGGGTCTGGTTTATTGATGCTGAGAACATTTATCAGGTTTTGGCAAAGAAATGCACAATACAGTAATTGCTTGGGAACTAACACATTTACCAAACATGGTCCTGACCAATTTAGATGCAATTCCTTTAAAATATACTGTATATTGGGGTGGACAAAATGTAAATAGAATTTGTATGTAAATATAACATCAGAGAAAACACCACTGTGTCAAATTACATTTAGGCTACATTAATAATCTACATGGCTGAGGGTTATCTATCCATGAGGAAATATAATTAGAAAACAAAAGTGATTATTTTTGGTTTCTTCAGTTGGCGAGTCACCAGTTATCTGTTTTAAGCCCAACAGCACAAATCATAAAAAACCTGTGTTGTGTTCTGGCTTTCCTGTCATTATTATTGCTTGCCCAGGCTCTGTTAACTCACAGAAGCCACTTAGAAACTTTTTTTGTTATGCAAATAGATTAATTTTACATTTGAGTGTGTGTTAGAAAACTTTTTTCAAATTGTTTTATTTTATTAAGTGTCATATGAAAGGGTGTCCAAGGGCCATAGAAACAATAGCAACACCTTGCTATTAAAATGCATGCTAATGCAAAGTATAAATGTGTGCAGAATGCATTGTGATCAGAATCCAATCCAATCTGCAAGACCACATATGAGCGTGGTCTGGCTCAGTTTAAACTCAGTCACAATTAGCCATGCGTAAATGCAATACAGCTTTTGTGCTACACTTCTGTAAGTGAAGTGCATTACACTGGCATTACTGGCACAGGAAACACTGGGATGCTGGATAAATTCCATTACCCTGATATTACTCATAACCTGTTTTCATACCAAAGCACTATGTGACAGAACAGTATGTGATTATCATTGTGTGAGTGTAACAAGGTTTAGCCTGACAATAACTGATGCCCACATGCTGCAGTGAAGTGGAAGTTCCCTCTCCCCGTAAATAAGATTTAAGAGTCCTGGTTGGTTTTAACCTAAATGTAAATGATAGGGCAGAGTGTGACAGAAACAGAGTTCACATTGTAATATAAGGTGTGAATGGGGTGAATGTGTTGTCATAGAGCTGTTTAAAAGTTTATATATACACCAAAGACTGAGATATTAAAGATGAAACAAGGTGACAGAGGCAGTTTGGGCTCAGCTTGAACAGGCATGTCCATTGGCCAGGAATTGGTAAAAATGCAGATTGTTTGATCAAATATTTGTGGACTCAACCTTAATGATGGCAGACGCCCAATGGATTTTCCTGTTAGATGCAGATTGACAGGAGGATGCTTTTCCATACCCAGAAGTAAAGTGAAAGCTGGGTGGCTTTGGTGGCTTTGACATTATGTTTGCTTAACAGAAGTAGTTATTTGCACTAATCGAGACAGTAAAGCGAGCACCACTCAAATAGATGGCAATGCACTATGAGCTGCTCTGTGGTGTTTTATAAACTGTGTAGTGCAGTTTAGAGATTATTCTGTCCTTGGCTCAGATTTTACTAAATAAAAATCTGTGTTCCTTGTCTGTTAAGCCTTTTTTTTTTTTTTTTTTTTNTTTTTTTTTTTTTTTTTTTAATGGAGAACTCTTTTTTTTCTTTTTCATTTCTGTATCCCAGGGCCTGGTGGACACGTATCAAAGTACAGCCTGAGCTGGCTAGCTGAGAACAGCTATGAGAGATGGAAGCAGCATACTGTACAGCCGCGTATCCTTTGGAATTCAGATATCTATAACAATTCAAGCATTACTTCTGCCAAATGGGACAAGTTCATGAGCTGTGATGACGAAGTAAAGAAGTTTCTTCAGAATTATCTGCTGTATGGGATCGCTTTTGTAGAGGATGTTCCTGCAACAGTTGAGGCCACAGAGGCAGTTACCCGGAGGGTCAGTCTGATCAGGTATAAATAAGTGTTCACTGCAACACTGTTTTCCATGAATTACAGTTCTATGCAGCTTTTCTGCATCAGTGATTTGCATATATAGAAAGTAAGGGTGTGAAGGTCAGGGTAGTGCATAGGTGTATTCATGTTTTGTGTGTTTGTTGCTGATTTTATCAGAGAGACTACATATGGAAGAATGTGGTGCTTCACCTCAGATTTTTCCAGAGGAGACACAGCCTACAGTCAGCTGGCCCTGGACCGACACACAGACACCTCTTACTTTCAGGAACCATGTGGGTAGGTATTAAATGTACTGAGATAAATCATATTGGGATTTAGAGATCACATGTTCATTTTTTTTTTTTTAATTTAAATATCCCCAAACAGATATATCAGCTGATCCTCAATCAGCTTGCAAACAGTAGAGTAATGTAATAGGAAAAGTTCTGATTTCTTAGTTTATAACTAGAAAAAGTAAAGGGAAAGGTCAGAAATTTTCCCTCTTTTGCTTCCCAGTATTACCTTGCATAAGCCACAGTCAGTCACACTTTGTGGGTTGGCTGTTGTTTTTGGGCTCTCTACATTGTAGTACATTCTTCTGGATGATTTGTGTAGTATCAGCCAAGAGGAAACTCCATATTCAGGGCTCATTTCTTTGTCTAAAAATAATCTCTTTGTGACTTAAATGTGGATTTTGTTGACTCCATATGTGCATAATAATATTAGCAATCATACCACCTATAAATTGCATCTGTTGGAGTTAAAATGTACACTCAAGTGATCATATATATAAATTTATTAGGTTAAATTACACTGTCCTCTGAAGGATTAGTATAAATTAAAACACTGCTAAGATCAGAATGGCTTTTTGAAAATAATGCGAGTAGGACAGACGATCCCAGCTAGGGCAGACGTCATGACATCATTTCTACAATGATAATACAAAGAAATTATACCAGTAATCCTACATAATGGTGCTTGCAGTGCACAAACTATTCTACAATAACTGGTAACAGTACTGAAGTAGGTATAAAAATGTAATAACTGATTAACAAAGGGAGTGATAAATGTAAAATCAACAAACCACAGACAGCCATAAAACAAGACTGAACAAAGACCAAAAGAGCAAATGTCTGTTATCTCTATATCTGCAATTTAATGACGCACTTTATAGTTTAAATGAGTGTATCCTAACAGAAATTGTAACTGTAGAAGAAAAGTAATGTGTTATTTTTTCACATTGTCAGCCATATTTATAAGATATTCTACCTGCTTGTTACTCTATTGACAAGGGAAACTCTTAAAAGTTTCTTCTCTTCTTTTCATCCAAATGCACTTTATATAAATTACATATATACTAAATAACTATATTACACTGTTCTCAACTATTACAGGTCTAATTCATTCTTCAGTAAAGTTTGCTGTGACGTGACATCATTTTGAATAAAAATATGTTTAATGTAGGAATGTTACTCACTCAGATGTCTGCTGCTTAGTTAAATGAGGAAATACTGAATATTTGTGTAGTTCGTCTATTGGTCAATCATATTAAACAAAGCTTTTTGACTTTATCTTATTGCTTAATTAACGGTTGTTGCTGCAGAATTCAGGTTTTCCATTGCCTCAAGCATGATGGTACTGGAGGAAGGACGCTGCTCGTGGACGGGTTCTACGCTGCAGAAAAACTACATCAGCAATCACCTGAAAACTTCAAGCTGCTTGCTAATGTACCCATCAGGCATGAGTACATTGAAACCACAGGCGACCATCAAAACCACATGATTGGAATCGGCCCTTTGCTTAATGTGTATCCTTGGAACAATGAACTGTACATGATACGGTATGAGACTGCTTTCATTTTGAATGATGTTATGATGTCTGGTGTGCTGATTAATTAGGGATTTTATTCTAAGAATGGGTTGCTTCCTAAGTACCAAAAAGCAGGTGTGTTAGTCTCAAAACTGAACAACAGGCATTAAAGTGGAGCTAAATATTATCATGTAGCTCGTTACTGAAATATTTTTGTCTTTGTCTGATGTTTCTTAAAAGTTAAGTTGTATAAAAATTTTAACTTAAATTTCTATATAAACATTTCAGAAGAAAAAGTGTTTTTTTGACAACTTGAACCCCAGTGTTTTCAGTCCATCCATCCATCCATCCATCCATTTTCCACTACTTTTCCCTGTTTCAGATGCCTCAAAGTTTGATGAAATCGATTTCTGCTCTGATGTTTGTTTTTTGCCTGAAGAAATGAACCACAAAAATAAAAGCCTCTTCCTTTTTTAAACAGATACAACAACTATGACCGTTCAGTAATTGACACTGTCCCCCATGATGTTGTTCAGAGATGGTATGTGGCACATCGAGAGCTGACCACAGAGCTAAGGCAGCCAGAAAATGAACTATGGCTGAAACTGACTCCTGGGAAAGTAAGAAAGCAACACTTCTCAAAATCATGAATGTTTTTCCAAATATACAGCTTTAAGTGAATTAGTAGCTAAATAACATTTGTAGGTGTGATTTTGATTAAAAAGAAAAAACAGTACATTTTTCTGGTCCTGAGGTTGT
The DNA here is from genome assembly GCA_014773175.1 of Lucifuga dentata. NCBI lineage: Eukaryota > Metazoa > Chordata > Actinopteri > Ophidiiformes > Bythitidae > Lucifuga > Lucifuga dentata. The sequence continues at coordinate 162,925 of VXCM01001207.1, read as the reverse complement.
ATTTACAGTTGTATTTACAACTCTTTTACTGTTTCTTCTCATCACAAGGTTATTTTCATTGACAACTGGCGTGTCATGCATGGCAGGGAGTCTTTTACCGGTGTGAGACAACTCTGCGGATGCTATCTGACCAGAGATGATGTCCTCAGCAAGGCACGCTTCTTTGGTCTGCAGGCCTGATCCAGTATCAATCACCACCTCAATTCCGTGCCTTGTATAACATCCAGCGTTAGACTATTTGATAGCTTTAAACCCAGTTAAAATAAAATACCAGTGATTTTTTTAAAATTGTTTTTAAGTGTGTGATTTTACCATGATTTTAACATTTTCTGTTATTATATATGAAACACAACTCAAAATTTAAGTCATCAAATGCATAGAGTCACAGATGTCTTGCTGTTGTTGAGCTCACTTACATGAAATGATGTAATGTTAAATTAGGATTACATAAATGCATCAAAAACCCTCCATTTACAGTAGTGTCATTTTAATGAGCTACAGTTGTGTTACTGATTTTATTTAATGCTTATCAGACAGTTATATTATCTGTGCAGGGGGTTTATGCCCTGCATTCAAGCTAAAGTTTTTCATTACTAACTGAAAGAAAATAATTTATGTTTTATTTAGGTAAGACTAAAATTACTGATTTGAATTCTTTTCCACTTTGCTTAAAAAGGTTGACTTGCAGTGTGCTTGAGTTATGTTGCAGGAAAAAGAAGAGCAATAAAAAAAAAAGCAATACTGCGATCCCAAGTCCAATGTTTTGAAAGACACTGTTGTGGTTTTATTCAGCAGGTGTAGACATAAGTGACATGTCAAAGTAAATACAGACTTGGTTTAAACCAGATGGTGGCTTACTCTGGGTGTATGATGTCATCATTAAATACGGTTTAATGACATTTACCTACATCATTCATTCATTTATTTATTTATATGTCTGCTTAGCTGTCTACTTTCTCATTTAAATTCTGAGAAAATTTTCAGCTGTCTGCAAAGACCAAAGCAGACATGCTATTAGTCCAGTGCTCAGGTCCAAATTACAGGAAAATTACATTAATATTACATTACATTATTAATTGCATTAATAATCATGGCCACATAATAGATACTACAACCATATCAGTAATGATAATTTTCAGCCTAATTTTTACATTAACATTTCTATCACCTGTGAAAGCTGAGGATTAGAGTCAGACTTAAATTATAAATCATGCACACAATTAAAGCAAAGATGCTTGACTATTTTAATTTTTTGGTAGGATAATTATGTTTGTCACACTGTAAAAGTGTTGAAGTTCCCCTTAAAGCTGGAAAACAAACCCAAACTTCTCCTTGAATTTGACTACAGCTATAAGACAATGTTGGCTATGTGATTTATACTACAGCAGCACACTATAAAAAAGATTCTGTCATTCTCAGTGCAAATTAAGTCAGAAAAAGCAATTCTAAACTAACTTGTGGCCCATGTAAAAATGATTAAAATTAAATTGGCTTAGATTCAGTGTTTGGCACTGTAAAGATGGCCACCAGCTCTTCTGATATTTCCCACTTAAAGCATATTGGAGGTCTGTCTCAGCACTGCCATCTTCACTTGCCAAACATTCATAAATTTTTGGCTATTGGCTCTGAATTGGCAGTGGAGTGCCCAGTTTGTTTAACATTAAATTTATGGGATTGGTTGTGCCAAGGATATAATTGTTGTATGCTTGCTTTCATTAACTGGAAAATAAATACAGTTTAACAACTCTAGCAAAAAAAAAAAAAAAAAAAAAAAAAAATCATCTGCAGGAGGTTGATAGGGTTGGCAGTAGATACCAATGAGAACTGATTTTATTTGGCCAGATTCTAATAGTGTCTCAGAGAAGGGAATCCCAGAACAGACTTGAGGGTAAGACAGGTGTAGCAAAAACTTGTTCACTTGGTCAGCAAGCAACAGAAGTGCAGTCAGATATTGCAAACAAAGGGTAAAAGCAAGCAAGCAAGCAGGTTTTCCGTTGAAGACATCGGATCTGGCTGGGCAGGCAGGTTTCTGAGTCAGGTGATAAGTTTAAGCTCCACACTGACAGCTGGTGGGCAGATACAGAATAGCAGATCTGGAACAATAAGAGATTAGATATTAACCCAGTAAAATAGAGGCAGAGGAGCGGTGAATGGAGAAACTGTTACTGGGAAACAGGTGCTGAAATTTCTGGTTTTGACAGCTTTACCTTCTGCTTTAATACAAACACAGATAACACAGCCATTAGGAACCATGACATGTCCCCAAGGAGCTCAAGGTAGAAAATTCAAATCTGAAGATAAGATAATAGTGGTGCTCCTGAAAATGTGTGTAGATTCCTCATGAAAATAGTAGCATAACTAAGAGAAGAGCCCTGATTATGCACAGACACTGCCCACTACAATGACCACATAATCTAAAAAGGCCATATGGATGATTTTTTTTTTTTTTTTTTTAATCATCAGTTAAAGGAGCAATCTCTCCTAAATTTAGTGCATTCCTTTAAAGATGCAGTATTTATTTTTGGCTAATAGAAAGCAGCATTCACTTTCCAACATTCATTCTCCTTGTAGCTGGTTTGGATCCCGCCAACTCTGAGAAAAAAAATATTTGAGTCTGCAGTTACTAGCCCAACTTTTTTCACTACCTGCCACCTACAGTATTCAGATGGTATTTGATATTAATTGTGCTTAAAAGAGCTACTTTAGCTGCACCACTAACTGAATTCTGTAGGACATGTAATGTCTACAGGCGATACAGTTCACAACAGAAAACATTTTATTTAATCAGGATCTGCATTCGATTGCTTGTCTCACTTCTATTAAACAGTATAATCATACTCCAGTCCTACTTCATCCACGGTTGTCTGACAGTTAAAAAACACATTTAAAAAACTATTCAGTTTCCTATGTTGTATATTGTTGTAAGCTTTCAAATACAGTATAGTATGATTTGAAAGACTTTTTTAAAAATGTTTTATAATTTTATAATATGGTTTTATTTTCCAACTTCAGTGTTGTATCATACTTAAAAAAAACATAAGCAGGAGGACAGTGGTGACTTATGATCCTTTGAATAATGCAGACTATGCAGATCATATAAGTTTTTAAATATTAATCCAATTTATATAATGAATCAAAATCATTTCAAATATTAGGTCCAATATAACGTAAATCTCTCTTGCTAAAAAGTATACTTCTTATTCATGCAAAAATGAATAAAGAGTGAATGAGGTTATCACTCCATTCCAATTTGACCATCATATTGAATATGAAATGATTAAAAAAATAAGTACATATAGGACTGCTATTCTTGGTCTAACACCATATTCAATCGTAGTAATTTTAAGTAAAAAAACAGAAACTAAATTAAAAAAAAGCATAAAACATGATTCAGTATACATGTAACAATAAATGCAACTTCAAACATGAACATGAGCTGGAGCTGGAGGTTATTGATTAAATTTGAGAATAACAAATATTGAAGACTGGATATCCTGTTATTCAGTAGTGTTGCTCCAGTTGTTTTCAACTGGCCTTTTTAGGCTTGTGGATCTTCTCCCTCAGCATGGAGGTTGCTGGATGTGGTTGCCATGGGAACTGCATCTGAAGCACCTTGGGCCTGTTGAGTGCTCCTCCTAGTGGAGGGAAAGAGAAAAAAAAAAAAGNAAAAAAAAAAAAAAAAAAAAAAAAAAAAAAAAAAAAATTAGTCATCTTAAAATCTCACTTCATCTCGCTAGCCTCTGTGTCTTTGACCGTTTTGTATCTGTGCTTCTTGATTGTGTGAGCGATGAACCACACAACCAGGATGATGAGGACACACCCAAGCAATGCACCGATCACTGCACCAGCAATCACCCCATCTTCTACTTCTACACAAAGATACATTTTCATTTCAATGAATACATCCTTTTATTCATTATTTCACAGATATTATGGAAAATGAAAGAAATGTGAATATACCAGGACTTAGCTCTGTAGTGCAAGTGGAAAATCCTACAGCATTTGATGCATTGCACATGTACTCTCCAAACTGAAACTGGGATATGTTTCTGAATTCCAGTTTTCCTGTTTTGGTAACTGGGGAACGCAATGCACAAATGTTTATATAAGGATAAATGTACATATATTTGTAGGCATACACAATAGCCACACATACAGTACTCATCTCTTCCCAGTACAGGCTTTCTTGTTTTAGTCTGATCCAGTCTGGTCCAGGTGTATAGAGGTGTTGGGCTTCCATGCTCACTGTGGCAGGTCAGAGTGACCAGGTGACCCGATTCCACATCACCGTGGACAGCACAGAAAGGAAGAGAGGGCTTCTCTGTCAGAGCAAAGGAGAGCAGAAAGGTCTCAAAAAGTGAATTTTTAGTCTGAAAGCTACCTAGCTACCTAACAACATCAACACATATCATTAAAAATTTACAGGAATTGTGGATTGGAATAAGAGCTTCATAATGAATGAAGTGATCAGGTTTAGCAGTGTCTAGTATTTTTATATAGACTGTTTTTGACTTGAAAACATAATGCAGTTTGTAATAATAGATTATACAGTACATATTATCATCACTCGTTACCATCTATTCTACATGTCAAGGTTAGCATATGCTCCATATCAATTACTGTATAATCATTAGTTTCAGCAGAGCCTAAATCATTATTGCTTTGCCAAGAGCAACCTACTGATCTGTTTTTTTTTTTTCTTTTTATTCATTCTCTTGTGTGTTGTCTTTATCAAAGCTGTCCTTTCAGGCAGCACACACATGTTCGGTCAGAGCTTTCATTCCCATGAGGAGGCACTTTGATGTATTACAGGTCCCCCCTGACAGTGCTCATACTCTGTATGCAGCCTTATTGTATCTCTTATTACAATTTAAGCATTATTGGTAACAACCAAGGACACAAGTACCACAACACTTTGTTTTATTTGAATAGTATATTTATGATTATGGGTGAATAATCTTGGCCATATAAGAGGGTGCAATAATTTCCATATTCAACTCACATCAAAGTGGAAAAAGAATGTTATGTGACTCTCCATCAATCATCATGAAGCAGGAGCCACGCTGGGAGTGGCTTTGTAATTTTAAAAATTAATCCTTGTGCATCATTTTTAGTGCCCGACTTATAATTAGTGCATTTATTCAGTATACTAATTGGAACATTGAGATACAATGCCAGAATTCATTGTAAGTCATATCCATATTTTGTAATACCATTGCATTTCATTTCTATATTTTGTAATAAATAATAATTAAGGAGTAAAACTATCTGATGTACTGTAGTTGTGAAGTATGATGAACTGCCCCTTTCCTTAAATCTGTTACTATCATTTGATAAAACAGTTAGTGATGATTAAAATCACATCTAATCCCATGAATAATTGCAATGAGAAGAGCCATACGTATTCATAGCACTTATGCGTCTGACGTAGTAAGGGCAAACTGCTGTGTCCTGTAAACATAAAGCTGAGGTAACGACAGAGAGGAAGGGTAGTTAAGCATGCAGCAGATGCTGTGATGTATTTTGTATGCAATACAAGGATTCAGTCAGTGTTTCTCTACTTTTCAACACTGACAATGAGGAGACTGCTACAGTTACCATGGAAACTACTGAGGATGCTGAAGCTTGCAAGGTTGTCCTGGTAACTCAGTGAATGAGAGGATTCAGACTAAATGTGATTCCCTAATCACACAATTCAGGTAATTTTAATAATTTTTTTTTGTGTGTTACAATGCTGGTAATAGATGTAACAATCTCAAATGTGGAAAGAGCATGGAAATCTACTCATTCAAAATTCTGTTACTTTTTTTTCATTAATACTGACATTTTGTCTTAAAAAGTACTCAGGTTAAATTCAAAGAGTAGCACAATAATACACCACTAAATGAGACCTTCTGTCACATGACAAATTTTTAAAGAGACAAAAAATGAAGAAGTAGAAGACTGGCTCGGGTATAGTTTGCCTCATGAAAAATACACAAATATATGAAATCAGTTTTAACAAAATGTCATATTATTCAGAATCTACAAATTTACAAGCCAGCTTTTCCTCCTAGAAGGCACAGTGGGCTATTTTCACCTGTTTAATGTAGTTCTTTTTTAATGCTGTAAACTCCATTCACAGAAACATAATAGAACAAAGAACACCCCCATTATATTTAACATCTCAAGTCACAGTATTTATTGATTTCAATAAAACACAAATCAGGAAAATCACATTAAAAAAAAACGATTAAAAAAACGAACTTGAATGTTTTTGTTTTCATTGAACTTGTTGGAACATGAGAATGAAACTCATTCAATTTCATATTTTCTGGTTGCCACAGTTCTTGTCCACAAGTATACCAAATTTGAAGTTGAAGGGCTTGGCATCTGTTTGTATGCCAAACATATCCAAAATGGCTAAAACATGCAATTAAATATTTAAACAAATTATCAACATGAATATTTTGGCTTCAAACATGCAAGAAGAAGCTAAAAACACTCAAAAACTAGTTGAAATTTGCTGCCGAATAAAGTGCACACTCTGCTTGAAGGCGGGTTTAACGACCATCTGCTGATATGTGATAGGTTAGTTTAATGATTTGGTTGTATTCTATTGGATAAAAACCTTGTCAATCAAGTCAGCTAGGTTGTAAAAAGTTATCACCATGCTTTCTCCTGATTGGCTGCTTTTAACTATATGCTCGCAACAATGGGAATAGATGCCGGCCTGAGGGGATTTCAGACAAAAACTTATCATGTAATCTTTTTTCGGACACCGTCAAAATGGAGGTAAGATTGCAATGCGCCCTTCACACCGTGTAGATTATCCACAGGAAATCCGCACCGTACTGCTGTGAAACGGCCTTCACTCCATATTTTACTGGTCGTTTGACAACGTCAGAAAATGTCCCGTTTGTTTACTTAAAATTGATGTTGAAAGCCTTATTGACATGTATTCAGGGTTTTTGCTGTTTTGTCTTATTGCTGCGCTAGTAAGTGATTTTTTTTTTTTTTTTTTTTTTTTTTTAAAGTGGCGAAACTGTTCAAACATGTATAAATATTTTGAACGAGGCGCATTTCTGGTAAGTGCAAACTTAAGCTTGGGCATTAAACACTTTCATTTAAAAAAACATAGCAGGCATAAACTTGTAATTTTTCATATTTGTTGCGTAAGGGGTACTGATCATTTAGAGAACCGAATTTGGACGCTTGTTAATTAGGTCACTGATCAAGTTGTCTGACAGTTTTTGTCAGGGATTCAGTTTTCGGTACAACACCGGCGTCCAGCCATTAGGGGGCCTGTGTTAGGAAAGCCTTTAGCCATTGCTTTTGGCACTCAAAAAAAAAAAAAAAAAANAAAAAAAAAAAAAAAAACTTACCTAGTACATTCACAATGATGGTGGCCTCAGTCTTTCCGTCTACATCAGGTAAGTTGTGAACCTCACAGGTGTACATTCCAGCATCCGATGGCTGCATGTTGCTTATTGTTATGGAGGCGTTTCTTGTGCTGGGATCTGAGGGAGGCTTCAGCCTGTTCTCATAGGATTCACCAATAACGTCCTTCCCTGATTGATAATAATAGACCTGCAAGTAAAGAATAACACATCTCACTATCATATGCAGCTAAAACATCTAACATGAACATATTTGTACTGTTAACCAAAAAGTGAATGAATGACATCTGAATTTTGTCTTTTGGAGAATGCTCTGATGCTCCACTGAATGTGATGTGTATTGATTCAAAGTTGGCTGATTAAAGTAACGTTGGTAAATTTAATAGACAGTCGATGCACTCAGGAAAGTTATTCAGTTTCACACCACATTTGGCAGCACATCAGAAACATTTTAATGTAGGTCTGCTGCCTCAGTTGCTAGGTAGCCATTACAGCTATTTAATACTGTGAGCATGCACACATAAAGCAGCTGTGTGGGTGGTTAAATTAGTGCTGCTGATAGGTTTTGGAAAATATATTTGTAGCAATTGATTTTGAAAGACATGCCATTTTAAAATACAAAAAACTAGAAGCACTACCTGCTGTATAGCATTATATCGATGCATAATGTTTAGAAAGCACCACACATAGGCTTAAAGTAATGACATTTGGTGTGATGATAGAAAGACCATATACAGTAACTGTCCTTACTAATAATTCAAAATTTACCTCAAAAATATTAGTTTTATGACCTCTTACTATGACACTCATAAGTTCAGGAATTTGCAATGGTGTTTTATTTATTTATTTTTTAATTAAATCTGCCTTAATCTGCTTTCTGATTCATGGCCCTTGTTGTCTCACCAAGGCGTGTCTCCTCAAAGGCATACTGTGCGTGCGTAGGTGTGACATTAAGAAACTGACTTTTCAAGGAATAGTTTTAAATACATGCAGTTAAAACTTTGAAAATCCTCTGTGATGTTGAGTTGCCTTATGAGATTTCAGATGGCGTAAATCCCAAAGGAGTTTGCTGAGCAATTAGTAATAAGTAATAATTAGTAATTAGTAATTAATAATTAATAATTAGTAATTAGTAATTAGTAATAAGATGAAATCTGCCTCATGCGGGCTGTTATGTAGCCCTGAGTAGAAATGGCATACATACAGTACCTGTTGTGCTGCTGCCATGGAGGATGAAGCAAAGTTCCACTGGATGGTGAGGCTGGTGGTGGTGTCCTGAGAGGTGACAAAGTTACACTGAAGAAGAGCAGTTCCTCCCACTGTAACAGTGACAAATTTCTGGGGCGTCGTGACTGTGATCAGTTCACCACATCCTATGAAACAACATAATCAGGTTTCACATTTTATGAAACATTTTGAGTTTAATAAAGCAATTATTCTTTGCTAAAAGGACCACAGCCTACAGTTAACCCTAACCTATCCTAAACTTTCACAAGCTTCCTTAAACTCATAATAACAAAAGAAAGAAGCAGAAAAATAGTTACCCATTACGCTCATAAGCACCATTAAGCACAAAGTGGAGCTCATCTTCACAAATGTCGATTTCTGCTCACAGATCTTCTAAAGAGCTGAACTTTCTGCTATTTGGTCTCAGTCTCGTGTGTGCAGCAACCAAGGAGAAGATACCAACTCTACAGTATTACAGCAAGGTTACAGTATGCTTGGTAATGGACTGATACTGTGCACGTTGATAACACAGTGTTTGCATATCCATGTTTGCAGGACTGGGTGTGTATATTCTGTCGTTTTTCCAAACTGCTGATTTAGCAATCAAGGTACTGGTGTGGTTGGAAATGAGAAATGATAAAGCAATACTTACAATGTATGAAAAATTAGTATGAATTTTGTAAGTATAGTTGAAGTGCATAATATAGATTTAAAATTAGAGTAAGTACAGTAAAACGCAGCAGTATGGACTTGAGGCACAGATTTGATGACTTGAGATTCAACACAATAATAATAATAAAAAAAAAAAAACTTGCAATTTGACTTGCAAATCTTCACTTCTTAGATTCACTGTATAATNAAAAAAAAAAAAACTTGCAATTTGACTTGCAAATCTTCACTTCTTAGATTCACTGTATAATAATTTAATGAAGTTACAGAAAGCAACAACAGTCAAAACAAAAGTTGGAACAACAGTCTATCGCATTTCTTTGGAAACTGCACTGAAATATAACATTTTTATGAGCTTATTTATTTGTATATATCAAATTATAAAATAGCAAATACAAAGTTTAAATTTTATTATACAATGATTTGTGTAAATTGAATATACTTGTTACTTATTGGCATTAAATTGGACAGAGTGCATTACATCTTGTTTCAGACTCAAAACTCAAAGTTTAGGATTGCGACTTCATTCATACTTGTTGATCTTGACTTGTAACTTTCCTGTCTGACCTGTGACTCGAGTGCCAAGACTCAGGTCTTACTTGCAAAACAATGACTTTATCACACCTCTGTTATAATTGGTGCAACTGTGGCAGGTTAGGACTGCAGTGTGTTTTGATACTAATGGTTAATTGATTTTTCAGTACTTGGGCAGCAGTTTACTGCTCAAACTCCATCCTTCTTGCTTTGTAAGTCATTCTGGGTCAGGGCCCATGCTGAAGGAATTAATGTAATTTAATCTCCACCTAGCCTTTATCACTCGCCTCAAGGAAGTGTAAGCCACAGCACTTCAACATGCTGCTTATCACTGGGGAGTTCACTCCTTGCTGCTGCATACTTATTAAAAGCAATTTCACCTTTGTCATTTTCACTCACACGGTGTGGAGAACGATGCAGATGGAGAGACGGTGAATCACACGTGATTAGCTGTCTGTAATTACCACAAACCGACATAAGTGATTAACAAGGTGGAAAGTGTTGACGGGGGGTGTGAGTGTAGAGGTAAGGGAGGGAACATGGGGATAATGTTTCAAGTGGGAAGGAGGCGTGTAGAGCTCATTATTCTCGAGACACTTGGAGGATCGGCTGGGAAGTTTGGTTATCGCAGTGTCCACAAAAGACCTTCTCTGAACAAACAGCACGTATAGTATTAGCACCTGTGTGTTCAGTCAGAAGTGTACAGTGCAGCCTTTAGAGAAATTAAATCTTATCAGCAGCATGACTCAGCCTTAGTGACTGCATGAGGGGGAAAAAATGATTTATCGTCAAAACTTAAACAGTCAACTTCCAAGACTTTGGTTGAAGACTAAAGAAAAGGTAAACTGACACGAAGTCTGAAAAAGGTAAAATGACAGAAATAAGCAACATTTAATCATCTCACCATAATAAGAAAATAAGCTGAACCAGAGATAATGGATTCTGCAAAGTCAGACAACAAAAAGGCCAAAAAAAAAACAACAAAACAAAACTGAAAAGTCTGGCATATTTTTGAAGTAAATGCAATGCCACAATAAATAAATAAATCAGCACATCATATAATATACGTTGAATAATGCCACAATTGTAAGTTACATTTGTAAGTTACATAACCAACAAATAAAGTAGGTTTTTAAATTTTTTAGTTGGATCACATCATAGCACCACACTTACCCATTCTAATTAAAGTCTTAAAAATCCATGCAAATTAAACGTTCTGTCATAATAAAGTCTCTAGAAATGAACAACAACTTATTATTCTTGTAAATTGTATGACTGAATCTTAACCAGTAACTAATTTCTTTTAAGCAATGATGGGATGGGATGTAATATATATTTGAAGTGATCCATTATGATTTTTTTGTGAATGTTAAAATAATATAAAATAAAATATTAAAATTAAAATATAAAATATTATCCCTTAGCCCTATTGGTGAAGAAATCAGATTTATCATCACCACTGTTTGAATCTAAAACATTAAAAAAAAATAAATAAAAAAAAAATTGTCATGCAAATGTAATCTTCCCTTATGTTGCATTCTGGTTATGTGGGGAAGAAAAAGGCAAAATTTTGAAATCATCCTGATAATCTGTTTCAAACTATTTCATCATTGAGTTCATGTGTTAAATGTGAAAATTCTGATCAAAAGAATTACTTGCTATAGGAAACTTCAGTCATGGTGTCTCAATAAATACTGACTCAATAAATACTGTAACTGTTACTATTTAGAATATGAGTGAATTACACATGTTGAAGCACAAACCTGGATAGCTTCTTCCCCAAGTTTTCAAAAGGCTGCTGAGCCCTTCCAGGAGATACAGAACTGTATCCTACTCAACAGAATATGCTCACACAGACTTCATCATCCCATCTGATTCAGTGAGTGTTCCCCTTGAGGAGGGTCAGTTGAGCTTTTTGCTTAACAAAGATGAAGATTATATTTGTATTAAAAGTTCATTTTTATAACTATTAAATAAATGTTTGTCTGTTCAGTAGGAGTATAGTTTGGTTGAGTTGGTCATTATTGTTACTAAGCATGGCAGGGATGCAATTCAGAATTTGGCCAGCAGATGACAGGCCCAGCTTTTAAGTGTGTGTGTGTGTGTGTGTGTGTGTGTGTGTGTGTGTACACACAAGGAGCTAGCAGCTGATGACAACAAAGAAAGGAGCTTCAGTCTATGTCCACAGCAGCTTCACTCTTCCTCATCCTCCTCTTCATTCCCCAACAGCATCGACCATTGACCCCACAGCCACCAAACATATCACCTGTGCAGAACATTTTATCTTTGTAGTGTATTTTCCTTGACACTAAAACCCAAATGAGACAATTTCATTCAAAGTGATCTTTTTCTTTAGCATCAAATACAAGTGGGGCAGCAATGTCACACACTTGTGTAAATGAACCTAAATGTGATGAAGGACAGGCTATCAGAGGCCACATCTCCTACTTTTAGCTATCGCTGTCATCCAGAGTCTGTCACACAATCATTCACAATCATAATCGTTTATTAGCCAATTACCTGCATACGAGCAATGTGTCTTTGAGCTTTCTCTTAAGAATAAGTGCAAATACATAATTTGCTACATAATAATGTACTGAAAAAATAAATACCTGTTACATTAACCAAAAAAAACAAAATACATATATATAAAATATATATAATGGTTTTTTTTTTGTTACGTTATATATATATATATATCCTTCAAAGCTATAAAACATATACAAATAAAAAAGAAAAATGTAAGCACTGGAGATGAACTTTGAGGATTAAAGAATGAAATGTTTTGCAGAGAAAAGAAAGCCATTCTAATATTGCCTAACACTATTGTATTTAGAATATAAATCGTTGGCCATTATGTGAATGTTACATTTTCTTTTCCATATCCCCTTTTTCTAATGGATTTTTGAACATTTGAAATTTGTCCTTCAGTGCCAGTAAAAAATGTCAGGATAAATTGAAAAACAGGCTCTTGAGTCTTGCCAGAAAGATATAATTTTATGTATTTGACTCCTGATCAACATTACATTTGGCTAGAAGAATGTATTATCCAGAAAACATAAAAATAACATTTTAAAGTGATCTCTGTACCTCACAAAATACAACAGTGAAAAGATTTCAATGGTTGACACTTGAAAATGAGTTCTCGTGCATCAGTTATTATTCATGGGATCGTGCAAATGTTAGAGAACAATGACAAGGTCAAATACCTTATGTGAGCTTCACTATATCAATTATCAAAATCTACTTTGACTCAATGTGTGCACAGCTTCTTTGTAGTATTCATCAAACAGAACATTTTATGTGCATGTAGCTATTTCCTCACCTTTAACTGCCTGCACACCATCCTATTTGCTGGAGTATACCTTTAGGTTGTATTAAATGATTAGTGTGAGGCTGGACTTAGTGGCTCAGCAATGGTTACGTAGCATGAAAGAAGCTGTCTGAATATTTTATTAGATGGTTCCAACCTTCTTCGTCGCTTTACTTATCAGCTTCCAAACAAGAGACCCAAACCATAAAAGTAATATAGATTGAACATGCAAAATTGCTTATGGAGGGTGCAATAGACACAAGAGGAACATGATTTACTTGGATGAATACAATGAGCACTGTGCTTTGTAACATATTTGTGGTTTGGGGTAGACAGCTACTACATCTTCCCCTCCGATCGAATAACTGATGATTCTAGTAGACATTATCGCACCAGGCTATCTGAGAAAATAACAGATTACTGTAAATCCTTTGGAAACCTTCTGTCTTTTCTCCGGATCAGTATTCATCAGTCAATGATCCACAAGATTTATACCTCCATGATACAAATAGCATAGCTGATATCTACTGTACCTTTTGTTTTTTGTGCCGTCTACAACAATCTAAGCTTTCATTGACATGAGCTATGTTTAAAATACTGGATCTATTTTAAGTTTTACATGAGATAAAACTCCAAAACTTTGGACTGAAAGCTTTGTATTATTGCCAGTTTATTGTGCATGTGTAAAAATTCAATCATATTCCATAAACAAATCAATAAAGACAACTTGTCCAAACATGTCCATGCTGAAAAGCACAAGTACACTCAGAAGCTGAAGCCTCCGCTGCTCTTTGACCGTTTTCTTTTCTGGCTTTATTTTTTCCCCCACAGAGGAAAAGCCATCAATTTCTGACCCATGTTAATGCACCCTTTCAATATTTGATGTTTTTATATGGAGTGCTGACAATAGAACATGGAAATGGAAGGTGCATTTTGCCGAGCTACTTCAGCGGCTCTGTATCCATCTTCTTAACAGAGCTATGCACTCCAATGCAGTAAGAGCCTGTCCATGATGAAAGATGGCCAAGAAAGCAGAAAAACAAATTCAGGAGTTTTATTCTCATCTGTCTTTTCAAAGTAATCAAAGGATTGCTGTGTTGTATTTGGGTTTTATGGATATATTCTGATTTTGATTTAATACAGTTGATTTCTGTACATCTTTGCCAGCTGGACATTTTTATATATTTCAGCTTCTCAAGGTGAACTCATTTAGCAGCATAATCCAGCGCCGAATTACCTGGTAGCAGCAACAAAGAGTAAATTAAAACAAATGAATTAGGAGATACTGTGCATTAAATCCACTTTGTACATGAAGGAGGACAAGTCAGGAGATAATCTTGAGCGACACAGGACAGAGAAGCTGGAGAAGGAAAGATGTTATGACATACAACCAAACACACACAGTGTACAAACATCAGACTTCAATTATGTGGAAAAGTAGTTATAAATATATTAATTATCAATACGAAAAAAAAAATTCATGCCTCCAGCAAAATCTTCAGCTCAAGCTCTTATTTAATAATAGAAATTTCTCCTTTTTTTTTTTTTTTTTTTNTTTTTTTTTTTTTTTTTTTAATATAGTTCAATATGATTCTGCATTAAAAAAATATGCATTAAATGCTGATTGGCTGTTGGTAGCCACGACTTTTGACTAGTCTAAATCTTGATCAATTGTGCAAAATTTCAAATGAGTCATGACTCATGACCACAGAGCTGTTGCTATTTAAATGTGTTGTGTTCCTGCAGCACCACCTGTAGGTGATATGACATGAAATTTTCCAGGATCCTTTATGCCAATATTATGCATGATGTATAGGCAGTGCTTGAAGTGGACAAAAGAAAAGGTACCCTTATCCATGTGCTGGTCACCATTGACCTGTCCTCATTAAAGTTGTATATATACAGCAAATACGCAGTCCCCTGATTTAATTCGTCCGGCTGTAACCTTTGCTATTGTTTTCCTCTGCGTTGTTCTGCAGAAGAGTATGGAAGATATATGAGAGGTTTCCGGAACTTCCGAAAATATCCCGGTGCTCTGAAATGAAAATCAGAAAGGTCCCATTACTGTGTACAGGTGAATACCAGCCCACTTCAATTACTGTGTATAGGTATGATGACTGCCACATCTATCCTGCGTTCGTTCTAAGCATTGGTTGTGCAAGAAATAACACTACGCATTTGCAAGACGCAATAGCAAGAAAAATTGTGGAGGCAGCAATGTCAGTGTTTGTCAGATATTGTCAGTAGCACAGTAACAGAAAGAGACTTAGCCTACTCTCGGTACAGTTTACTGTAGATGAATTAAATGGCATCATGTGCATCTCTGTTGTTGCTGCAGCCTCTGTAGCTTTAGCCTTTGTAGCTTAAGTAAACTGCTGACCTCTTCAGCTGTCACCAGCTTTGTTTAGACTTGAACAAAATCAGAAGTAGTTTTTAAGGTGTCCTGGGGTGTTGAGCAGGTAGGATTTATGTTCCAGCCATCACATTGGCCCCTGATGGGATTAGCATTTTATGCTCCATGTTAATGTGAGTCTGCAAGCTAGTTTGTGTGAGCAACACCACCTGTTTAGCAACGCTGTGTGCAAGCTTATGCAAAGTTAATGTTGTAATCCTGTCTTTAGCGATTATACATGCACCAAATTGATGTAAATGCACAAAGCGTTGAAGTGTTATGAGGCCACACCTATCAGAATTTGGCAACCAATCAAAGGAAAATAATATGACATCAAAGAACACATTAATAAAGGAACGTCATTAATTTGAACAATCTGGACACGAACTTCAAACTGGGTTAAACCTGGAATTTTCCTGTTGGAACAATGAAGTCCTTGTCTCTGAATTGCATATTATACTTTAGTTATGTTCCATTTTTGGTGAGGATGTGTTGAAATTTTTAGTTTTGTGAAAAATTTAAAATGGTAGAAAATCTTCTTAAACAGAAATTGGCATCAGAATCAGGAGATATGAGCCAAATTGTAAAGTGTTTTAAAAATGACCACACAGTGGTGCTAATGTATCCAGATCCACATTAAAAACAAATCAAAATCTGAGTGGTTTTTGATATATCCCGATAAAACACACACACACACACACACAAAACAACAACATATGAATGTATCAAATGAGACTGAAACCATAATCTCACTGGTGGAAATATTTCACCAAACATCACAACAAAAACAAACTGTTTTAAAACTTTCAGAACAACAAAGCATCCTCTGGGTCAATGGTACATCAGCACTGAACTGCAGCTCTGTTGTCTCTGTACCTCATGATTGCATCTACATGATGTTACTGCAGCAAAACTGCTGCTTTGCTACATTGTTTTTTTTATAAGACCACATATGAGTGGCATTGATTTCGAAGTATTAAAATCCTTGAATCATGCATTAAACTCCCCTGGGAACAATGTTGGAACTCTGACCTAATCAGTCTTGTTAATATGTGTAAATTCTGGTATTGACAGGAGGTCTGCAAAGCTCAAGATGAGTAATCATGGTCACTGATCAATTATTTGATAGCAGAGATTACTGAATGACGAGAATGTAGTTGTGAGATTTGTCATGTAATAGAAAGAATCTCAGGGTAATTATTTTTTAATGAGATACACATTTTTGTAAAATAAATATGCTATATATATGGTGTAAATTTAAATTCCTTCTGAACTGTGCTGCTACGTGGCTTTTCGTGCTCCTATGCATTATTTATAGTAGAATGGCTATGTCTCAAAAAAGAACTGGTATGGAGCAGAAAAAGGGAAAGAGAGCAAAGGCTGCAGCTATTATGTTAATGCATGCTGGGTAGCTGCATGAAGCTATAAGTACCTCTTCACTTTGCTAGCTGCTTAGCAAGCTAACATAATATTAGCTTTGAAAGCCAACCTGAAAATGACATGATTAGTATTTGAAATTAATTTTGCATGATTGTGTATGTGTACAAGCTTAATTATTTTTGTCTGGTTTACCATTCTCTTGTTGGTTTGCTTGTTAGTTTGGGGTCATTGTCTTGTTGCATCAACCAGTGCCTGTGAAGCTTCAGGTGACGGTTTGCTACCAACATTCTTCCATAAAATGTCTTGATATAACTGAATTCTTTGTTTCTTTAGTGGTTGTAAGGTGTTCAGGCCCTGGCATCAAAGTGCCAAACCATGAAGCTCCCTTCACTAGTTAGAATGAGGCTTAGTGTAGATTTCTATGAAAAAGTTAATTTTTTGTTTCATCTGTGCACAGAACATTGTCCCAAACACCTTGTTCGACATCCTGGATGTCTCAAACTTGAGATATGCAGCAGTGTTTTTTGGGAAGCAGTGGCTTTGCCCTTCCTTGGATACTACTCTTATTTGCATTTTGTAGACTGGATAAATGAAGAGACTCAAGCAAGTGCTTCTTCACCTCCATCATCATTGTGCTTGGTGTGATCTTTGCAGGATACCTACTCCTGGAAGCAGCAGCACTTAATTCCCTCCATTTGTAAACAAACTGACTTAATGTGGACTGATGAATACCTGGGTTTTATTTATTTATTTTCAGAAATGGTTTTGCAGCCTTTTTGATGCTTCATGCATCACTTCAGTTCTTCTTCTAAGGTCTTCTGAAATTTGTTTTGATTGGATCAAATTGTTTTAATGGGGGGGGGGGGGGNTGGGGGGGGGGTGCAATTTTTTTGATAAATTGCAATTCAAATTTAAACAATTCTGATATCGACTCAAAAAATAAAAAAACAATCTTTTAAGTAGTCTAATTTGTAATTGAATACTAGTAGCATAAGTAAAGCTAAAGTTATGTTTGACATAGTGTGACTACTACGGAAAGCGCAGAAGACCAAGCTTATGTTAAAAACAACATGGTGCCTGTGACTGCAGCAAGTTTAGAGCAGATGTTTAGATTCATTTTGGCTTTCAAAACCAAAAGGACATAAACAAGCCTGACAAAAATAAGCCTATTTTCAAAATATGCAACTCAGAAGTAAAAATTTTGTGGCAGCACAACAAACTTGTGGAACCGCTTGATGAAGCGTCACCCCGCCACCACAGTCTGCAGCACTGACACCTGAATGAAGAGAGATGACGGTAGAAAATGCATCGACCAACAAGCTACCATCTGTCTCACCTCCAGCAAAAAAAAAAAAAAGAACCAAGTCCGTTGCTATTTTTATATTTATATATGGACAACGAGGAATTTAGGAACATGCTTAAAATACTGGAATCACGGTACACTGAACACATACGTGAGGTGTCTACACAAAGCTTTACGTGGTTGTCAAAGGGAGAGCCAACAGGTTAGCCTGAACCAGTTTCCTTCAGTACGCTCATTAAGTTTTCAACATTTATTTTGGAAGAATGTCTTCACTTTTTTATATAATAATTGTAATTTAGAAGACATAACTAACAAAATTTTCCAGAATTTAACCAAAACGAGTTGGGGCTTTGAAAATCAAATCGAATTGGGAGGTCAGAATCAATATCCAGCCCTATTTGCAACTGTGTGCTGTATGAAATAATGATTGATGTAGCTTTAAAGGATTGGGGCAATTAAATATTTTTTCCACTAAAAGTTGTTCAGTTTCACCAGAAGTTGTTTGGTTTCTGCTGCTCACTCACATGTAACAGAACATGTGGTTTGGGTTCATTAACACAACAGTAGCATTTGGCTGCAGCATGGTTGACTTCAGCCCCTTGCATAACAGATTGCTAATCAAGACAAGGCCATTCCTAGTCTGCTTCAGCAGCTGCCTGACTGCATGTTTAAAAGTTTGCTATTTTATAACACACACCCACAAAAACAATTAAGCAGTTACACGTACCACAGCAATCTGACTAATCCAAGAAATGACAAATCTTGTGTCTTGTTTTACATACACCTCCCCCTTCCCAAGATGAAAAGATGCCATCGGTAATTATGAATTGTTGAAAAATCATCACTACGCTGTCAAAAAATTGTGATTGTCTCCAATTTTCTTTTAAATGTCATTAATTTCAGTCCTGCCGCTGATGTACATCTGAAGTGGTTGAAAAGCTGTATTGCATCAAATATGATTTTCCTTTCTTTTTTTTCTTTTTTTTAGAGCAATGGGCCAGGAAATAAACCATACTGTTCAGTTTTATCTTTTATGTAGTAGAGTGCTGTTTCTTAGGTGATGATTACAAAACTCATTGAACATGAAAACAGCTGTAAATTATGCATCACCATATCCCTCAACCAAAGCTTTTCTAAAATCTGCATACAGTACTCTTGTGTACAGTGCATTACGAAAACCATCGTCTCATGCGTGCTACTTTTCTTTCTTTCTTTCTTTCTTTCTTTTTTTAATGCTCTAAACTCAATATGTTGCACAGAAAGCTGTTCATGCATTCTTTGTATGTATGCAAATTTTACCCACGAGGCCCTAAATCCTGTCCTGATGGCGATGAAGTATTAGCATCTGGGGTAAGTAAAGTCAATGGACTATCAGCTGGTGACACCCTGTGCATCAGAGGAGGCACATACAATATATAGGCAGCACTGACATGCTGTATAGAGCAATTGGCTATTTCTAATTGTGAGGGGGAGAGGGGAGCTCAACAGTCAGACAAGGAATATGGGTCTGTAAAATCAATGAACTGGGCTGAATTGCACTACAATGCTTCCTCAGACACACCATTAATGCTGACAGGAAAAGGCTGTTTTTTACAACCAAGGTCATTTTTTTGCAGATTTTGCCATCAATCCTATCGGTTATAATACCCATTACTTTCCAGCTTAAGTGCTGACATCTGGGGAGACGGTGACATCACTAAAATGGAGCCCAATAGGGCAAAGAACACAAGCTGTCAGATGGTCACAGAGGTACTTAAAGGACCATGCCAGTGATTTTGCATGTTTATAAGTATATGCCACTGCCAACCATTTTCCAAATTAAAAAAGAAAAACAGTATTTTATTTTTCGTGTTATTTTGCCAAATCCCCTTATCTTTCAAAATCTCATGTTGAGGTTTAAAAATTTATTAAAATTATTTAAAATTCAACGTTTCAACTGCTAATACTTGGGCACAGTCATTTTAATTTCTTGGTAAGTAGTCTGATCCTGCGATTAAATTCTCTGGCAGAGACATTTTCTTATGTGTAGCTCTGTGTTGAATGCATGTTGAAAAGCTAAAATTGCACTATTTCAATTAAAAAAAAAAAAAAAANTAAAAAAAAAAAAAAAATAGACACCTCATTCACTATAATGGATTACTTATCTCAAGCAGGTTTCAAGTCTCTGCAAGTTGATATTTATAGTGTAGTGGAATGAACTGAAACCAATGCCTGCATAGAACATAGGATTTTTTTTTTTTTTTTTAAATAAATGTACTGCTCCAGTAGCATGTTTTCAAAAATGGCTGACATTATGCAGGTTGTATATATTGGGCTCAACATGCAAAATAAGTATTATGGTCCTTTAAGAAAATCACATTTGAACTATATTATCTAAACCATTTATTTGGCAATTAAACTGACCCAAAATGTTGGTTATAATCAATCTTTGCATGGAAAAACTTTATGAGCACAACTACACTAAGCACGATGAGGACAGAGCTGAACCCAGAAGTGGAACCTAGTAACAGCAGACATTTTTAAATTGAGATTTTATCAATTATTTGCATTTGGTCTGTCTCTACATCCCCAGACCTAACTTGTAAAAAGACTGACTTTTAACTTAAAGT
Organism: Lucifuga dentata; assembly: GCA_014773175.1. Lineage (NCBI taxonomy): Eukaryota > Metazoa > Chordata > Actinopteri > Ophidiiformes > Bythitidae > Lucifuga > Lucifuga dentata. Next base: position 142,119 of record VXCM01001207.1, on the reverse strand, counting down.
GAAAGTCTTACTTCCTTATCACCATTCTTAGGATTTCCACCAAAGTCCAGGCGAAGGCTATATATCAAAGTTTTTGCCAGGAGGCTTAGTGGCTGTTCTCTGCATGTACTGCATTCTCTTCACCTTCAGCGCCAACATTTTTACAAAAGTTAAAGATCAGACTTGTCCAGAAAAAAATCTACATAAAGTAACTGACCAGAGGAGAGAAAGACTCAAAAAAGTTTCAGCAGCATATGCCCTTCTGACACAACAAATGAATTATCCAGTACTTTGTAGGGACAATACTCAAATCCCAGATGGGCCACAAAATCACATTATCAAATTTGTGCTATATTCTATCATTTATACTCATTTTATATTTGCCAAAAATGTAAACAACAACTATTACAATTCCTGGATTGAAAAAGGGGCAAATATTACACTTGTCAGCAGGAGTCACTTTGCGTCTTTATTCAGGAAATAGGGTATGAAAGGAGGTATATTCTCAAACGCGCAATGTTTTGTAATCAAATTAAAAGAAGACTCTTAATTTTTCTTTAATTTTTCAGTTATCGGACTGTCTTCATATCCAACAGTCCTTATCAAAAGCAAGACACCAACTAAGAGGTGAGAACTCTGACAACAACCTGGAGTAGCAATGGGAAATACCTGAATTGATCCTCTTATTTAGCAACATTGCATGCTATTTACCTTTTGGGGACTAATATGGAAAAATAAATTAAAAAAAAAAAAGGTCAAATGAAACTGTCATATATTAGTCCTCAAAGGGCAAATGAAAAGACATTAGCTTTCTTTACTGTATAAGCCTTTATTTGTAAAAAGTCTTGTTGTTTGAATGATAACCCTTTTTATACCACATACTTGAACACCTTGTATTTGTAAAAAACACATTTTGTTCAAACACCTAAAAAAGCTGATTGACACTATAACATTAATTTGCACTGACAAAAAAAATACAACTTCATACTACACAAATGTTGATTCCATGAGTACCGATACTCCAAATGAAACCAAACACCGTATTAAACAACTGAATTAAATAAGCGGCCAATGTGAACGAAACAATTACGGTACAAAAACCAAATGCATTTTTCTTCCAGTGCCAGTATATCAGATGAATTACATTGCCTTCTTATGATAAAACAACAACAACAGTAAGAATAACAATCCATAACAAATGCAACAAATACAAGAAATGAACATAGAAATGAATAAAATCATTTACTAATTCATATTAAAAAATAAATGGGCTGTTTGTCTTGTGGGCTTTTTTTTTTTCCTTTCCTTTTTCCCGCCAATTTTTTACAGCGTTGGAATATTGTTCTTACCGTCTAGTAAACATGACATAGTCTCCATAGGGAGGTACTGATGTGTAACTGGGAATCAGCACAGCTTCTTTCAAGTATCATCATACAGTAATCGACAACAGACCATAACCAGAGGCAACTTATTAAAGAGAAAATACAGGGAACACCCACTCAGTGTACAATCACATGGCTTACGTTCAGATGCTACTGGTGAACATCCTTTACATCCTTTGTAGTTGAAGGGCGACTGATGTTAATGCTTATGCTGAACCTGTTAAAACTACAGCATGCACTTTGGGCATCTATTCCAAATTGTGTGATTTACAGCAAGTACATTTTGTAGAAGTACACAGTCATGATTCACGTGAATCACATGATTGTACGTTCTACTGTATGTTTACATTTTCCCTCCAGTTTTACGCACAGTTTGCTTCACAAGGTTTATAGAGCTGGCTGTAAAACAAGTGCAATTTGAGCATGTAAACACTGATCTGTCTTTTCCTGGCTGTGGAGATGAATCTGATGGTGTGGAATTAAAAAATACATTAAAATAAACCTTTCGAAACTTAGGTCATCAAAACAAAACCTACAAGGTATCCAAAATAGTGGATGCACCAACGAGAATTCTTCCAACAGTGAGGAGTGTGTGAGCTTTGAGGTGAAATTCTCTTGCATGGTTGTGGTTCACCTTTACAATACGTTACAATTTTTTTTTTTCCCCCTGCCTGGGATTTGTGGAATTCCAGATTAAACTCATTGATATGAAGGCTGGAATCCTCCGCTTGTTTGAAGTTTACTTACGAGAATAACGTGGCGTGGCTTTGCCAGTTTAGAGCAACTCATGCTACAATATTCAGTTTGATTTCCCTAACAGAAGCAAAGGATGTTCATGCAAGTAAAACTGTATGACAAGGAATGCTGTCCTTCAAAAAGTGCTGTTGTTTAAAGAAATAAAGGGGGGAATAATTTACCTGCTGAGTCTAGAATCGTTTAACTTTGCTTCAAGCTCAGGAAAGGTCATCTTTTTAATTTTAATGCGTTATACTTATTCAGGGGACAATTGAGTTTGCATGCTTTTTAGTAACAATACCTCACACAGATGAGATTATTTAATTCTGGGAGTCAGCAAGCACAATGATGGATTTCTCTTGTCGCAAGTGAAGAGCTGCATTTGGGCAATTGGATGTTAAATGTCTTGCTCAAAGGCACACATCCCAGACATCTCAGTTCTGAGCACAACATCACTACTCTCAACTCTAAGCTAGCTATACTATTGTGTATCTAAAATCCCTTTATACAGCATTTACCCTTTATAACTGGTGTTTCAAGACTGATATAATACTTTAAGCAGAAAGGATGTGTTGAAATGTTCCCCAAACCTGCAGATTAATTTGGACATGGATCGCTGTTCTCACATTGGATAAATAACTTTGATTTGAGTACAAATAACATTTCAAATAAGTCTCTTGTGATACAATACTGACACCATGGCACCTCTGTCATGATATTTTCTGACACATTATTGAGTCAGAGGTGTCTTTGTCCTACAGCAATATGAACTCTAAGCTCTCATGCTCAAAATATGCTGACTTTTGTATAAAATTCTCATCACAGCTGTCTGTAAATGAATACCCTTGATAATCCGTCCACCCATCCATCCAATATCTGTATCTGCTTATCCTAAGCAGGGCCGCGGGGGGCTGGAGCCTGGACAGAGCTAACACAGAGGCAACTCTTCATAACCATATAATACAGTAAAATATGATTTTGCCTTTTTAAAGTTAGATTTTTCTCTTCATTTACACAGATATCGTGATGTACTGTAGGTAGATTTATAGTCATACATCACATAGCAGAGAATTACCTGTGCTGTGATAACACTGCTATTATAAAAATAACAAAATGTCACGATAGTTTCGTATATTGATATTCGGGGAAATTCGTTTTGGAAAATGCCATCTCATCCACCAAATCAGGGCATATAACGCCAGAAATCTTTACAACAGCAGGAATTAGCATTAGCTTTGTTCTGAACAGGTGAACCAACACATGCTCAGAAATGACTGAAGCTATCAGAAAGTCCTTCACAGAGGACTTCGAGTTGATGCGCCCATTATTTTGTTCACACCATGTATTTCTTGTGTTTCTTTCTTCCTTTCTTTTTTTTTCTTTTTTTTTTTTTTTTTTTTTTTTTTTTTTTTTTTTAGGTTTCGTTTGCAGAAGTATGCCAATGCTAGAGAAGCTGTCCATGCCATTAGCAGTGAGGCTAGCTGGTATTACGAACTGCCATGTTTTTGTTCATGCATTAAGAACTATTAAGTGAAAGATATCATATTTACAGTACAATTCACATGTAATTACACATATACACTAGAGGCAAGAAAATTCACATTTAAATCAGTTCAACACTTTTTTTTTCCTCCTCCTCTCCTTGAACAAATGTGTCCAAAAAGAAATGTATTTTCTCTCTTGTATAAGCAAATATCCTAAAGAAAAGATAGAACAGAATGATCCTCACAGCTTTTGGGATGAATGTGCTGATTTCATGTCCAGAAAGCAGGTAATAATAACATGTTCCAAGTGAAATGGGTTGTGAATATATTTTGGCAAGCATGCAAGGACTGCTAATGTTTCTGTGTGTGTGTGTGTGTGTGTGTGTGTGTGTGTGATCATTAAAGATATGGAAAAAATAGGGAAATACCTGAATAGGCAAGTTTGTATTCATTTGTAGAAATAAACCAACCTGGATGAGGCTTCTATAGTTATAAAATGTAAGTGCATTTCAGTGAACCACAGAATACATGGATTAGGCTTCTTTCTGATCATACAAGTTCCACTGATTTAGTTAAAATAACACTTATGGTTGCCAAATATCCCATATTTTTAACAGTATGTGCTATTTTCTCACTGGAACAAATAATATCTCTGGCCTCATAGTCTGACTTGACTCTCAGTAGGGTTTCATCATATTGCCTTAGAACAGTTTGACAAGCTGTTAGGGTACAACACAAGATGAAACGCTACATTTTGATGCATTATTTTTAGGAAATGATGCTCATTGTCCACTAAAAAAAGAAGCATTTTGCTTCATTTTTAATTAATCAAACAGCTCTGAAGGGCAAGGTGAACTGAAACGTGAATGTACTCGTGCCACCTCACATCCTAAATACACAAAACTGCCTGGATATCTACCATCCACCCATTATCCACCAATATCATATACCCTTATACAAAACATGGGGTTATATACAGCAACTGCTTATCTCAGTAATAATCTTATTCATCTGATTGCAAAAAGCAAACAGCAAAGAGACCCACACCCAGAAATAGCTACATTGGAATGTCTTAAAATGGAGATCATAGTGAAAAACTTATGAATTAAACCTGGTGTGATGGCCTACACGTTGAAACAACTGATGCCATTGTATCCAAGCATGCATATGTACTCATTTGATGTACATATGTATTTTAACCACAGCTAACTCCCATATAGCACCTTAAGAAAACATCTATATCTGTTTTTTTCCTCTTCACAGTCATCAATAGGATTGTATATGTATTCTTTATAACACAATAGGGCCTGTTTTAGTGCAAATTCTGATTTATTCCTGTCTCATAACTTGGGGAAGGAAAAATCTTTTCTCCCAGATGTCATTTTCCTATACCATTTATCACCAATTTCATACAGCTAGTTGACCCATTGTCTCTTCCATCATAAAAAAAAGGACCAACAAATTAATTTTCTTCAGAATGAAGTCTGATCAATGTGTTTTGGTTTTGAAAACCTTTTGAATTCACAGTTGACTGAGAGACAAACAGCTGCAGACAGAAACATAAATCAGCCCAGTACATCTTTCTGTTACTCTGATCATCACACACACATACATATCCTGGTGCTTGCTAAATTTTTTTATGGATATTTAGCTTCCATATCACTACAATGCATATGATCTTTACAAAAAGAAATGCTGACCTTATATCACAGCTTGGGCCACATCACTGTACAAACTTCACCATGACTTACAGAGACAAACTGGTTTCTGATCAGCCTTTCTATTTGGAAACATGCATGCACTCCCTGTGGGCGAGAAGGGAGCAGATATTTCCTATGATAAACTGTCGATCCTGTTTTACCACCTTCATCTCATTACTCTGCAGCCCTCCCATCTCTTTTCTCATGTGTTTGGATGACAATTTCTCTCACTTTATCCTTTCCTCTGTTTTTTCAGCATCACACTGTGTTCCTGTTATAATGAACCAATCACTTTTTCTGCTACCCTGTGGTATATTTGGTTGTGTAGGTTTTGCTAAGAGCATTTTGCTCCCAGTAGAGTCTCTCTGTGCCTGCCTGGTGGAGAGTGAAGTGCAGATAACATTGAGAAAAGGAGATTCTGAAACTCAGGGGATACCCTCAAAGCTATCTCCACTTCAGCTCCTCAAAACAACCATGTTAGGAAAACATGTTTTTCCCTTTTTCTTCCCTTTCTTCTGTCTTAGAAAGTTTCCTGTGTTCTAGTCAGTCTCCAACTTTATCTCTTTACCTTTAGATTCCATAACCCATTAGTCAAATGATTATTAATTCTATTTTAACTCATTTTCTTTATCAGATTTCCAGAAATCAAGGTACTACAGGGTATCAGTCTCACAGAAACAACTTTTCTTGTACTTGAACCTGAAGTGTGCAGAGGATATGGTTTATAGGCCTTTTAGTCATTGTTTCAAGCTTTCATTATGTCATCCTGATTATGATGATGTTTCCAATCCTTAGGGATGTCAGCATCAAACACCAAACAGTTTTGGGATGAGGCTGATTGACTTTGGGCTACTCATTGCGATGCAAATTATATAATTGTGTCTTCAGAACTACAAAGCAAGAAATGCTTAGCCAAGAGAAACTATATACTGTATGACAACTGGTCAAACTGTGGGGCTGATATGTTGAACATATATCTTCTTACAACTTTACTGTGGAACCACTTCAAATGAATCACAAAAGCATCCCCAATCTCTTTGCAAAACAGAAAGCAGGATATGATGTCAATGAACACTGCATCTAAATAGCATGTGAATCAAGAGGAGGAATAAACAAGTACAAGAATACTTTCAAACAATGCCCATGAGAATACTGAATGACAACATGTACAGAATGTTTTTTTTTTCAAACAATCAAAATGAGTAATGCATACCTTTGACTCTTTTATCTAATAATGCCCTAGCTCTAGAACATGTTCTGACACTCTCTGAAATCACAGTATTTTTCAAGACAAAATCATATCTACAATAATCAGCATTTGTTTGAATCATAATGAAAAAATATCCCCCGAGGACATGTTCTAAAAATAACATGAGAAGAGAAAGGAATGCAAGTTTGCGTTGAATCTGGGAGGGAATGCAGCAGTCAACCATCCCATCCACAAGGCCTTCTAATGGAGACCATTAGGCCAGAGCTGATGTCTGATAAAGAGAACGATATCACTTCAAAAAACCCAAGGAACAACACATAATCCAAACAAGATTGCTGTACATAGTAGAACCGGAGATTTCCGTGCATGTTATCCATGGGTAATGGTGGGGTGGGGGGTGTCAAGGATCTCACTCAGCTGATGCCTGAACAGACAAGCCACCATTGATTTCATGAGCTGCAGTAGAGGATTTTGATTACAATAAGTATCAATAAAAAGTCAATGGGACTCTGAGACATCTTTTCTCTCTCAAGAGCTTTCACACTCTCTCTTTTTTTTTTTATAGCAAAAATATCATGCAGTCTTTAGTTCTAAAAACCCCTGGTGGGATTTTGTGTTTGTTTCAGGAGGAAAAAGAAACTCAAATCCATGAAATTCTTCTCTCACAATTATTCTTAAACATTCAAGTCATCATATTAATACTTTGTACAGCAGTAAGGTCCTTCAGATTTCACACGTGTATATATAAATATAATATATAGAAATATGCATATACATATGTTCAACTCGTATATGTGTATACATATTTTGGAACTGTATCAAAGCCAATTTAATGTGCTCTCAAAATATGGCCCATGATTCCTAGTGGGATGCACATCAATTCACATAGTACAACCAGTAGATTAGGTTGAAAAATCCAAAAGTGATAGGGAAAATGACCCGGGACCACTTGTCAATGGTGCTAACATCTGACAGGTTTGGGATTTTCAACTTGAGCTTGGAGGAGCGTCGTCGTAGCCGACAGTTGGCCCTGCTCCGCATGGCGCTCCGATCCAGTGAGTGGTGGCTGAAACCATCTCGGGGCGCCATGGGCTTCCTGAATTGGACCCCGGAGCTGTCGAAGGACATGACCGAATTCCGAGAGTCACTGACGCTACTTCCTACATCAGAAGGCATCACTTCGTTATTCATCTCCAGTGTAGTGAGGAGAATGTTTCCATAAGCATCCACCTATGTGGAGAGTAGAAAGAGATGGAGCATCAGTGATAGCTGACATTTTGTGCAGTTAGCCCCAAATTCCCTCACTAATGAAACCTATATTAACCCCCCTTCCTGTCCCCAAGTTTTCAAGCTAAAGCAAAATGCAGGGATGATATGGAATGTAATTTTTTGCATGCCACATGGATTCTAAATAGTTAAGTCACAGTTTTACACACATCTATAAGTGATTTCTAAATTGCAAAATGTGACACAAATGTGATACATCTGACTCTAATTGGAGTGCTGGCCTACAGCTGATATGATTTCTAAATACATGTACCCCAACTTTTCTTTGTTCCTCGAGATACAGATTTCTTCGTTGTGTAAATGACCTGAAGGTGTTGGTTTGAAACGGCACGGAAATGGAGTCCTTGCAATGTGAAAGAAAAAATGAAGAGAACATTAAAACGCCTATAAAATACTGGCAAATAAGCACATTTTCTAAAAAAAAGTACACAATGCATAAGACATAAATTTAACAAGAACAACTTTGAATAAGCATAGCATTTAGTACTTCACACACAAAAAACAGAGGGCTTCATTCAGTCTGACTATTGAAATTGTCAGTGTCCTCCAGCATTTTGATGTTTTGTCCAGTTTAGAAGAAAGATGGAAAATACATGTTCAATCAGAGGGTAGCAGAGTGAGACTGAATGAAGCCTACAGCATAAACATAGACAACAACCTAAATAAGAAATGAGAATGTTTACACCACTGTTGAGCTAGATGAATCACTATCTCAATGAAAAAGACTATGTTCAATAAAAAGCAGTCAGTGCTTGAGGGAAAAGCAATGGATGATGGTTGGTGAATGCATATTTGCTGTGGTGGCTTTTAGAAGATTACTTTAGGGAATATATGTGTCTTTGAATAAATGGCTAGGAAAATGAAAAAGATTGTGGTTTTATACTTGAACTCTGACTGACATAGAGAAGTCGAGTGAGAGAGAGAGGAAAAAAAAGGAGGCAGCAGATGAAGATGCAAACCTGTTCCCTCAGGCGCTTTTCTTCATATCTTGTGCGCTCATTGTTGGTTTTGTTCAGCCTCTCATTGATTTTCTTCTGTTGCGCAGGGCCCCGGCCAAAGAACACGTAATTTACAAAGGCATATTCAAGCAGGGCCAGGAAAACAAACACAAAACAGCCCATGAGGTAGACGTCGATGGCTTTCACATATGGAATCTTTGGGAGAGTCTCCCTAAGGTGGGTGTTAATTGTTGTCATGGTAAGCACCGTTGTCACACCTAAGTATAGCACACAGAGAAACAGAATTCACATGTATGAAGCACGTTTTCATGGAGTAGTCAACTCAAAATTATATTTCTTTAAACATTTTCCACATATATTTATTCAACAGGCAACTGATACAATCTAACCAGAAATGTTTGATGCGCTAATCAGACAGGTACACCTACAAATAATACATAATGAAGTTCCTAGTGTCATACATTTTGACCAAACGATTATTCTTATTGCCATTCATAACAGAGAGGACTGCATATTTAAAGGAGATATATTATACACATTTATACTGTATGTTTTTTTTTATTTTTTTGTAATTTAGAGGTCTATTTTGAAACCAGTACAATGCTTTAATATGCAAAAAAAAAAAAAAAAAAAAAAAAAGTGCTTTCTCTTGCCTCGGCACTGCTGTGCATACTGAGTGAAAATAGATCATTTTAAGCACTGTCTCTTTAAGGCCCCTTCCTTAGATGCCTGCTCTGTTCTGATTGGTCAGCTGTGTCAGACCTGAGCTGGCACCACCCATGGCCTGTGATACACATATTAGCTAAACGCTCACTGCTACTTTGTACGTGGTGGGTATGTCTAACCAGGGGTGCGCGGCTAAATTCAAATTACATGTTGGTGTGTAAGTAAAGAACCAATTATGTAAGTAAAGTTATGTAAGTAAAGGGCCAATCAAAAGTGAAGCTTTCAGCTCAGTTCAGGATCTGTGGCTTTTTCTACAGGTATCAACCTCAAGTTTTGCGATTTTGCCAAAGTTCAACACATGCTCCTTACTATATTACACTAGAAAAATGAGGGGAAATAAGAATTCTAACATGTCCCCTTTAAATGTATGAATAATGCTTTTAATGTTTAAGACTGTCAGATTAATTCAAGTTTGTTTAAATAAATCTTGCCAAATCCTGTTCTGGATTATGCTTAGTGACAAAATCTTGAATTCAGGGGAATTTTAGTAAATTATATTACTTTACTACACAAAGCAGAAGGCCTTAAAAAAATGACCTTTATGTGGTCCTTTTTTCCACAAGCAGTGAAATATGGTTGGAGATTGAACTGTTGTTGACATTTTTAACACTGAGAGTAGATGTGGACACCGTAACTCATGCTACAACAATGAACATAAAAAGGGAAGGTGACTGGTAGAGGTGACATCTGCAAGCACACGTCACAAACAGAACTTCCTTAATAAGATGCTTATGTTAATTAACACATTGGTCATACAGTATGTTGTAAAGACATTAATGTGATTGCAAATTTGATAAATGTTTTAATAAATGTCATTAACATTTAAAAAATATTCATAATATAACTGAGTCTTGCTGGGTAGTTTGACATTCATTATATTACTTGAAGGTTAATGGTATTTTATATATACATACCATTGCTCTATACTACATTAGCACTGGTTGGCAGATCATATGGGACCCACATATTTTTTCATAAGAACTACGTGACTAAATGGAATCATTGGAAATACGTGCACATTTTAAAATGTTAGATTCAATCTTAGTTTTAATTTTATGAACTGTAAAATTGATTTGTCCTCATAAAAACAATAGTACAAATTATTTATTCTCTCCGAAACCTAGTCTAATACATACACTAAAGAGCAACATTAAACATTATAGGAGCATGCTAGTCGAGAGTCAAAGGGAAGAGTTTGAAGTTTAATGGCTGTTTCTTACCCAGGGCCACCCTAGCTGCAGAGGCATCATAATTGATCCAGAAAGAGACCCAGGAGAGGATGGTGATCAAGATAGAGGGCATATATGTCTGCAGGATGAAATAGCCAATGTTCCTCTTAATCCTGAAACTCAGCGAAAGCCTTGGATATGAACCTTTATGGAGAAAGAATGCAGTGATAGGCAGATTAAAAAAAAAAAAACACATCAGTAAAAAGGTGATGGTTGAAATATTGGCACAACTTAAGACTTCCAAAGTCTGCACTTCGACAATGCGCAGGATAGTCATTTCTCCATTTGTTCAGATGGCGCATTTAATTTCCCCAAAGCGATGGATTCCTTTCCAGGGACAAGTTCGATTCCAATTAAACATGGGAGAAAGTCGCAAACACGGCAGATTTTTCTGCAACCGCCTATCTCAGCAGGCAGCTCCAGCATCCCTCTGAGAATTGTCACAGAGAGCTGCTCTGCTATTCTTTAGCATTTTCTCTGTCCTCTAAACATTACCAAAAGGGCATTTTAAAGGTGCATAATTGAAATGTGTGCCTCTATACTACAAGCGTAAGGAAAATATACGTGCTTGTGAGATACAGCAAATCATTCTATTGTACATTTTGCAGGGAAAATGTTGATTGGTTGTGCCAAGGCATTCATTGGACTGTTGATTGTGCTGTAATTCAAACAACCCAAACAATACAGTGTTGATGCAGAAAGCAGTATATACCCCTGAGCAGGGCTATCCCTACTTCAGCTAGAGTGAGATATTTTCAATGTTGGAAACTATACAAATTGTTCAGAAAATAGTTAAACTGCATTATACATACTCAATTTAGACTTTTTTATATTTCCAACTTGTCACTGAAGAAAAAAGGTTTAGGATAAACATGATGGTTTTAACCAAAAAAGCTATTTGCTGTGATGGACCCAGAATGATCAATGATGTTATCATCCAGGATCCAATATGTAAGCATACATATTTCATCAAGTTCATCTCAGATTTATAGTGGAAACATAGTTAAAAGTTATTGAATTTCATTAAAATGAAACATGAGAATTCTATTTAGTCTTTTTTGTAGAAACGTGAAGTTGTTGATGACATTCACATAAAGGCTTGTCTCTAGTAGCACAAAGCTTTTCATTGTTTTTTACACTTTTCCAAACCTAGCCAAATCCAATATGAACACTATTGTTTGCCTTTGCAATTGTCAGTGTTGCATGAGTATTGATTAAGTACAGTATATTTGTATATACTGATATTAAAATATAGAACTGGTACCATGCAGTGTCACATTTATACTAAAACATACAGTACATACCTCAATATTTAGAATATGCAGTCTGTCATCCTATCTCATTTATTTAGACAGTTTTCCAGAATTGTGTATAGTAACTAGAATAGATACTAGATTTTGGAATTTCCCCAAGTTTTTAAAATTATCTTTTGGTACATGCAGTATGTGTACCTTTTTGAGTTGAACATAAATATAAATATAATTCAGTGGTTTAATATACCAGCAGACATGTACTTTATACCTTTTCTTAGAGGATCTGACTTGCTTGGCTTCCCAACAAGTTTTCTTCACGTCATACCAAGGACATCTGCTGCACACATTCACACATACAATATATTTATGTGTGAATGCTGTGAGCAACTCCCAACCCCCAAAACTACATACATGCAATTGCACCTCCCAGTACAGCCCGCCTAATTTAAAATGCCCCCAGTGGCCCTGGAAAGGTGTTGTGATTTATATTCCATATAACTACAATTTCACAAATGCATCAGGCATGTTCTGCTCAGTTAGTTTTATGGCATTTTATGACAGTCTTACCTGTAGTAAACCTGACTTCCTTGGACACCAAGCGGATGTCTACAATGGAGAATTGAGGTAACTCTAACTTGTCAACCCCTGTCACAGCGCTGTCCCCTCCTTGCCAGAAGAACACAATGTCATCTGTGGTATATCCATCTGTGTCGAGGTCGAGGCCAGAGGAATAGAGAGAAAACATAAAACATGAGGAATGAAAACGTGATGATGAAATTGCCAGAAACAAACCCATCCACACTACTCTTGAAAGCTTCTTTTCTGACTGGAAAAACCCCATTTGCTTTATTTTTTATTTTTCTATATCTAATATATGACATACATAAGCAGCACCAGTAAGCATAATATCATTTTACTGTACAATTACTAACAAGAAAATGAATGCCAGTTTAGAAATTTCCTGAAGTCATCCAGCAAATTTCTAAATCTTTAGTGTAGATTTGTGCTCGACACATTAAAGACACATTTACCAAGCTTAAACTCATGTAAATAATCCAATATCACATAAAATGTCTCAAAGGGTTTTACAATCCCACAAAAGAATGGCTTAGACCCAGCCCAAGCTCTCTAAGATGAAAAGGAAAACTCTCTAAAAAATAATCATAGCATGTAAGGGAAAAAAAAAAAAAATGAACAAACTTTAGGTGAAGCAGTTCAGATAGAGAAGAAAGTAACAAAGATGGAACACTAGAGGAAGATGAATAATACAGAAAAAGGATCCAGCAAGAGGATCTTACATCTACAGTGATCCTAAAAAGTCAATGCGATGGTCCCAAAGAAAAATTGTTCACAAGTGAGAGTAAACTCTTCTTCACAGGTATTAGACACTGTAACTGTTTAGCCTTATCAGACAACATACAGTATAAAATCCAGGTCATTGAATAGCAGCTGAAGTAGTTTAATAAAGTCATATATATGTTTATGTTTTTACGTTTCATGTGGAAGGCGAAGTGGAAGGTTCATAAACACTGAGTCAACATCACAAGTTTGACTGGATGCACTGCTATCTTAGTTGTAGTTTAAACTGGTCTAAAGGCAACTAATTATGCCCTGCTGCGACAGAGGCCGACACATGGAAACTTATTGGATTTCAGCTTTAATTAACCTCTCAAATTAATTCTTACGTTCTTCAAATGAATTGTGTGTTAGAGGTTGCGGTCAAAGATAACAGTTGGAGGAGAAGAGGAAATCTTTTGAAACTGTTGGGGCTGAGCAACAAAATTCCACTTCCTCATGCTTGAGTGGACAAGATTCCTGCCTCAGACTCAGATCAAATCTAGCAGTACTCACTGCTCTGCCTTCACTGTCCAATCCTATGGAGCCCTATCATCGCGTGCATTATGTCCAGCATGAATATTCATTAACATGTGTCACTCAGTAGGTACCGTAGGGTTCTCCCACACATTCACAACTGGCAATACAATGGAAAGCATCCAAAGAAGTAGATTTATGTCAATAGGCCAGTATGCATTCACTGCTGAGCAATTTCTCACCATACTTTCCAGACCTGGATGGCATTAAACTCACTAAGGGACCAGGATTCATTACCGTTAAATCTCTCCGTGAGGTTATAGGCTAAAGAAATGTGACATTGTCCATGAAATTGAAACAACTGCCTGCCTAATCAATCAAGCTGATGGTTAATGTTCACTATTCCCAGTAGTGCAGGGCAGTCCATGGGCATAAATAGCACACATATTTGCAACTTTTAATTCACAGCATATCCATATTTCACTCCTTTGATGTCCCAAGGGGAAACACTCTGCAGTTTTATCGTGGACAACAACAAGCACAAATATGGGGTATATTGAGCAGGCATTTTGATTGATGCAGCGGTCAATATATAAATGATCAATCAAATATAATTTTTATTTACTCAACATGCATATATTTCCCCTGGACATGATTTATCTAAATTGAAGAATTTGAAGAAAAAAAATTATGTGACAGAACTACTACTTACAGTTTACTTCACTGTTACTGTTAATATCGCACCACATTTGGATTGTTTTTTAAGAGTTCAAGACAAGAAAAAGTAGCAAGTAATCTTTTAATCACAGCAAGGCAAAGTTCAGACTGCACAAAGATCTCCATTCTTGTGTCACACCACCAGTCCAATGTTCTCTAAGTTTTGATCCAGCCACAAGATAACTGTCACATAGACTAAATGTACATCCAAATTAAGAATTGAAAGGACTATTGAAGACAGACATCTAGTAATTGTAAGCAAAATAAAACTATATTGATTCAGATGATGCATCAGGCCTGTGCAATTTGTGTTTTAAAAACCATAGTAAAGGTCAAGAAAGGTCCTCAATATTACTCTTAATGTTGCTTTTGCCCTTCAAATGTCCAGTGGGGAAGCAGAGAATCAGTGCACATCAGCAAGCACTCCGACTATGTTCTTCATTTCTCAAGGGCGTTGTCACATCGCACCATTGGTGGGATGCAAAAAAATTCCACCAAGAGGATAATTTCAATGATTTAATACAACATCAATGATCCACAATAAAATGCCTAGAAAAAACTAACTCATAATTTTTGGAAGTGCAGCAGTTTTAAGGGGGTGATAACTACTTTTAGCAGTTTTTCTCTTGAGTTGCTTTTAAAGGGTCACGGTGAGTTCAGGGAGAAGTGGTGACAAAATATCACGTAAAGGGCTGATTTGCAGTACTCACAGCTTTCAATTTCCAGGGTGCAGTTCTGTTCATCAAGAGGGTATCTCCTCAAGTCCATCATGCAAGCAGCAGTAGTGGTTATTCTGAAAAACAGAGAGACAGACTTAAAATGCGACATAAAAGCTCATAATAAAACACTCACATTGTTTTTTTCTTGGTAACCTATGTTTCAAGTCAAATTTAGGGCATTTCTGCAAAAATTTCTGACATTGTCAAAAAAATAAGAGACATGCAAGGAATAAAATATGATTCTAAGGGCCTGTGACCATAAAACAATATTGGGGTGGAGGGGCCCAAAACCTCTGATCCTTGGAAGGCATAGATGGGATTTTGTGGGTTTTTTTTTTTTTTTACAATTATTAATGAGTCACCAAACTCATGAACTGTCACAACCACAATTCTACACTCACTGCGGTAGTAGAATATTGAAAAATGTGTGTTTATTTGTAAGCTTTGAGGAAAATAGGTTCACTTTTTGTTAGTGAAATGCTGGTTTTGATTTTAAGTCTTGTGTAGCAATGCAGAGACTTATTTACTTTTATGTGGATCACTAACTGCCCCGCATCTGTATGAGATTTTGTCAATGTGTGTTATTTATTGGTACTCTGAGAAAAGCATTTCTGCCAGGTAGCTTTATAAAAGATGTATGCATAGCAGTATATTCAATTTCAATAAATCCAGTAGCCCAGGAAAACAGCTTTGGCTACAAATTATACATGTAGGAGATGGAGTTGTTGGCATTTAGTTGAGATATTTACTGGTGCAGCACATTTTTGTAATTACATTTGTGCTGTTCATACCAGCTGGTATGTGTTCATCACACCAGCCTTCACTTGCTTACTGCCCTCCTGTGTAAATGAAATAGAAAAATTAATTTTCAGCTCAACATCTGCGTGTCAGAAGCCACCAGCATATTCACAGGGGAAGGTTGATGTGGACAGTTTATGTCCTAGTGTATGTTGGACGATGATGAGTGGCAGAGAGGGATGCTTTACCCTTTAGGGCACATTTTACATTTTGGATAAAAATGTAATCATATGTTGGTCAGTGCTACCAATGCTTCCACAATTTTTTTTTTTTTTTTTTTTTACATTGATGCAGTGAGTAAATGTACACAAACCTCGACCTAGAATTAGTAAATGTAAGCTGCTTGTATTTGAAATATATTGCTTGAACAGAGTTTGTAAATTGGTCATGGTTAGGTGAACAAAGTACTGTTGGATGGTAATTGGAAAACAAAATATGCTCTATACTCCAGCAGACAGGCATGTGGGCCTCTTGGAATCATGATAGTAGAAGGAAGGCACCAGAAGGTTAAAGAAAAAAATTAGCTAAATTGTGTCAGAGATATGTATTTATTATTCACAATGACAATGAGCTGCTTTCTGCTGCACAGGCATTAAGCTGACCAAACCGCATTCTGCTGAACCTCCCTGCTGCTTTGAACTCTATAATACCGCAGTGGGAAACTCATTCTCTCTATCAAAAGATAACATCATGACGACTTACATTAATATGAAACGTCACATGGAAATTGTGCTTTTCCAAACAAAACTTTGGGACACAGTGTTGGTGTATTTATATTGATTATTAATGAAGAAGAATTAGTTTTAGTTTCATATGTGAATTTTAATTTGCCATTCTAAATAAGAAATTCAAATGTAAGACTAATAGCTGACATAATTTAAAGTCAGTACCTCCACTAACAGTTGGGTAGACATTTTTTTTTAATCCCTTTGTAGTCCTGATTAACAGCAGGTGTGGAGTATTGCTCCACACCTGCTGTTAATCAGCCAAACAGAACAAGAAAGATGTGTATTTGTAGCTGTCAGGTTCTGGCACAGACCTCATGTCTAAATAAGTTAAGCTAAGATTTTGAAGAGGAATTTTGCATTGAAGCTGATATTGAATTTGGGGAGTTATTGATTTTTTTTTTTTTTTTTTTTTTTCCATTCTTTGGGATTTTTAAGCATTTTTAACCAAGACCGCTGTTTAAAAAAAAGCCACTTAATACCTTTACATCATTCTGATATTGAGCTGCTTGGGTGGTAGATGAGTGGAATTTGTTTGTGGGACAAGAAAAGCTGTATGTAAAAAGCCAGAAAATCTTGAATAAAAAGTGATGTAATGGTGGAGCAAATGACAACAAAGTTAAAGGAAAGTCAGAAGGTGTGACCAAAAAAAAAAAAAAAANAAAAAAAAAAAAAAAAATGACTAGACATATGACTTGTAAATGCTTCCATAGCTCTGAAACCTCAAACAGAAGTGAGACCCCACTTCTCTGTTCATAAGCAGAAACACACAGAAGAGGACAATTCACCTGGCAGACAGTGAAGTGTTGAAACCCTGGCAGCAGCAACAGGGAGTCAATGAACAGAAATGAATTCTCTGCCCCTTGGCAGAGAAAACCCTGAATAAAACTGCAAGTACATGTGACAGTAAACGAGTCAGGAAAGACTCATCATTGAGTAGGCAGAAGTTAAGACAGCTAATAACAAGGTCCTGAGGTTTGAAATTGTCAGCAGATATAGGTCAGCAACTTGCAGCCCCACCAGAGACAGTTGAAGACCCTAACGCTGCAGTCCAAGACTCAGCATTCTGTTTACTTTTCTTCATTAGTTTACATTTCTCAGTCATCTCATCATCATTATTAGGTATGGAAATGCTATCCAAGCAAAACATGCAATTCAACAATCAAATATAAAAAGTAAAGGCTGAAATTATTGCAATTTCTGATGCCATTGCAATAAAATAAATAGCTGATTACAGCTTTAAATTTAAAATGAAAGGTGGATTCTGTTATTTTTTCCAAGCTACTCTTGGCATTTCTGACCATGCATTGTGCAAGCATTTACACAACAGCTAAAAGCAATTTGGAGGTGGATCCCAGAGGCTCAGGGCTATAGACAAGGAAGCCTTCAGATATATGAGCAATAGATTTGACACCTACACAGTCTACTCCTGTATCCTTTTCTGTCAGGTAGCTTACCCACCAAAGAAGATCATTGTTTTATCACAATCCCAGACACGATTTAAAAACAAAACAAAACAAAAAAACAAAAACAGAGGGGCATACATAGTCTCGTAAAAATGGTAAAAAGTGAAACTCCATCACCTCAATATAACCACCAGGTCCAAGTTCCCCACCAAACTGGAGTGACTTTGCTGTCATTCTCTTTCAGCCTAGTAAGCCTTTTTGCAGCAAGCTTTGAAAAATGCCCTCTCATGCACATGAGCCTGCAGTTTCCAATGACCTCAAGTTTTGTTGTTGTTGTTGTTGTTGTTGTTGTTGTTGTTTTAAATGACTTTGTCCCACCAGCAACAACATGCTCCTGCCCCTCCCACAGCACAGAAACCCAGCTCTCTCTCTTCAATCTTCACAGAAAAAAGGAAGCTTAATAGGCTAAAATACAAAAATTATAATCTAAGCAAGATTTTTTTTTTAATGAAATGGATTCAAAGAAATCAGTTTTCGTTGAATGTTGTAAAATACAGTTGTATTTTATTTACTCATGTTTTTTCTTTGTCAGAAACGGTGCCCTGTTAACAACAGAAATACTGTAAATGAATAGAGGTAGTTTAGAAGAATCATTTTTATCTTATGGTCACTGCTGGGGAAAGAACTTACAGGCAGTTATATGCACACCAAATGGCTAAAATCATCTCTCCAGCCCACTTAATTGGCAAGATAAAATAGGTCTTCATCAAAGTCAAAATTATACACAAACACAGTCTGCTTCAAGTCATAATTTGTTCTTGACAATACTGAAAGCGACAATTGAACATTCACAGTCCATGTTAAAAGTAGGTGAACCTCTGACATAATGACTTCTCTAAAAGCTATTTGGAGTCAGATGAGATTAAGAGTGGAGTTGTGGGTCACAGAGGCGCCCTGCTCTCTAAAATGGCACACAAAGTCTGGTTACCAACAGTCTGCTCTTCTCTGTTCATGTGAACCATGACCAATTAAACCAAATTTAGAGGATTTTAGGAGAAGAATTGTGCAGATGTTTGAAGCTGGAAAATGCACTAATAGCATCTCTGAGCACCTGAGTATTCATCAGTCCACAATAAGACAAATGGTCTACAAAAGGAGGGAATTTAGTACTTTTGTGCTCCCTGCAAAGATCACAGCAAGAACACAACTTGCAATGATGTAGGTGAAAAAGAACCAAAGGGCTACATCAGAAGACCTCCCCAAATATTTGAAATATTGAGATTTGTAGAAGTCTTTATGCATGTTCCCACTAAAACAAAAACAATGAACAAAAAATGGTGCACATGCAAGGGCAAAAAAAAAAAAAAGACTAGGCAGTGTCCAGTTGCCAGATGTTACAAAAGTTGAACTGTTTGACAGAAATGCACAATGCTATGTTTGGGGGTAGGAGGTAGAGGTGGGTTAGGGTTATCAGGTGAAGCAGTTTTGTTGGAAGGAATGGTCTAATTGTGTTGTGTTTTTATCAATCATAAAATTTTCTTTACAGGAAACATTTGGTGGCATTTATTGCTGCCAGAGAAGATTCTACCAGTAATTAAACACAAGGTTTGCATGTTTAAAGATTGTGTTTGTCTATTTTTGTGGACTTAGATGAAGATCAGATTGCATTTGATGAGTAATTAATGCAGAAAATCCAGGTCATTCCAAAGGATTCACTAACTTCTTCCTACTGTACAAATAACTACCACCAAATTTCCTTTTATCCATAGGGTGATACTGCATGTATAGGGAAGGAACAATTCAAGTCTCAAAAAAATGAAGACAGGTGTAAAGCACAGAGAATGTCAGCTTGTACCTAAAACAAAAATATTGGTTGATCAAAACAACAAATTACCGACAGCACAAATCACTGAAAAGAAGTGGGAATCGAGATAATAAGCCAGAAAAGCGGCATCAGTACATTCCACAGTGAGTGCATGTGGACAGGCGAGAGTGCTTAAGCACAGTGCAGCACAAGGTGGAGTAGTGTGTAATGTGATTGTGTCCACAGATTGTATTCTGCCGCTCTCACGAGTAGCACACTGGCTGGATTCAAACACAGTTACTTACAAGAAAACCAAAGGGGCAGATCTTCTTCAGTGAAGGCAAAACAAAAACCCTCAGGAGTCAAGCACGAGACAATCAGCATTCAAATTAACTGAATTGTGAATGCCGTTTCTGCTGATTCAGTTTTGTCTTTAGGGAAAATGTTCACACTACCTCTGGGCAAAGTCAAATATTTCAACAAAGCCATTTAAGTGCTCGCTTATGGGAGGCTTGTAAAAGTCCTGAAATCACAACTGCATGTAGATTCTGTACTGCGTCTCCTCTCTACATTGCTGAAAAAATGAGCTGGACGATAGTTCCAAGGGGAGAACACCACAAAGCATTAGTGCAGAGGGTAACATAACAGGTCTGTGCGATAACCTAAGTTTTGAGTGGCAAAAGAATTGGCTTATGGTAGCGTCCCTAGAAATCATCTATGGTTTACACAATTTCTAGGAGCATAAAGTCAGTTAGACTGGAAGCACTTTGTTTTGTGCAGGCATAATGCCATTTTAATCATTTCCTTGTGTTTGCACCTGTTTTTTTTTTTTTTTNTTTTTTTTTTTTTTTGTTTTTTGTTTTGTTTTTGTTTTGGCTTCAGAACCTACCTCCATTCAGGAAGGTGGAGTGATGCAGCTGAGACTGTTTATGCAGATAAAGTGACAGTGAAATTTTGGTGCCCATTTTAGTCTGAAATTATGGCTGCCATTTCACCAACCCAGCAGTTTTATTGGCTTTAGTAGGCGGAGGCTCATGCACAAACTAATTAAACATTTTGATAGAATTTCTACCTCGCACATGTTTAAAAACAATCACAGTTAAAAGTTAAATGCATCTGCAACAGTCTGTACTATGCTGGATTAATGGGTTATTCTAACCAACAATGTCAGCCACAGCTGCTTGCAGGATTTATACGAGGGCCTTCCCTTTCGGTTGATTAAATCCCTGAAGCCAAGAACAGTTTTCTCATACAGACACCGGCATGGAATCTCCTCCTGGACCATTAGGAAACTACAGTATCTGCTACTTTAACGGCAGTGAGAAAAGTTTATATGATTAAAGCCCAACCAAGTTATACTAACAATATAAATGTACTCATCCTGCTTCCAGACCTGCTATGATTGTTCTTGTACTTCAGAATGGCCATAATTAAAAGGTTATCTGCTTGGTGACAATCATGTCCACTTGGACCATGTTCCAAAATTATATTACAACAGGAATTGATCTATATTTATAAATCTAAATGTCACATCATTAAATATTGTTGATCAAACAAAAACTTTTCTTCCTTTCTTAGCCTCCATCAAAGTTCTCTATTTTAATGACTTCAGTAAAAAATTGACAATGTTGCTCCATTCTGAGTTTGAACAAACCTCAGTAGACTTTCTTACTTTCAGCAGTCCCCTGGGAACTCTGTGCAAATTCATGAATATTTAGTTTGTCACTGTGAATAGGACATTTTGGTGATGAGCATTGTGCACATTTTACAGCCTTTCTGGGTCAGTAGATTTTGAAGCTAATGTACACCTCTCTCTCTGACAAAAATAACCCATGCAAGACAGTTATTTTTTTTCTTTAGCTACAGATAAAACTTTTCTTGACCCATTACCTTCGAGTCCATTTACCTTTAGCAAACACAACTCTATCATAATTAATCACACACAATGATAATTATTGCATAATACCTGTAGTGACCCTGCTTTTCTTGGAGCCCAGGTGAATATGGGTTAGGTTCATTTTAAGTTTGTATTATTACCATGTCAGATGCTTTTGTTAAGATAACAGCAGGAAGAAAGCTTGAGTATGTGAATCTAGTGGAGAGCAGCATTTTGCAACAGTCACCACTTATTTTCCATCAGTCAAGTGCTTCATTTGAGATAGTAAGAGGACAAAACTGTCGTGAGGGTTTGAGGACTTGTGGTTGTAGTTTGTTTGACAAAATATAAAGTGTTGTAAGTTGCCTAAAATAGCTACCTTGATTACTTCTGGTGTAATATTTAATCATATATTTGCTTTATCTTTTGATTTCTAAACAGCCACGCCACAGGTGTAGGAAAATTTGGATAATTGAGTTTTCAATTCACCTGACCTGCATGTATTTGAAATATATATGAATAAATGCAAGACATTTTGTAAATGCAGATTTCCTGTAAAATATTATCCTCTTGATTAGATTTATTTATTGACACACTTCCAGTTTTCATTTTAGATGTATCAGAGCGCATATAATGTTGCCACTATAGATGTATTTGAATGGATATTATTTATATTGTTTGATCCATACAAGTAGAATTTTAGAAAAACAAAAGAAAAAGATAAATATTTATAAGCAACAGAAAACAATGTATTATTGTGTTACATCTCATAATTATTTGCATAGTCAAAGGAGAAAAGCAACAGTTATTGCTAATAATTGTTTTTTTCTGTTTTGATTTCCTCTGACATGTTGACTTCTTACCTCAGCCCGTATAACACAGTGCCGTCGGGATGCAGTCGGATCATGCGGTTCTTTACTGTCACCCCGTGAAGAAAAGACTTCTTGTCATTAAGGAAGTAGGTGTCAGGGAGCCACAGCTGGTCTGCTACACGATTATCCAGAGTCAGGTTTAGGTTCAGCTGACCATATGCCAACCGCTTATCTCGCCAGCTCTGCTGGAAATACATAGTGATGGTGTAGTCCTAGAACAGCATAGAACAGAAGAAAAGAAAATGTTAACAGTATCCCCCCCCCAGAAAAAATGTGATTTCAGTCATGAGCTTCACTAACATTTATTTAGATTTTCATGTCTGTGTTCTGAGATTTGGGTGACTCCTCAGCACATTATTTTATGGTGTAAATATTTCATTATGAGGTCATAAAATAAGTTTGGTGGAGATACAAAACATAGGTTGATATGTTACTAACATACACAAAACTATAAAAGGTCTATCAAGTCCTTCCCTATACTGATTCGTATTTTATTTATTGGTTGACACACTATTGCTCACCATCTACATTTTCATCTGAATAATCTGTTTAAAAAAAAAAAAAAATGAGGCGTCATTTCATTTTGAAGAACTCTTAAATCCAAGAGCATTTTAGAAACAGTCTGTGGTTTGAAACAGGCTGAAAATCATTTGACTGCTCAGGCATGAGAAACTGAGAGAGAAACAGAGAGAGCAGCGAGCCAGCCGTGCTGTGAGAGACGTGTCACACTGACACAAAGACACTGCTCAGACACAAGCAAATACAGCTTCCTGTACCACCCAGCCTGCTTTTCTAACGCTGAGTTCCCAAATATGTAGCACAGCAAAAACCAGATATGACCAAATAATCAATTGTTCCAGAGAAACTAAAAAAAAAAAAAAAAAANAAAAAAAAAAAAAAAAAAATCTAGCCAATTTTTATATTTCCTGTGAAAATCCAAGGTTTGATTCAGTGAAAAGATATTAAGAAAAAGGTGTTCGTAACTCACCATGTTAACCTCTGAGATGGAGTCTATGCTCGCTATGTTGATGCTCATTCCTACGACGACCGGAGGACCTGAGGGGACAAATGAGAGTCTGAAGTCACTGAAAAAAGTATAAAAAGCTCATTTCATGCTAAAAACAAAACAAACAAAAAAAAAAAACTTAAATCAGATTTGTGTGGAGGGTCAAAGCAATCAACACATTGTTCCAAGCAAAGTAAGTTGATAATGTTTCATTACATTTTTAATTATTCCATTTACCTACTTATTTCTAAGTCCCCTTTACAGTATATGTGCATTTTTGACCACCTGACAAGCACAGCTACATACCCACTCTCATCAAATTATGAGTGACTTTGGAGCTTTTGCTTCTGTTAATATCTACCTGCATTAGTATAGCTGTATATGTATGTATATTCTTTGCTGTAGTTGGTGCTGTTTGTCTTAATTTAAAATACACCCACACAGCTTCACCCATATATCAGATTACAAAATTTTTACTTTAAGGAGCAACATCATATAGAAGATTGGCATTTTTTTTAAGTATTTGCAGATGTTCAAATCTGATGATTTAAAATAAATGAGAATTTTTAAGCAAACCACTGCGCAAATACATATACTTAAACTCTGCAGAATGTGTATATGATAAAGCAAATTAAATATTAGTGACTTAGACAAGGTGCATAAAAATATGTTAAATATAGAATGACTCAGACACGTGCAGCAGCATTGCATAAAAGCACTCATCTGTGCTAATTGCTGGACTAGCGATTCATGTAAAGGAACAAGGAGGACAAATAGAAAGCAGAGTTTTCTTCATCTACACGATTACAGTACATGCAGCAAATGTGTAAACAGCAATCCACACACTCCCTTACATGTCCTGTAAACACTTATCCCACTCCAATATTCACACAACTTTAGGTTTACAAGCATAATCCATTCGCAGTCCCCACAGTCAGTGTAGCTAACATGCTGCAGTAGGTACATTCAGACATATGATCATGAACATGGAGAGATACAGATACACCTTCATCATCTCAGTTTTAGGAAGTAATGAAATATTCATGAGCAAAATGCGAACCTCACATCTGTGTGCATTTTAAATCATTGCCAAGATAGATTATCAAGTGCTATATGCCAGAGTGTTTTTTATGAGCCTTTCAAGCTACAGCCACAGACTTGATTAATTTTGTTGGTGACAGGTCTTTGCAGATTACTTCTTTCAAAATGAAGTTGGAAATGTTAGTATCCTAGCATTCCTTCTTTGGTCAGTAGACAGTTTAATAAGTCTAGAGGCAGAGATGCAGGAAGGGATTTGGGAGGTTTTTCTTACTCTGTTCTTTACTTTATAATATTTCATGCAAGACAAAGCACCCTGTTGGAATGGTGGTCTAAGATAAGTCCATATACCATGTAACCAGCCAGGACTTTGTATACGTCATTCCCTCTCTCTTACAAAAATAACAGAGTAAATTTTCCCTTTTTTCCCCTATGGACACATGAAGTAGTAAACAAAAAATAAACATCTAAGACAAAATTCTTCTTCTTCTTCTTCTTCGTCTTCTTCTTCTTCTTCTTCTTCTTCTTATTATTATTATTAATGATAATAATAATAATAATAATAATAATAATAATAATATAAATTTAGCATTTGGAAATAGAAATCACCTCTCATTCTAAGTACTGCATGGAATGGAAGCCTTTAGAACTGATCTTAATATTTTCAAGAACATTTCACTTACAAATAAAAAGTTGAAAATGTTTTGTAGTACTGTGACTACTGCCTCAATACCTCCTCCTTACCATTATATGAGATATTTAAGGACTACTCAGTTAGGGAGGCCAGTGGAGTGACCAGTCATTTTTGCATGGGGGTCATGGCCACCCCTGGCCACCCCTTGGAGGTGCCATTGCTGGGCATTTTATATTTTTGGTAATAATTGTATCACTCTGCAGCATTATGTGCTGGAACAAAGTACAAGCAGTTTTGGTCCACTGTGACTCACAGAGGACGAGGTGATTTATTTCTAAACTCAGCTGATGGATCCATTGCTCACATTCACAGAACAGACAGAGAAAAAAGATCAGCATCTTTTGTGCATAGTGTCTCTTTGACCAGAACAGATCTGCAGCATTCATTCCCTGCTGAATCCCTTTAAAGTATAATGCTGTGAAATGCAAAAACACTGAAAAAAGAACGACTCTTAGTGAAGATGTGGTTGTAGACTTATGCAGCTCAGTGTCCATAAAGAATTTTGACAACTTATAAAAATACTAAAGAAAACCAAAATCTGTCCATATAGTACATTGCTACAGTGCTAAAAATACACTCACATTAATGCTATCAGACTGCACTTTACACTCACTACCAAAAATGTATATGTTTAATTTCAAATGCACAAATTTCGTTGCATATTCTATGAACAGTGAGACAAATTAACACTCGGACAGGAAGAGTTTTCATTAAAGGAAGAAGTGGATGAAAATGTATTTCCACTAAGCAGTACTTCATTTATTTAAAGCCCATTTAGTCTGTCAAAACTCTCGCATTGCTGGGTGAAACTTATCAGCTGTGTTTTTATCAGATTCATGGCCTCCATGCATGGTGTGAGACAAAGGCTGACAAAGTGCACCATCATCATGTGATGGGCAGGCGATCCAGAGAGCATCACAGGTCTAATCATGCTTGGTTAAAGATTTTTGCCCATGAAGCAGAGACAAAGTAACTGCCTGAATTAACTGTCGATGTTTTTTTTTTTTTTTTNTTTTTTTTTTTTTTTTTGTGCTGCAAACAGTAAAGTCGGTGACTCAGCAGTCTGCTGTTATCTCAGTGGTCCATCAGAGTAACCTCTGCTGATTGGAAGGACAGGGGAAAGTGATCAAAAGTTGCAAAATGTTCTACTTTGCTAGATTGCATCATGGGTGTGAGTGAAATTAAACAGGATCGAGCATTGTGAGTCACTGTGTGGTCAGTACACTCGCATTTTTGCACGAGGAGTGGTGATCCTGGACCATTTAGAAGATGGAGAAGATCTTTTCTGGTTTTCACTAAAGTTATCCAGATAATGCAGTATTATGCATATAATAATGCAGATAATAATAATAATGCTGATGATGCAGTAGAGTGCATATTCAATCTCACATATTCCATCTCTCCCTCTTCTACCTCATTAACTAAAGTGCTTCTTGATTGGCTAAACACACACCTGATTTAGCTGCAGTATTCGAGGACAAGGATTGAGAACCACTGTCCCAGAGCCTTTGCTGAGAATCAGCTAATTACAATGTTTTCGTCCAGATTTAAGTTCTAAAATATTAAGCGGCAAACCACTTGACTGAAAAGACTTATCTATCTATTCTCTGTCTAAGATTCTCTAATCTGATTTTCTTCCCGCCACTCCTCACTAAATGCCCTGAAGCTTTGTCATATTCCCTGACCCATCTCCTTCTAAAAGAAAAAAAAAAAAAAAAAAAAAGGTAGAGCCATTTTCATTGCACTTTGTGAAGGCAACCAGTAACAGTTTTCCCCAGAGATGTCAAAGTATTTTCGTTCTCCAGATGAGAGCAGAAAGCACTGAAATCTCTCTCTCTCTCTCTCTCTCTCTCTCTCTCTCTCTCTCTCTCNTCCCCCCCCCTCCCCCTTCACTCCTGCATCATGTGAAATGGACATGCTCACTTTGTCATACAGCTTTCTCTAAATAAAATTGCTACTGCACTTGCACTTCACATGTTAGGGAAAGAGCAACACTTTCGTTATTTATTCATTTATTTTTTTCCTAAATGCTGTAACATTCACTTTAACATGGTTACTAAATGGTGCTGGCTACCTAATGATCCTCTCTGGTAACCATTTATGGATTGGCATCACCATCATAACACTGAACCTAACGTTCACTAGACCGCTGTGACTAGCAGATTCACTGGGTCGTTTAAAACCAGCCAGTCATGCATCTTACTGTGGTTATCATGTTGTCCCTACTTGTCGACACATTGCTTTTTTCCCCCCTTTGGCCCTGATGTCTGTTCCTTTGCTTATTATCTATGCATGCCGTCCTCTCAGCTCCAACAATATGTCGCCACATTCAGCTTCCAGTCTGACAATTTTATCTAGCCTCTGGGTAGACAAGCTAAACTGAAGTAGTGGGCGGTTAGGCTGCCCTATTTAATGTTATCTTTAGTAATGGTATTCCATATCAAAACAATACAAGTATGGTCACAAAAAGAGTTAAGAAGCATTTCCCAACATATTCAAACGGCAGTGCAGAATTGCTGCCGTGACTGCACTTCCAGTTTGGACAAAATTTGGTCTACCACTGTACAGATTCACCAGCCATTGCTCAAAATGGCATGGGGCAAGCATTATGTTACAGCCTTTATAAGACAAAGAGAAGAGGGAGAACCCTGAACTGATAACTGGATACCTGCTATTAAATTGATAAATGAAACTGAGGAATTTAAACAAATATTATAGAATGTAATGGAAATCACATTTTCAAATCTCAGTGGTCTCTCAGTGATGTAGAGCCCTCACAAATGCAAATAAACCATTCTAGATCTGAGATGAACTATTTTAAAGCTCCAGTCTGCTTCCCAGTATAGATGATGCCAGCTATACCCAAATGTAATGAATACTGTCACTATTTGTCATAGTTAATGGGGTTCCCAATAAGCTGTCAAGCAACAGCTGGGTGCCAAATTGGCTAAAATCACTTCATGCCTTGATTATAAAAATTTCAAAGTTCCTATACTCCTTTTTTTTAAAAAACAAAAGATTAAAAACACATCAAACAAGCCTTAGTAGCTACACATGTCCAACTAGATGTCTGTTGACCAACTAACATACAGCTTTCTAGCCAAGTAGTATGAGGCCTATGAATGTGAATAGTAATATTCTGTGTCCTTATCCTGGTATGATGCTGTTCTCTATCCATACAAGAGAGAGAGAATGGAACATAAAAACTCAATTTAGAAGCCAGAAATGTAATATATGAGATACTGTTTACATATCATAGGGATAAGATTTTGCACAGATCCCAATCTTCTACCTTCTTCTAATATTCCTTATGATGGGTAGAAGAAATATGAAGGCAAGCCAAACCATTTCACAGAAATTACCAGTAAATATGTGCAAAGGGTTATATATTTGTCAAGTTTACCCATATCCCCAAAAGCCTTGTAGGTTGTTTATGTTCGACGGCAATGTCCCTTTTCTGGTCAGCGCCATTAAAAAGACAGATTTTTGATTGGAGTTTGTTGTAACACTCTCTTCATAAAGGCAGCACAGCACACATCAGACATGCACTTGCTCTAATGGTTACTAGAATAAGTTTCATATATCATACGATACATGTTTTCAATTTTATTAATGAGGATTAAAATACAGCAAGCAGAATTGTCTGTGGGAGTGAAAGAAAGAGGAAAAAGCAACTGAGGCATTGTTTTGGTGGGTGATAAGAACACACAGTTGTGTAAATCCTTCATTAGGTTACTGATATTAAATAAATCTCATGGACAGAAAGTACGCGAGGCTGAGCCAGAGTTTCAGCCATTCGCTTGTGTTTTGTATTTGGTGTGGAATGTGGGAAAATTCTCAGATTTCATTTTAGTATTAATGTTTTACTGTATCGTGAACATTAAATATGTCTGCTTTAAACACGATTGTAACAGCAATGAGTTCCTTGTGACACGTCTGAAAACAAAGCAAAGGCCAGTCAAAATCAAATCAAAACTATAAAATAATCATGAGCTCCTCTCATAAGCAAGTACCATCTGGGTGAATTACAATCATCGCTCAGTCATGTCTTACAAAATTAACCAATCAAAATAATAATAATAAAAAAAAGATATATTGTTTTCACTCCTTGCTAAAGGCCATCCTCAGTCAGCCTGATGTCTGAATGCAGCCACAAGAGGGCAATATAATGATATTCCCTCACTATCTTCACTGTTAACAAAATGGATGTTTTAATAAATGAAGCAGCAAAATAACACCGAGAAATAGGTGCTGAAATTAGGGGCTGGGGTACGTCTTGGCATATTTAGGTCGAATGCATACTTGTGCCATGAAAAATGAGTTTTCAACAGAGCAGCTGACATCTTGTTGCACCTCATAAAGCATCAGTACATGATGAAACCTGAAACCTAAATAGTCTGCAAAGGGAAGCGAAATGTAACAGATGCTGGTTTGTAAAATATACACAGGAAGGAGAAGCACCAATGTTTCATTTCCTGTAAACATCAGAAATGTGTTACTTCAGGATTATTCAAATGTCCTAAATTCAGAGTATAAACATATCAAACTGGATAAACGGCATTTAAACTGAGGGACGCGTCATCCTGCTGCTTCACATATGCTGTCAATTCTAAAGCTCAATGAAAACAAATTTGCAAGACACCAAAGAAAACACCACTCTGCCTCCTATATATAAAAAAAAAACTCTGATAATCAACTCATTGCTTAGCAACAGAGGGTTCCATAGCAACTGTGCAACATTTTCCCTACAGCGTTGCAAGAGGAGCATGATGATTTAGCCAGTCGAGTCTGTTTGCTTTTGATTTCAATGGCTACTGCTCTCATGAATCACTGTTTCTGAAGAATTCACTAATAAACCAATATGATACCTCGCAATGAATTCCTCGCTTGTATCAAACAGAGAGCACCGAGAACGTCTGGGTAGAACACAACTAAAGCAAATGTAGATAATGAACAACACAAGCACTGAGCTTCATTCTTAGCTTTAAACTGTCTGGAAAATTGCTCTGTTTATATATATTTAATCGGAAAAAGATTTTGTCATCATTTGCGTCATGTATGACCATATATAGAAGATGTACAAAATAACAGCAACACTTTGAAATTAAATTACAGGATACAATAATAAGAACTAAAAATATAATGCAATCAAATACAACAACGTCAAAAAAGTTCTCAGAGTTGAATAGATTTATCCTGATCAGCTGCATATAGTCTTCATCCTATTGTTAGTGCCACTGGTAAGTGATATCTTCTAACGAGATCAGTCATCTCAAATATCAACTTTTCTTGGCTCTGATAAGTTCGTCATGAGATTTAGAAACTGGGTTTATCACCTCAGAATTCCTACATTTTTAAATAAACCAAACGTATTTGTCTAAATGTCAAATCTTGTGCAGCAGCTGAACAGCAAAGCTCTTCTTCTGTTCTTGGTAATGATGCCAGTGATGATGTGTAAGTGATGTTTAATCTTGTAGTAGCTAATTAACTCTTGTTTTAGTCGATTGTTTACCTATAGTGCATTAAGTCCTTATATAGAATGGCCTTAAAGGACCATACCAACAATTTAAGATGTTTGAGCCCATATATACAATCCGCATAGACATTATGTTACTGACAACCATTTTCCAAAATGTACTACTGGAGCGGTAAAGTTTAGGATTTTTTTCTACCTTCACTGGTTTCAGTTAATTCCAATATCTGATTAAAATCACCTTGTAGAGACTTGAAACATGCTTGAGATAAGTAATCAATCAAATGTCTCAATGTTACAATGTCTTTTGAGTTTTTTTATTTTTTGTTTGTTTGTTTTTTTTTGTCAAAATGACTTTATTTAACTGGTTCAATACAAACTGCATGGAAGGCAGTGTATGTCTCCACCAGGGAATATAGTCCCAGAAGAAATTTAAAAATGACTGACACTTCTATATTCACACATGCATGTTAGCAGGTGAAACACTGAATCTTAAGGTGGTTGTATCCTGGGATTTGGCAAAACAACAGTTAAATATTAAATATGTTAAATAAGTTTTTTTGTTTAGAAATTGTTTGTCAATAATAACGTGATGTGTATGCGGGTAGTATTTATTGGGCTTAAACATGCAAAATCCCTGGTACAGTCCTTTTATACAGTGTAAAAGCTATTGTCTGACACTGGGCTCAACAATGAGTGATGTCCTCCTATACATGGATGTTCTAACACCTGTCAGGATTATAATTAATTTTAAAGTCTCAGATCTTAAAAAAATATTTGCTGTGCGAACAGCATTGTTGACATTCTGTACAAGGATATTGTTCGCTTAAAGCAGTTTACATGAATGATTTGTATGAGAACACTAGCCTTGAAAGCCTGGTGCAGGATAACCTGAAAGATGGATGGGTAAACCTAAGCGCGTTTGGCAGGCAGAGTATATGACTTCTGTAAGGCTCAGTAAAGGCTGCTAACGTGACTGAATATGGTCAATAACATCATGTCGTCACATATACATATCACCAAGTCTGACCAAAAAGTATTTTATGATGTCATCGCTGTCTAAGTGGTGGTATTTGAGGTTGTAGATACACTTTAGCACAGGATTGTACTCAATGAAAGGGAGGTGGTTTTACAGTTGTAATATATTGAGCTTTACTCAACATTGACATCTTGAGTAAAGCTTTTTAGGAGAACACGGGGAATTAGTTGCAGTCTTATTTACTCATCCTGCAGCCTCAACACCTTATCCCAAACATACTCACAAAACAGGCATGGCTGGCATTCATAAATATACATACATTTGAAAAAAAATTGATTGTAATCTCTAAAGGCGTCAATGGGAACACCCACTGTATCAACTGCATATACAAAATAGTCATAGACATATAGAGCACTTTTGTTGGAATTGTTGCTAGGCAGTATTTCAGGTTAAAGTTTATTTCCTGCTATAGTACCTTGGAATATAATCATAGTAAGTGACATTAGAAATCACTGCAGCATGAAATAAATCTGGAGCTGTTGAGACAGTTAATGTTTGAAACTATGAAATGGTCTGTACATTGTAGTATAGATTTGAAAGTTATAATTGTGCTACTTGTGTGCTGTAAGATGATGCACAAGTGCAAAACACGGCAGAAACTGGTGCAAAGAGACAAGGAAGCCTATCAGCTATAAGATGAATCTGTCAAGAGACTTTCCACCCCAAAACATTAAGAAATGTTGATCATCACCTTAGATGTTTAACAATTAATGTTTCTTTCTGTGTGGTAAAGCAGGTAAGAGAAACTGGAAAAGCATGCTATTACTGTTGATCTAAATTAAAATAAGCCTCTACCATTATATATGCACAAAAGCATTATTTTCTTCTCGAAATGGAAGGTTGCTGTGCAGCAGAAACCAAGTTCAGATCTGTATTTGACTTGATTGTCTTTATAATTGATTGCTTTGCACAGCATAAGGAGTGTCTCCATTTCGCATCTGATATAGCTGTATGTTTACTTCAGTCTGTGTTGTTTGCCCTTCTTTATTTGGTGTCTGTTGTTATGTCGTTTTGCTGTTTTTTTTTTTTTNTTTTTTTTTTTTTTGTTTGTTTTTTTTTTAATTGAAGATCTTTTGTGCCTTTAACCTCATTAATATGTATTTTGTTGTGCATCAGTCAAAGAGTGAAATATGGAGGAGATGAATAATCAAATGACTCAGCATAATGACAGACCAGAAGGCTTATTTCTAACTTGTGGTATTCAACATCTAGACAGGCTATATTTTAACTTCAGTAGGTCTGAAATCAGCTGCATGCAGCACAGCATTGCAGTGCATGGCGGGTGTAAAGATGATGACCAGACAGGTCATACATAAAACATAAAAAGCTTTGATAAAGGCCTGAAGCTACTTTAAAAAAAAAAAAAAAAAAAAAAAAAAGAACTAAATATATTTTTACATTTGTCTTTGCTCTGTTTAGTAATCAAATTGCCAAATCTCTTATTGTGCAATAATTAGGTCTGCAGTAAATGGGTCAATGTTGTACATTTATGCTGAAATGTCCATCATACAATGTGCAAATGTACCCAATATTCCCATGGGTAACATTAAAGTTTGATTTAATCTAAGCAATGCTGCCCAATTTTACTGCCCAACAGGCCAGCAAGAAACCCACTGGCTTCACACTATAATTCATTCTTCACTCCTTAATGTTTTTCTTAGGCCTAATTAAATTTGGCATATATTTAAAACCTCAGTAATTTAAACTAAACNAAAAAAAAAAAAAAAAAAAAAAAAAAAAAAAAGTGGAAAAATGTAAATAAATGCACTTAATGTGCATTTATCAGCAAATTATTGCAATAAATTCATTTGTGACTTCATGTGTGGGACATGTTGCTAGAGTGTGAAAGCAAAGATGTTCTGTAGTCTCACAACACATCTCTACTAACAAAAAATGAGCGCTCATGAACAGCTCCAAATCTAACAAAGGACCTTTGTTATGGCCAAAGCTACTATATGATGTTACCATTCCAGGTGGCAGCCACCATGTTCATTTCTGTCATTTAGATTTGTGTGTGTGTGTGTTCCTATGTTGTTGTGTTTATTTATTCTGAAGGAAATTGTTAAGATGCCTCATATTTCATCGGATCACATCGTATCATTTTTTATCATACTGTATATTATATAGCTGTAGAGACAGAAACATTAACATGGCTTTAGCAGCAATAACACAGTCCATTGGTCATTACAATAATTATTGGAAATACTGGAACACGTACGTAAACACACAGTATACAGTTTAGGCAAATGGAGAATGAAAAAGCCTGCTGACGTTACTAATAGCTGATGAATAAAGGGAATCATTAAGGCGGTCCTGGCACAGAGAGTCAAAAAGGACAGAAGTGAAAGTAAAGGAAATGATGAGGTACAACAGGAGAGTGGAGGCAGTACATCAAGGGAAGTCAGTGAGACAGAGGATTAGTAAAGGTGGCGTCATCTTAGCGTCCTATGCTGTCACAAACCTGCACCTGATATATGAAACCCACTACCACTTTACACGAAAAAAGCCAATGACCAGTGCTTCCTACAGACTTTTTTTTCAGTGAATTATGAAACTGCATGTATTACTGGTAGATATTTCAACCCATTAATCACAGTCCTATGAGGAGCATTTATTAAAAGACTCCCAAAGAGTGAGGAGTTAAAATGGCTGACAAAAAGGGTTTGACTAGTTTATTCAGAATCTGTTTAGCTCGGTCAGGTACCTTGAAAATAAATAAATGTTTAAATTTTTTTTTAAAATGTGAGAAATGATCAGTCCATTTTGTGAACATATCTAAACATGGAAATAAATTTAAGAAAAATAATCCTATTCTTATGTAAATTTATGTCAAACAGTGAACAATATGTTTACAGGGTATTAATGTAAAACATATTGAAAAAAATGAAAATTACAGTCATAGCTTACAAAAATGCTTTAAAAATGACTTATCTGTGTTCATGTGACACTATAATATATCATGTAAAATGTCATAAAATTCACCGTATTTATATCAAGGCACACTCTTTGAATATAAAAATGAATCTTACTAATGTGACATGTACACGAGGGTGAGCAGTGCACGTACTTGGATATAAATGAGACATGAGAGAAATGAGTCAGCACACGACTCGACATTGTGTGTACCTTGTGTGTTAAACAGAAAAGCTTGTGCTTCAGTTGTTAGACATTTTTGAACTCCTTCACTCATGAATCTCCATACTTAGGCCTCTTTGCTTCACTTTCACTGCCATGCAGATTTTGGAGTTCATTAATTTGCACTTAAAATGATAGAACAAAAAGTAACAGAGGAAGTGTCTGTCATCAGTCAGCTGCTTTGTCTGTATTTGTACTTGACAGCCACGTGACCTGATGTACAAAATGGATGCATATATTCCACATGGTTTGTTTTGTTTGGTTTTTTTTTTCTGTATTTCATGGTGGTCAGCAAATTTAAATTATAAACTTGTGAATTCAACTGAAAAAGCACTTTGCAGGTAAAGTATGCAGGTATTTGAGTGTGGTTCAGAGACCATTGAGCGACCATTTCATTATAAAGCACATCAGCAGGAAACAGTTTGCCATCTTGAAACATTAAGGAATGTTCAAGTCATTTATGAATGTTCACATGAAGTAGATTGTTTTTTTGCTTGATACTGATGATTCAGTATGAGCAGCTAAAGTGTATCTACAACCTCAAAGTACTATTTTGCACATATTTATTGATACTCATGTACATACAGTACATTCTCCTGCTGGTTTGGTTGTAAACAGATTGCATACTTAGACATTTTAAATTTTTTAATTTTGCTCTTATGTTGCATTATCCTTTTTTTTTTTTTTTTTTTTTTTTTTAATATATTTTATACTTAAGAAGCACAGTCTGAACCTACCAGAAAAAAAAGCATTTCACTGGTGTTATACTTATATGGCTGCACATGACAAAACTTTGAAACTTGAAAGACAACATGTATTCATTCAAAAAAAAAAAAAATAATAATAATAATAAATCTTGAAAGCATGCAGAACACAGTGCAAACCAACAACCATGTGCACAACTTTTTTTTTTACCACTTGTGATGACAAAGATCTACATTTTGACCCTCTGGATGAAAAGGCTCTCTCGTACTCGCATTGGCTATTGCTGTTTGCTGTTCTAGGACCTCAGATCCACTCAAACTACAACAGCATTTCAGATTTCAAACATGCTTAAAAATGCTGAGGTGTCTCTGAATTAGTCAGACTAAATGAGGCTCGTGATGGGCATGAGCAGACTTCCCAGATCAAAAACAATTTTCATGGGACCAGAGCTATAATCATATACTCTGAGCATGACATAACATACTAGTGCAGAATAGTTGCATACTGATTCTGCATATGGATTAAAATCTCTGATTAATTATGTGCAGATGATCCATTGTCAATATGTCCCCAATATGTAATAGTGTTTTGTGAAAATGACTTATGTAGGCTGGGCCATCACACCTGAGAACAGTGTGAAATCAGTGTGAAAACATTCATAAACAAACTATTATCACTGATGTTAATAAAATTATTAATGTAACATTGCCCTGATATGAATAGTTATATTTTTTATGTTCAGTCTTCAACACTCTCAATAAAAGGTGCAGGACAAGAAGGAGGATGAACATTTTTGTACTGAAAAGTACTGTACATTTTTCACAGACGCACCACAATGGCACATAATAAGCTCTCAAGAGACCTTGTGATCCACCATAAAGGTACAAAGTATTTTCTGATAGCTTAAGGTACAAATTGGAACTAGTTCAGCCTGAAATAAAGGTACCGTATCTTCCAGCATACAGTAGTTATGCTAATAGGCTAACAGCCATTGGGCACGCTGTCATATTTTAGTAATCTGATGTGGTCATTTAAAAAAAAAAAAAAAAANTTAAAAAAAAAAAAAAAAAGTTCAGAAGAATGAATGTAGTAATGCAATGCTGGTGTCTATCATCTGAAAAATTGATCTTGAAATGTTGGTACAAATCACATTTCTCCTGTGCTGTGTGTGACGATGTTGGCCAGCCCAGATTTCAATTTTTATGTAAAATCAATTATGCATCTCCAACAAAATCAATAGTTTAATCACTTAAAGGACCATACCAGTGATCGTGCATATTTGAGCCTAATATATTAAATCTTCATACATGTTAGGTTATTGACACTCATTTCCCAAAGCATGCTAGTGGAACAGTGAATTTTTTTTCCCTACCTTCCAAACTGACATTGGTTTCAGTTCATTGTGATATGCCTTTAAAATCAATTTATTGATACTTGAAACGTTCCTGGGATAGGTAATCCATCATCACAAACAAGACGTGTGTTCAGGGTGGTTTGTTTTTTAAATTTATTTTATTTTTTTTAAAGTTACGTAAATTTTGTTTAAGCGCAATAAAAAGTGCAGAGTGAATGTATGTCTCCACTGGGGAATGTAGTCCCAAAAGAAGACCTGTGTTTATTGAAAAATTTAAACAACCGTGACTTCTGTGTAACTATTAGCAGGCGAAACATTGATTTTTATGGTGGGCATATAGCTTGAATATTTGATATTGAAAGATTAAGAGATTTTGCAAACTATCAGGAAAGCTGATTATCAGGAAAACTGGTTTTATCCTTTGAGAAATGGTTGTCAGCAATGTTGAAAATTGAATATGCTCAAACATGCACGATCGCCGATATGGTGCTTGGGGTTACCTAAGTGACCCCTACATATTTTTTTTTCATTTATTTTTCATTGTTTTTATTGTTAACTAATTATGACTGGTTCCACATACCATAATTGATGCTGGTATCAATTTTTTTTTTTTTTTATAATTCCCAGCTCTATCAGCCACAATTGATATGTAGGAACCCAGGAAGGAATCGTGTCCTTGTCATTGCCCTAGACTCATTTTCAGGGCACATGTGCAGCAGGGGATAGGATCTGGGTAGGATACCCCCACCTCCACCCNACCCCCCCCACTGATGCTCCATACTGGCAGATGAAATGAAGTGGCAGGAGACTCTATATGCATCTCAGATTGTACATGGCAGTCTACATCATTCACAAACAAAGGAGTCAACGGCAACAAAGACTGCAGTGCAGGGGAGTTGGGTTCCCAAATTGGAAAAAAGTAGAAAAAGGCGAATTGCATTGTTGTTTAAAGTTTCATTTTGATGACTTGGGGTACATCCAGTATGTGTACATTTGAAGGTTACCATAGCAGGGGGACAAAAATAGACTTCTAGGAAAAACGATATAAAACTGACAAGCATCTCAAAAGGTACAATTCTGCTGTAGTTTTTTTCCTCAGAGTGCATCTGCATTCTCCCACCATGCTCCTCCACCAGCTTTGCATGATGCACACATTTTTATGTGGAAACCCTTTTTCATGCAGCTGGTTGTGTGAGTTCAATAATGAGATGGGCTTTTAAGCGTGCTTCCTGGTAGTGAGGCTGACAGCATCTATCTGCAGATGCTGTAAATGACATTTTTCCCTTGTTTATCTTTCTGAAACAATTGGATAGCTGCAACCTGCCCTTGGTCAGCCTATCCCAGTGCTGTCAAGGACACACCTCCCATCAATCTCTGCAGGTTCAAAAAGTGAGCCACAGGGGACCTTAAAGGAGAGTCGAACAGGAAGAAAAATGCCCTGCATGCAGGAAGCCTCACCAGTGTCTGACCCAGGGTTTCTGTACTTTTGCAGTCCACTGCAATACATTCTGCTGCAATTCTATCAGCATTTTCTCCTTCATTTCAAAGTTGCTGAAAACAACACTTTGAATGGGAAGATGAAGTATGTCCTTTCTCCTGCATGCTATCTCCTGCCACCCTTGCCCCCCTCTGCCTGCATACATACACACCTCATTTAATTCAAATGGAAAATCTAACTGAAGGGAAAAGTGAAAAGTGCCCACCTTGAGCATTTTTGTGTGAGTGTTTCCTCTGTAATAAATCACTGGGTGTTCTCTCTTCATCAGGATAGATATCAGTTGTACATGCCCCAACATCCATCCTGAGATTCTGTCAACACACTCCCGTTTTTGCGCTGAATAGGCGTTACTATAAGACTGAATTACGATGCTCGGTCCTATCAGCCCATATGCAAATCAGTCCACCATCTGACATGTTGCAGCACACACAGAAAGAGATTGTCCTCAGTATTGCAAAAGTGTCGACTGGCCATGAACGATCCATTGGCATATATCATTTAATGGCTGCAGCTGCCAAACTGCGGCTGCAACTGATGTCCTGCACACATCATTCATTCACATGCACAGAGAGTAAGATTATTATGTGTAAGCGTGTTGGAGTTTTTGCTTTACCTCATAGGTGCTACCCCCTTTATATTTGGTCTCACTTGCATGTCTATTCCGCTCACTAGGTCTCACTGCATCTGATCTGCACCTTCATGGCTGCATTGACTGCTTTTCCATAACAAATATGATCAAGCTGCAGCTGGGACTCATTTGGGTCAGTGGAAAATAAAGCCTGGTTCCATGTATGGCAGACAGGGACAGGTGACCATACTATGATGACATGGCTACAGTGTAAGTTGGCACTGAGCTGCATCAGAGTAGTAAACTGATGCCGTCTATCATCAGAGATCAGGTGCTTACAGTTCCGGCCACAAGCTGCCACACAGCCACAGTCTAGCTTTCACATTCATAGATTCCTGGCAACAACTACTGGTGCTTTTCAATGCATTATGTGTACTAATGTTCTTTCAGTTGGAACCATTACCACACATATCAAATACTTGTACAGTAAACTGTGATTGCTAACCAGTCCAACCTTAACAGATCATTAAAAGACAGCTGTTGTACTATGGAGAAGCATATGATGATGGCTTTATGTGCAGCTATGGATGGAAAAATGATACTCAGCCTTCGTAGAAATGCAAAATACCCAAACCAATGAGATCATGTTGAATAGATAAAAAGGAAATGATTGGCTTCTACCAAGTTTCGTCAAAATCAGTTCAGAATTTAGTGTAATCCTGCAAAACCAAATGGACCAGAAAACTAACAACATACTAACATATGAAACCATGGCATCCTTGGAGGAAGTAAAAAAGTAAAACCAAAAAGTATTTTAGAAATGTGCAAAATTGAACTTGCATTTGTTTGTACCACTGCAGAATAAAACACAACATACGGGAGGCTGATACTTGATAATGTAACACTATCTAATAAAAAATGCAACATAGTTTTTAATTAAACTCTCTAACAGAGGCATTGATTCAACTCTGTGGTAGCTGACATGCTGTTCTATTGGACTGTATTTTAGTCCATCCTGTATATTTTCCAAATTTTCTTGCCAGAGAAAATTGTGCTTTTTAGATGCTTGATTTGTAATTACAAATGTGGCGTGTTTAGGGATCTTTTGGTTTATGATTTGATTAAGTAACAGTGGCTGAAACAAATCTGCAAATGTATGGAAGAGAATGGAAAAATTCTCGACTTCTTTAGAATTATTTTGCATTGGTAAGGCTTTAAATAAGCTGATAAAACTTTTTAATGAATAAATAGCACATTGATTTTCATACAAATAAAAAAAAAAATAGAATTTCTGTTGGATTCTGACTTCATGGGTAATTTTAATGTTTGCATAAGCTTTTTTTCTTTTCACCTAAAATCCTTCACCTAATAGAGCTGATAACTGCTGAAAATTTAACAAAACCTCAGAGACCCTCCCAGGGACTCTCACAGTCACCTCTTTCATCTTTTCTGTTTTAGTCTCAGAGGAGCTCTACTGTACATAGTACTATTGCAGTCCCAGGACTCTGGATGAGCCCTTTTGTCAGCTCACTGCCTATAAGGTGCAGAAGTGAATAAACTCTGTGCAGGAACATTTTGCATCTCCACACGCAGCTGTGAAGCCTTCTATTTGAAGCTATCCAAAATAATTACAAAACAGATTTACATTTGCCATCACAGCAGTCACATGGATTTCTAAAATCTGCAGGGCTATCTACGCCAACAGAAAACACTTCATAAATTATCCGAGCACAGCACCTTCTGTTAGACATTTACACTCTCCCCTCTCTTTGTCATCCTGTTTATGCACATCTACAGTATGCTCAGTGAAATTCATTCTCCCTCTGGTGCACCACTGATGGAATACCATTAAAGACATGCCGCACTAAGCCAGTGTCACTGTTATTATACTAGACAAAGACAAAATAAGAAGGGATCCTAGGAAAGCATCACAGTACTGATAATCTGAATTATTTTCCATGTTTAATACTGGGAGGAGAGCAATACAATGCAAAATGCTGACATAATCAACAATCGCTGCAGAGTAGCTGAATGGTATGAAACATTTCCCATCTATTTAGTTGACATATACAACAATTAGCGGCGCTGTTGCAGCTATACACAAACTCTTCTTTATAACACGATCATAACACATATGTATTACTACACTTATTTATAAAGACTTATTGTATCTTTCTTTGAAGCTTTCATTACATGTGTAATTGGTTTGTACTGTGTCAAGATATCTAAAATGTCAATACAGCTTCAATGTAACAATAAAGCATTTAATTATTTATTCAATCTTAATAATTCTTGATGCTTTCACCTTTACAAACTATCACCTTCTTAAAGTTTAAATCTAGAACTGGGATGATGAACCCCACAGAGTGCCACATCATTGTGTCCTAATCCCAAATTTGACGATCATCACAGACTGGATCTTATAAAATAAGACAGAGGTTTCGTTTTGCTTACAAGAGGTTGATCACGCAAATGGGCACAGAAAACAACCAAAGATACAGCAACAGCATCACACCCTGACCCTGCAACAATGGTCTAAGATGAACACCATGTAACCACAATGTATCAGGTTCAAGAACAGCAATGGGTGTTTATTACACATTATTCTGATTTTCTTTTTCCATCATTCTTTTTGATCTGTACTGTTTGCAGTCAATATAGGCAAATTTATCATGAAAATAATCTTAAAAACCTTAACAGCATCAACATCAGAATTATATTATCTACTGTGCAGTAATATTCAAAGATATCATAGTTATGACGTAAGGTTTTCTTCGATGGTGTAGTTACTTCTGTATACTAAGGTCACATTCACATCTCATTCACTTCATTATACAGCATTATGGGAAATATAGTCCATCAAACATCTTCTAGAAGACTGCATTATCGCTAATACTACATTTTCAGTTCTTCCATTAGCATCAGTCATGTTGCTAATGGAAGAGGGAGGGCACAAAGCAAATATATCTAACATTATAAATCCACCAACCCAAACTGTTAACAAATTTCTCTACTGGTGTCTTTGTTTGCTGATGATGACGCCATATTTGTATCAAGTGCAATGTAGACTCTGCTATGTAATATTAGTGGGAAATTCTGCAAATAACAAATATGCCAAATAAATGTAAATAAAAAATTTTTTAAAATGTAAATACGCTGACTTTTTTATGTTATGTAATATTTGAGGTCAACTCTTCATGAATTATAAATACATCTAAGTGTAAATAAGGTTTCTTCACCCTTTTATATGATTTCTGGCTACATATAAATGCCTTCTCTCATATGTAACTGTCTACAATAGTACTATGTTTCTCAATGCAGCGCAAGATTTTTTTTTTTTTTTTTTTTTTTGGTGTAGCCTCTTTGTCTACATTTAGTTGACCATATAAAAATACCTTCTTGCAAATGCCAGCTCACCCAAAAAGTCACCACAACAAAAGACTCAGAA
This sequence comes from Lucifuga dentata, assembly GCA_014773175.1. NCBI lineage: Eukaryota > Metazoa > Chordata > Actinopteri > Ophidiiformes > Bythitidae > Lucifuga > Lucifuga dentata. The sequence continues at coordinate 99,488 of VXCM01001207.1, read as the reverse complement.
TCTCCTCTAGATATTTGGCAACTAGCGAGGGGCCATTCACAATTTTTTTTTTTTTTTTTTTTTTTTAGGCTTTCCATAATCTGCACTACAATACAAACACATATTGAATCCAAAACAACAAAAGAAAAAAAAAGTGACAATTTTTTATTTTTATTTTTTAAACTCTATGCAACTATCCAAGAAATCCTGTAAAGTCAGCTTTGGATTGTTTTTCTAATGTTTGGCACTGTGTAGTCCAGAAAATGTCCTGGCTCAGATGGTGTTACACTTGGTTGGGACTCAGCATGTTCACAGCATTTGCGATATGTCACCCTTCAAGCTTTGTTAATGGTGGAAGCTGAGATCATAAAACCCGTTGTAGTGATGATGACAGCTAGATCTGAAATATGTCCTCCAGAAGGACAAATGTGTGAAGGAGATGAGAGCTAAGCTGGTCTCTCTTATCTCCTCAAACCACCTGAGCTGCAAAACTTCCCTTTGTTTTTAGTGATAATGTACATGATTACAATAGATTTCTTTTGGTGGAATCCTGGGATCTGCTGTGTACTGGTGACCCATGATTCAACTTCCCATGCACAGATCAATAATGGTGACAGAAGCAGTGTCAGATCACTCTGCCTCCTATCCTGAGCAACAGTACAGAATCTAAACAACACAGTTCAAGACCTCTAGTTGGAACAGTAAACAGAAAAGCAAATCCTTTCTTACAAGGTCACACACAGAAACACACACGTACATGTCTAAAACTTTTGCTTTTGAGAATGTGTGGAACATTTTCACGACTATGCTACACAGTATTATAATGCTGGAAAGAAAAAAACAAATGCTTTAATCACTGATCTACTGTTTTATTACAATATTATATATAATGTATATTGTACTGCATTGCAGAAATATTATCCTCTAAAAGAGGATAATATATCCTCTAAAAGATACAATTCTTTATTTGTCAGGTCTTTGAACTGTGGTGCCTTTTTCTTTCTGACGTCTGAAAATAAGTCCAGGATAGAATCTTTAAACCAAGATGAACTGGTTCTCATGTCATGTGTGTGCTGGGAATTGGTCCTAAATGTTAATGTATGTAATTTGCTGCATAAATGTTCATACAAATGAGATGTAAATAGTAACAGTACAGCATGTGCAGGTTTTTAATCAGAGGCACTCAATGCTGCAGGAGGAGGAGGAGGAGGATCTGTCATGAAGTTACAATCCATAATGTCAAAGGTCAAGCAGATTAAACCAGCAGAATAATATGACCAATATTAAGAAACCACTTTGGTGTTAAAACATATTGTGTAGATTTTCCCTGAACAAGAACTTGAGATACAATGCATCTACATGATATATTCATGCTGTTTATGCTTGCGACCCCACAAAAGAACATAAACTCTACTACAGATTTGATGAAAGAAAACTTAATCTCCACTCTGCTGCATATCCACAGAAAAAAAGTGTTCCTTATACATCCAGATTTTCCCTAATTTGTATACTGCATTGGTGTTTGTGTCAAGTGTTTACACTCTGAACTTGTCTATTATTGTTCCACATCAAAATGTCTGCCCTGAGTCTCAGTTGTTTGAGAACATGGTGTCCTCTTTGGTGTGGAACTATGACAGTGTTTGGTGCTTTTTCTGTTAATATTCAACCTGGATTATAAGAGCTACTGATGAAAAAGTGACACTACATGAATGGGTACGTAATTAGTAGAAAGATTATTATACTGTAGTTTGTAGTTTACTGGTATCTACACTACATTTTCCTGATTGTGTTTTTGGCATCATCTACTTGTTTGCCAGTAGTTGTAGTATTATGTTAGATTTAATTTGAAACATTCAATACATTTATATGCACATTAATAATTTGTAAGTCTATTAAGGCAATTAATAGATTTTTTTGCAGTGTCTTGTAACACCATAATCAGATTGAAATTGGTGCAAATTGATGATGTACCCCTGCTAACAGACCTGCATTATATGACTTTAAGTTGATTTACTCAAGCATGTAAACGCCCCATCAGCACAAGGATTCTGCACATGCATTTCTTCACCTGGCGTGCTTCCTCTCTTAACATCATATCAAGTTTATTCAATGAATAATGCCTTTATTGCAGTGCAATGTGTATATATAGTATTTTAAATCATTCCCAATGTAGTCAGGACAGTACCACAAAACCCCACATGTTTTCAATCAAATGTCACAAACAACAATCATAGCCATAACCGCTGATATGTTGCAATTCAAAATTCTGACTGATATGAGGGGTGAGAATGTAGGTGAAAAGATAACCTAGAACATATCCATCAGGGTCTGTTGACTTTTATAATTCTTGAATTCCTTTTTTTTTTTTTTTTAAATCATAGATTAATGGGAAAATGATACAGGGTCTAAGTGCAGGTGGATTTTCAGTGTAAATCTTGTGGTATCACTCTTGGTGACCATTCTCACCACAGCCTTTATACACCAACGAGTCCTAGTCCTAGGTTTTTGTTTAAAATATGTATGGCTGCTGATTTAGGCTGTTAGCAGCCACAGTGGGTGTCCGGCACTTTGCCAAATTAAAAATCCTCTTTGTTCAGTCTGAAGAGCTGAAGGTCGTCAGCAGTTGTGTCAGGACAGAAGCAGCTGACTGATGTTGGAAATATCAAGCTGTGATGGACTACAGCTCGCTGGCCTGAGGGAAAGGCATTGCTTCTCTCCGCTGGGATACTCACACTTAAAAACTTTCTCTGTCCACTGCAGAATGCTTTTAAAGGCTGCTGGACGTTAGAGAGCTCCACTAGAATCTTGTGCCAGGCAATGAATGTCTCACTAATAAACCTTCTAACCGCTAACAGCAAACCAGAGATGGATAAGCCTGTTGAGCTCAACTTCATGTGAAAGGCAATCAAAAGCCAGTTAAACGCCGTCAAGAATGACAAATAAAACTCACAAAAAGTCCAATCTTAAATCCAAACTCCTTCATTTCCCAACATTTCTTACTTTATGTGAAATGATGACTAAGTAAATAATACACAGCTGTCCATTTGTCATGACTTGTGTGACCCATTTGTTACTTCATGTAAAAAGATGAAAATTGAAATTTTAGTATCATTGCACCACTGCATGATAACAAAGTTTGCCAACTTTTTCATGTTGTTTTCTTCTGTCTCACACATGGACTTTACATAGAAATGTATGGATGCATCTTTCACATTATGCTCATAATGAATGGAAATCTGGATAATAAATAGTGGAAATATATTAATAACTGTGCTGGGATTACTTCGTAGGAGGAGAAAAAAAATTACATATTTTGATGATACAGAACCAAAAAAGTACTCTTGTGTTTTGAATTGTTGCGTTTTATGAATATTCTCACATGTTAATTGTTTTTTTCTTTTTTAGTTATTTTGGTTTTCTTTTTTCTTTTTTCTTTTAATTACTCCCAGCAAAAATGCAGAAAGGTCTGTGCAGTGCTCGGTCACCTTTAGTTCTTTTCTCTGCTCTGACTTGTGTAAACATGAAGCAAACATGAAAAAACTCAAAAATCCTTCAGCTAAAATAAATTTCTGATATGAAATTACCTAAATAGATATGGAAACATGAAAGCTAGAATTTGATAGTTTGCTCCAAGTACTGAGCTAGCTAGATTAGTGGAACAGATGAAAATGCGATTATTTGTCGAAACCTGGATTTAATATTATATTTGTTTGCATTTGAGTAATTTATGATATTTGAAAGACAAAGAATTGTAGGCTAATAAAGCACAAATTAAGTTAATAACAAAATAAGGCCAGTATATGGCCTAAAGAGAAAGAAATGACTGCAATAATAATAGGAATAGTAATGATAATCACATGACTTATTGCTTTCTTTGTCATAAGAAACAATAGTTTTTAAAAATGTATCCAGATTTGGGCTACTAGGATTGGCATAAGAAATTGACAAAAGTAGTGAAAAAACGTTTGATCTGACTGTTAAGAAATATATATATATTTTTATAAATTCATTAAATCCACCCCTAGAACCAGCTTTCTGGCTTTAATACACAAAATCCTGTTTTCCTCTCATCACTTGGAGGCTTTAAGTGGTGATGATGATTTTACACAGACAGAGGGGAAAGTTGATTTGCTCTGACAACAGAAATTAAAAGATTTGAGAAAGTGATAGATAACATAATGAAATTACGAAAATGAAGATGTGAAGTCATTGCGGGATGAGCAGAATTTTACGTGCGTGGAGATGCTGTCGTGTAGCAGATTTCATTGGGTTTAAGCGACAGATGTTCTAACGTGTTCCATGCTCTCGTTAAATTAACATCACATTTGGTTGACATGCTCTGCTAGTGAAATGCCTCCTTTGTTCTTTCCCAGGCAATAACTGCAATATGTGACCACAGGCTTTTCAGAATACAAAGCTTCTGAATTCATGTGTACAGCAGGAACAATAAAGCTGGTGATGAAATTGAAAGGTGCAATCTTATGCTCATGTATGTTTTTAGATTAAAGCCATCACTGACTGTCAATCGGTGTTGAGTTATGACGTCATTTGTGAGAGGCCATAAACACACCAAGACCCAGATAGTCATGTCAAAAACACGCTATGGATTTATCTCGATACATGTAAAGTGCAGGTGTGAGGAAATTAAACCTTTCATTTAAGTATTAAATTTCCTAATACTTCAAAGCATCTCTAATCACACCCAATTTTTTATTTTGTTTTTTTTCACCATTTAGTATAGTGTTGTAGTGTGGTAGTGGACAAAAAAAAAAAAAAAAANAAAAAAAAAAAAAAAAAGTTTAGGATTTTTTTTATGTTTATTTTGAATATTTTTTCAAAAAAAATGGATTGATATCAATAATAGAAAAATCCAGGTGGAAATCAGATTAGAAAAAATTACCATTTGCAGCAATTTTTGTTTTTATTACTTTGAGGAACTCTGGCATATAATTGGCAACACATTTGTCTTCTCAAAGAAGGAAATACAGGAAGTTTTTGTTGTGTGGGGAAATAGAATCCAGGTGGAAACCGAATTAGGCACATTGGTTCCTTTTTGAAAAGGCTGAAGATTATTTAAGGAAAATCAATAAAAACTGGCAACACTGAACATTAGGTGTCTTAAATGATTAAAACTGCATTTGAATATTCATCTATTGCAGTGTTTATCATGCACGAAAGGGTCTCAAAGCTTTTTCCTTAAATTCTGACAAGATGGTTGCAGATGTTACAAAAGCCTTATTTTAAAATTTATCATAAACTGGCTGAAAGCTGATCAAATTTGTTTTTATACTACTGAACATCTATTGTGGTTAAATAGCTTTAGTAAAAACAATCAAGCCAAATGACATACGCTAATGACTTATCCCCATTCCTCCTATATTTTCAGCAATTATCAAAATAACTGTAATTCTAATGAGCAGATGTAAAAGATGCACAATTTCCAATAAAAGTTAATGGGGCAAACGTGTCTTTCCCTACCTGCAAAATCAAATGCTCTAAAATGCTATTATGACAGTTTATTTTAACAAGCCCATAAAAGTCTCTAATCGCTTCTATATTAAAAAATAAATCAATAAATTCACTTTCCATAATTTAAAAAAAAAAGTGTTTGACTGCTTCTCTCTATGCGTGCCCTACTTCTCGAAGAGCAGCCATCTTCGATATGTGAATAGATGCATAGTAATGACATGGTAGCAGTCACTTCAAAGCTATTCCTGTGTTTTACCACAGGCTAACTCTTCATCTGATTTCAGAGGAATGACTTGTAAGTATCATTTTGTACAACACAATATCACTGGCGAACAGGTTTCAAGCCCCAAAAATGGACAGAATAACTACACGTACCTCCAAAATCAGGCCTTAAACGGATGTCATATCCGTGCAGCAACTTGTCCACGGTGGTCTTGGCCACAGACATTCCGGTGTTTCCAGTGGAGGCGCTGAGGGCAGAAAACACAAGTGTAAGAGCCATTTTAAAAAAGGAAAGAAGCCAAAAAAAAAAAAAAANAAAAAAAAAAAAAAAACAACAGACATTTTTGTCGTTTCCCTACAACACCTCTAGTGTAATACTAAATACTCTTTGTTCTCAATATTAATGACATTAATCCTATATTTGAAGAGGAGGCCCTTGATCAACACATTAAGATCCCCCCAATCATCCATCCATCCATCCATCCCAGTTCCTTTCTTAAGTAAACATTTATTATATATGTTATGTGTCTAAACCAACTTAAAACTTAATCACTGCATAACTGTAATTACAAAATAATTCATCCTCTCATATTGTTAACAATCACTAACAAAGAACAAGCCATTGTGTAGCTGCTGTTACAGATGAATTCTTTGTTTGTTTGTTTGTTGCAGTCAGTTTACAGGTCAGACATCCAAATATGTTGGAACTGATGACCTAAATCATTTTAAAAATGTATTTATACTTTTGTGTTGTTCATCTCTTCCAGTACATCTATGGTGAAGGTAGAAATATGAATCTAATCAGTTGAGGAGGTGTCATAATGGTACACCTGCTAGACATCTTGTTAATGTTGATTAGAAAAATAAAGGAGTCTCAAGCCTCATGACTCACAAACCAAAACCTCCAAAGCCACAAACAGTTCACCCAATGACATTAAACAGCCCAGTCAAATTCACACCCATGCATTTAAATAAATGCAGGTCATAACAGTGCTGTCTATCCTGCTGTCAGCAGTACAGGCTGCTTTGGTGTGAGCCTGGAGACAGACTCACCCAGGAGAAATCCGTCCTTCTCACTAGTGAGACCTGGCACCTATAACACTGGTAGCGTGACCTGCATCACCTGGAGAAGACCAGCTTTCCAGCTGGGGTTCGCTGTTGTAGTGTATAGATGAGTTTCGGAGGGGAAAGGAGTGAGTTAAAATCACTCTGGTGTTAGGAGCACTGGCCCTCGGCTCAGTCAGGGAAACACTGTTCAATTATCTCACAGGTAGCGCAGCTGTTCATCAAGATGGTGAGCACTGGACTTGTGGGTTTGACACCTAAGAGCATCATTATGAGGAGATTGTGGACTGTGGATTCAGGGGTAACATAAAGAAATCAGATTGTCAAAAAGTGTTACCCAGTCTTAAGTGAGGACAAGTTTAAATATCATAACTGATGTTGTGTTACTGCAGACATATATCAGTGTCTGTATCAATATATCAACAAAGAAATTGATCAGGGTCTTGGAGCTGTGGTGTGTTTGGGGCTTGTGCAGTAGTTTATAATGGAAACGTTAGATGGCCAAATGGAAGAACTCAGACCTGTTTGTTGAAACGTTGTGACTCATTTTTTGATGGTGACCTGCTGGGCTTATTGTTGAGTTTGATTGATTTGGTCCTATAATCAATAAAACAGGGCTATAAAAATATTAAACGAAAGCAACATTAATTTTCATTTATGGAGCTTTAAAAAAAATGATCAAGCCTAGAGACTGCATCACTATATCAAGCTGCTTATAGTCTAATCAATCGATCGTCAGGTGATTGATCATATATCCTGTCATCTGATCATGGGTTTAAGACCGCTGATAACTGTTATTTTAAGCTGGGGCGCAGTGAAAATTGCCTTTTTGCGCACATATGCAAATATCATCTCTATGAAATCGGGAGTAGGTAAGGTTTCACAATAGGCTGGATGTCGTGCACGCGCATGTTTTTACGCTCGCGCGTGCCACAGCGCTGTCTAATGGAGCATATATCGGCAGCGATGCCCCTAATGAGCAGGCCTGGGTACCCCGTTAAAGCGATTTGCTCCATCTCAGCCTTTTTACTGAACCGTAATCACGTCTATTGGTGTGAAAGGTTTTGACGTTTTCTTACCTTTGAACAAAGCAAACGAAGGACAGAGCCGCCAGAGCAGAGAAAATTCCACATAATTTATCTTCTTGACGACGCAACATCTCCACAAATCCTTATTTATAGTTTCTATAATCCAATCAATCCAGTGGTCCTCCCGAAAATGCACAAAGAAAAAAACTGGCAATCAAAAAAAAAAAAAAATAATAATAATAATAAAATAAAATAAAATAAAATAAAATAACTGCCTTTTCAAAAACGTCGAATAATCTACCCTACATCTACGCATGCAATGTCTTCATTAAAATATGCTTCTGGTTTTATAAACCTCGTAATTGGACCCCGCTGTTTTCCCAAGCTATGGAAATCCGTGCAGGTCACAGAGCCCCTCGACCATCACCAGAAGATCAGACATCTTGCTCAAAAACAGCATACACAATACTTTTGAAAGTGATGACAAGTATTCTCCCCCTTAAATAAATCAAGCCTGGCATGAATGACTTCGCAGCAGCCTCTTGATGATCAAATCGGTGGATGAAATTTCCCAGTCCAAATCTGCAGAAGAGGCATGGTTCCAGCGATGTTCTGGTGCCAGACTATTCCACACTGTGATGTTGTTAAAAGATATTTGTTTGAGCCGCTCGGCTGAAGGGGAGCGGTGTGTATTAAAAAAGGAAAAATGAAATCTTCATTCCTTTTTTTTTTTGTTTTTTTGTTTTTTGTTTTTTTGTTGTTGTTGTTGTTGTTGTTTCCCTTCGTTGCTGCTGCTGCTGATGTAGATCAGCGCAAAGTCACTGAGGGGAAAATGCACATTGAGAAAGCACTGGGTAATATCTGATGCAGACGTCAGAGCAGGCTATATCACTCCTCTGGTGAAAAAAAATTACATGCCGAGAAATATGGACGCTCCGTGATACGCCAGTGCGTGGATCACAGATTTAATTTCAAAGATGCAAACCTATCCGAAAAGTCTGTCCGACGCTTAATGGCGTTTGGACGCCTTAATATGATCCGCTGGTCTTCTCTTCCAAACACTGAACAAATGACCGAGATTCAAGAGTCCAAACACACACACATACACACACACACGATGAGTAAATCTTGTCTTTTCTCCTTTCTAATTTTTAGTTTAAATTAAAAGAACGCAACAGTGGGAGATGGGGGACACATCAGGTGAATTCCTCAGCGGCTGCCTGTTCATGCGCTGAATTGTCTGTCTATTCTCTCTGAAGCCCATTAGGATGCTGTGTGTGTGTGTCGATGGTTTTCATGCATTTCTTCCACTTTGCCACATTTTTAGAACGCACACATGCACGCACCACCCACATGCACACATCCAGCCGCAATCATTTAATTTTTTTTTTTTTTTTTNAATTTTTTTTTTTTTTTTTGCATTTGTTATCACAGAGCATTCTCTTTATCCGAAACACAAACACTCTTAATCAAAATTTCTAATATGCACACATCACAATGCAAGAATCACACAAGCTTGTGTTTTATACAGAGGAGGAGGTTTTCTTCAGGGATCTCTGTGCTGTCCAGTTGCTAAGCAACCCAGCCAGCACTGATGCAGTTGTGGTGTTTCGAAGGCTATGCGCAAAGGCTCATTTAAAGGAGTAGACCCGTTGCTGTCACCACTGTGGTGTCAGTGGGACACAAGCAGACAGCAACTGATGTACCGTGGAACCATTCCTGTGTTACATTAAACACACACGCACAAACACACGTGTGCACACACACACACAGACACACACACACACACAATTTAGCAGAAAAAAATATGTGTAAAAGAAATGCAATGTGGCAGGAGGGAGATCACACCCCAACTTTTGCTTCATCATCATTATGTGTTCTCCTCATCATCACCATCATTGTCAGGGCCGCAAGCACTGTGACAAATAGTGTCAGTTCAATCAATCACAGATTTTCAAAAGTTTTGGTCTGCAAGCAGTTGCATTGCAAATTGTTTTCTGCAGTCCTTCAAAACAAAAACAAGGAAAAATCATTTTGTCCCACCCTTTCTTTGGTGATGTCACAACACTGAATAAAAGGATATTACTTGGCAAAAAAAAAAAAAAAAAAAAAAATCTGAGTTGTTTTCTGGTGAAAGAGAAGATTTTTCTGCACAGGTAATATTGATACCATAGTGTGAAACTTACTTGAACTTTTAAAAAGTTTGAGTCAGTCTGGCTTTTCAGACTCCAGCTTTGGAAGAGGTGATTCCCTTTTTAATTCCTCTATCTTAGTCATGAGGGAAATACAGTATGTTGTGAAATTTGGATGGTTTTTCAGTTATTTCCTGTACATTAAAAGACAGAATCATTGACCACAAACCCTGGCACCCAAAAGCATGAATTTCCACAGCTCCTTCTTACCCCACTGGAAATAGTATACAATAGCTGTCCTAAACTATTCATTTAACATCATTGCATTGTTAATCTGTTGTAAAGTATCAAATACTAAATCAGAAGACAAACTGTTGCTCGCAATTGGAGCACCACCACATAGTAAAAAGATCCTGGGTTCTCATCTGACTGGGGCTGATTTAGTGCCTTTCTGTGTGGAATATTAACTTCCAGATAGATCAAGTTTCTGTACATGCAGATGTCAGTGATAGATGTGTTGCACAGCAGTCTTACCTAACCCAAAACCTTGAAAACATCTACGTGTATCTGTTTTCCCTAAAGACGATTTGCCTTTACCTGACAGGTAACAGATTAGTTTGCAAAATGTGATTCCCATCTGAATTGTTTACCAGGGAATTTGAGGATAAATTGGTTATATGCAAAGGCAAGTGCATTTTATTGCTGACTAATTGTTGTATAATGATATGAATCAAAAGCTGTAATAGCACAAACTGTCTAAAATAAATAAAGAAAACCTTTCCATGTATGAATCTGTCTCTTAAAGGTCATGTTGGCGAGAGACCTTGTGTCAGTAAATGCAGTTGGAACCTGTGTGACGCTCGATGGATCCCCTCAGCAGAGATCTGGGCGTGCTCAGTCCACGCTGGTCTCACACACAATAATACTCCCATTGTTTCCTGATTACGGCAATTAAGTCTAATTGGCATCCATGACAGGAAGATCCAAGCCCCTGAGATGTGCATGTACCATGCTCTTTTTTTGCTCCATTCATATGTTACATAACGTGAATACTGGGTCATCCTCGCTCCTCTGATATAAATAGTATCACATGGTTAATGCATTGGAGCCTTCCAGTCACTCTCTTGGTCTTTCTCTGTTGCTGTTCATATCTGTCACACACCCCAATCGACTCTAAGTAACAGACAATGTTTAATTGATGTGTTTAGAGCTGTTTCAACATGTTTCATTCTCTTCTCATGCAACTTTGCCATCAAGCTGTGACAGAAGTAAATGTAGTGTTTTATAATTAATCAAACATATAATAATGAGAGTTCAGTTATTAATGTGTTGTGGGATTTTGTTCAGTTACTCCGGTTGAAGAATACAATCAGGAATATTATTAATAACTGAAGAACTGAGGTTATATTTGCAAATCTCAGTATGTGACAATGAGGAAATCTCCGGTCATGGTTTAAGTGGGCTGATTTGGGGAAAATGACAGCTCAGGTCCATGCCTGGTGGATCTCAATGTAAGAGGGGTTTCCTTTAGTAGCGGAATCAAATCTGTCTCCACGCTGTCTCGCCTCAGCATGACATGGCAGACCAGAAGATGTCCCTGGAGAGACAGAGATTGAAATATTGGTCTGATTCATTGAACCTGATGACTTGTGTCTCTGCTGCAAAACAGAAACAAAAGTATTAAATTATTAAATGATCCAGTATCTTGGTGTACACAATTTTTCTACAATACCTTTGATGGCAGGTGAATCATCCTGCCATCAAAGGTAGGAGGCACACTGCATGCCTCCTCTTCATGATTACCTTGTGCTCGGTATCTTATGTGTGATCACAATGACAAGTTAAAGCAGCATTATGAGAGCTGTTCCAACCTCTAGCAGCGCACCTGACAAGCTTTGAGAAAATGAAACGAAGGTTCAGCTTCAGCGTACAACATGCCACTCATTGACCACAATGAGAAGACTGGAGCCTTTGAAAATGCACAGCACACAACACTGGAGCCTCGAAGCAGGCTACCAGGCAATTGTTGCTATGCTACCATAGAAAGCCCAATCAAAGTGCAGTGTGTTGCTTGTTGAAGCTGAACTGCTCCAAATACTTGTGAGCAGTGCTGTTTAGACTCATACCATAGCGAAAGGAAAGTGCATGCTAATGCTTTGCCAACCTTGGCTTTCTGCAAGGAAACACAACCATGATGTACAGTAAATACCCAGACATGCATTAGGTTCAATTATGTACTGTAGCCTGTTATACATAACCCAAGATGTCAGCTGCAAATCCTGTTTGTGATTTAATGACATCCATCTATGTCATTAAATCACAAACAGAAAAGAACCTGTTGCTAGCAATTGGAGCAATTCATAGGTAGCAAACTCATAGCAAAAAGATCCTGGGTCCTCATCTGACTACCACAACCACAGACATTTAACCACAGCACTTAAGGCAGTGCAATTGATTTCATGCTAATTCTGTTGTTAGATTGTGCATATCAGCATTCCAGCACAACCAGACATTTATGACCTTCTCTGATAGAACATAAACAAGTCAGAGAAATTGCTTTTTATATTTTAGGAGGGTTAGTCTTGAAGATTTTAGGTGACCACCTCGGCTGTCTTACTGTTACTAATCAAACCAAACAAGGCTTTGCATTGAATCAAACAAATGAGAGCATTGTAACTGAAGCAATATTTTGAGTACTTTTATGTTATGCATATTGAGGATTCACTTTATCATGCTGTCAGACTACCCTTTCTAAAATATTTCATGCTTTATATCATGACATTAGTTCCATGTATGCAACCATTCACCATCTTAACACCGTCCACCTGTTCATCCTTCTATGTGAAAAACCAAGAGCTCGCCACCCTGCAGGCAGCACAACTGACTGACCTGAAACACTCATCTTGTACACCAGAGGAGTGCACATCTCAGTGACATGGCTCCCAAGCTCCAAAATTAGCATGGACGAGGTGCAACACTTGATGCTAAATAGCTATTGATGGAGGACAAACATTAATACGAATTTGTAATTCTTTGCTTCATCCTTGTCCCTTCACAATGCTAAGTGCACGTCATTTGTAGAAAATTTTGGTCGATGCATATTTTACTTAACCCTCGTGGCTATTATCATTACAACCAAAATGAATAATTAAGCGTTTGGAAAGGATTGGGATGAGGTTTATCTTCTGAATGGCTTATCACTATCAAAATAGTACTCTGTGATACTATGGTGACCAGCAAAGGCTTTAATCAGTGACGCATTACCTCTCATATGCTGTCTCTGTACATGTTGTCTGTATGTGTTTATATTTATCTTGATTTTTATTATTTATTTATCTTTAAAATTACTATCTTTCAGCAAGATACAGGTTGACATGCCACTGAGTTATCTTTTATCAAATACAGTCTTACCATTTCTCCTAGTTTCTGTCTTAAAAATAGGTATAATAGATGCTTTGTTTTATCATTCTCTTATTTCTGTGGTTGCAAAAAAAAAAAAAAAAANAAAAAAAAAAAAAAAAATGTCAAAAACTTAACTCACGTAATATGCATCCCTAAGCGTTCTATTTTTCCTAAAATTTAATAGTGAAAGCCTGATGCAACAGCCCTCAGTTACCCTGATAAAATAGAAACGATGAATGTCAATACGAAAGCAAACATGGCTTCTACCAAATATTAAAAGCATTTCATAAATAGGAGCATTTTGTCAAAAATAGCACCGTAGCATCCCTTCCTCTTTTCCTATCTGTGTTCTACGTGGGCTTTCTACACGGAACTCCTACGAGAAAGGGTTAATGAATTCCTCACACAGATAGATATTGCCATGGAAACAGCTGCGTGACTGCTTGCAGCTTGTATAAACACAGGAGAAAGAAACAATGCCAAAGGTATTTTAAAATTCAGCGAGCAGAGGCTTTCCAGTGCACACAGCTGCATTTAAGACTTTTTTTTTAACAAGCACAGAGCCACAAAGAGTGAGGAGTGGCCACCTTCACCCTCACCCACTGTCCTCCTCCTCCTCTTCCTCTTCATCTCTCACATTCAAAGGAATGTGATTGGCACTGAAGATGCATTTACAATAGCCATAGAGTTAATGCATTCACAAATATGAGGTCTGGATGTGCTAGATGGGAAATAATACTCTGCTCTGTTGTTTCCTTTGCAATAACAAAATAAACACACACACACACACACACACACACACACACACACACACACACACACACACACAAACAAAACAAAACACAGAGACAGACACTAAAGTGCACACAGACTCACACTCACGCACACGCACTCTCACACTTACACAGTTCCAACAGAGAATAATTAATTCACAATATGAAACAGACCTCAGGCAATGTGCCTTGCAGTTGAAGTGAATAAAAAGAAAGAGATTGAGGGCTGTAATGCTGCTCATACTCTCAAATACAAAACTATACAAAACCATGCAGGGATGCTCTCTCTCTCTCTCTCTGCAAATGGAATAATTATTTGTCTCTTAAGATTACACAATCCTGTCCATGTTTTCAAAATAGGTGGCACACTACTGTATGTGCTGCTGGGATGGCCTAATCCATCTCAGCAAAAAGATATGTTCTTTTAGTGCCATTAGCCATCCTCCCGATAGCTAGTCAATAGTCTCTCACACTATCCAAATGGACTTTTATGCTTGAGTCTGCAAATATGACTCTATAGGTTGTTTTTTGCAGCATTCACCACTCAGCTGCTGAAGCAAAATATCTGTATTTAGATTCATAAATATTTTCAGATGCATTGGAAAGCTTTTAAGTCCATAGAGAGGTCTACTTGGCACAGTGTTACAAGGCGAGGTAGGTGCAGCAAAGAGAGAGAGAGAGAGAGAGAGAGAGAGAGAGAGAGAGAGAGAGAGAAAGAGAGGAGAATAGTTGGCAAACAAACAAACAAATAAAAAGAACAAACATGGATTAACACTAATATTAATTATATTCCTAAGGCCTCTTGCAGAATCTACACTACCCTGCTTTCTGTCCATTTTAGACTAAAAGGTTGTCATGTACTCAGTTTTTCTGGCTCCAGTCAGACATANTGCTTTCTGTCCATTTTAGACTAAAAGGTTGTCATGTACTCAGTTTTTCTGGCTCCAGTCAGACATAAGATGTAACTCTCAGGGGAAGTGAACCATATTCCATTAGCATGTGTCCTGTCCATTATGTTGACTATAGAGCTTGTAGTATGTTCCATTTTACACACACAAACAGTTTATTGATGGGCAACTACAACATTCTTCACTCTTTCTCAGGAAGCAGACAGCAGGAAATACAGATGGGTGACAAATTAAAGGAAAACCCAACATGAAGTGTCTTCGTAGGAAGTAGGGCCAACAACAGAAGTTTAAGCGCACCTGGACATAGACTGTACAAGTCTCTGGGACCTGGGGGGGAGTGGGGGAGGGGGGGATCCCTCATACCCTATGAATGGGGGTATCACTGAATGGTTTAATTAAAATAATGTAAATCATATGCTATGGCATTCAGAGTCACCAGATCTCAATCCAGTGGACAATTAATGTGAGATTTTGGACTGATGTAGACAGAGTTCTCCACCACCATCATCAAAACACCAAATGAGGGGTTATCTTTAAGAAGAATGGTGTTCAATCCCTCCAGTAGAGTTCCAGAGACTTCTACAATCTATGCCAATGTGTATTGAAGTTGTTCTCTCGGCTTGTAATAGCCCAAAGCCTCGCTGAGACATTTTATTCTGTTGTTTTTCCTTTAATTTGTCATCCATCTGTATTAATTCAATTTATTTCAACCATCATTTTTCAACTGTATGCATCAGTACACTATTGGTGATGTGTGAGGATTTTTTATTTTATATTAGTTGTTGTATATTGGATTGTTATATCTTTAGATGTTCTGCAGAACAGGAAAACTACAGAAAACCAGATTTTAATTCGAGGTTGCATTGCAAAAACAGTTAAATAAACATGCAACAATTAAAATAAATTCAGACAGACACAGATGGACAGAATCACATCAGCTATTTAAATTTACTTACAATGACAAATTTAATCTATTTTTTAAAAATCAACAAATATCAGTTGTAATTAGTCAGAAATGTCACAGGTTGGACCTGACTGGGGATCAGTCAGTATATAATTTGAGCTCAGACTAGTGCATCAGCCTAACATGCTGTTAAGTTTTTAAGTTGCATACATCCAGTTTAATTAAACAGATATGGACTTTAACAATCCCTGCATCACACAGTAGAATGAGCTGGTCAAGTGTAATTACACAGCTGTAAGCAGATCATAATTGGGTAATAATTTTTTTTTAGCAATTCCTTTTGGGAATTCCACTGGGAGTTTTTAATTGATGAGATAGCTGCCAAAAGTTACGAGATTAGGTGGCTATCACAGCTTATCACACAGGCACAGAGAAGTAAGTCATAAAGCAAATTACAGGGAGGCTCAGTGACTTTGTCAAGCAGGTATGGTAGCGATAACTGCTCAGGATTGTCATGTTTGCCAAATGAGCCTTGGATGGACACTGTCATTCTTTATAGCTCTATGCATGCCAGTCATAGCTTGCACATAAGCCATTACTTGTACATTTCCCAGAGCCTTAAGTCCTAATTTTAACTAAACTAACTGTTGCTGTACAACTATACAGAGATTGTTGCTTTCAGAACCGAGGGAGCATCAGACTGAATGTGTGAGACTTTTAGACCCAATGACAACAATACACTGTAACCTTATATTTACTGTTAGAACTAAAGGAAAGATTATCAAAAGTTATCTGCTGGCTCTTAATATTTATCTTTGAACATATTGATATGTTTAAGCAAGTACCTTAGATGTAAATCTGACACTAACAGCCCCACTTGGAAAGCAAATCATACTGAAGCTTTATAAACCTTTTAAAGGCAATGCAAACCCACTGAACTCCCACACAGGTGTTTTCACATATTTTGCCTGATTTGACCTCTTCTCAGGACTGTGTGGGTGGGTACAGATTGTGCCTGACTGATATATTCCTAACTCTACTGGTTTGTTCCACCCAACAAAAGAGAATACCTTTGTGATTATGTTAATTCTCAGTAAACTGAGGATAGTAAGAAGACTGCAGTATCCCGCTCCTCCACACTCGTGACTGACACAATCTATCAAGTCACATTTTTGATCATTTTAGAGCAGAATGTCAAAGGAAAAGCCTCATGAATATTGTAATATAATACAATGCAAAATGGCAAAGCTATATTTTTAGTTTGAGAGCAAAATATTTCGTCTTTCTTGTTACTTGCCTCTTTTGGTGCTGTTAAAACTGTGAGTAAATAGAAAAGAGGAGATATCAGGAGACTTCAATGAACAGGGAGCTTCTGTTCCGAGGTAGAGAAAGAATCTCGGCACCTGGTGGGTTGTGTTGATTCACTGGTATTGATCAATAATCCTATCAACCCACTGCAGATATATTATGGTCATTCTGTGCTATGGAGCAGTAAAAATCTTACTTATTACTCCTTTACAGGCATGTGGATCTGTTATTTATTGCCGACATTATTAAGCCTGATATTAGCTTTTGAATAAACTCAGGTAATTTGCTGAACCTTCAACTTCTGAGTTATCATTACCTTTTTTTTTTTTTTAAATCTCCCTGTACATGAGGCATGTGATCCTTAAATGAATATAGCAATATTTTCAGCAAAAGATTATTTTACAGAATAATAAAAATGATTCATGCACTGCATGCAGTTTTCATGACAATGTTCTACTTTGGCAGAACATTGCCATGTATTGTATTTGCACTGCATGCAAATAAAATACATGACAATATTCTGCCAAAGTTGCATGTCACTAAAGTGTGATGTGAAGTCTTAAACTTGCAGTAGACAGATTACATTGTGTGTCTTTACAGTACATATAAAATACCATCCAACCTTTTTATGTTTAAAGCATAAATTAGAAAAGGTGCTACCTTCACATTTCTCAATATGAGCTCAAGCAACCCATTTAATGTAGAAGATACCTGTAGTCAGGCATTTCCATAAGCAAGCTATCTGGTAAATAAATGTATATCAATACTACTCTGCAACTATGCACCACAAAATGCTGATTCTGAAACCATAGTGCACCGCATATCTAAAAACTGCCGGACCATATAGGATGTGAATCATATAAAAGATATTTTACTTTTCTGCAAGTGTCATTGCTAATAAAAGGAAATTCTCTTCTATTGGGATTTTGTGCTCTTTCATAAGCAACTATGGGCATTTACATTCATGCTGCTCATCACTTTTCCATACTAAAGTTAAACTGCATTGTAAGTATAATATAGTTTTGAAAAAGTAAAAGCATTAACTCTGAAATCATCAAAATAGCAACCTCATTTATCATTCATCATTCATCATCATTCAATACACATCTATAGTTTATTAAATATGTTTACTGGCTAAATATGTTTATATTAGTAAGTTAAATATATTTAGACAATAAATAAGGTCATTCTGATACTTTATGGAATGCTAATGTTCAAGTTATGTGTTGTTAAGATGGAGGAAAAGGCATATAGATAAACACAGCAGCTTCTCTTTCTGCTTCTTATAATGTAAAAAGAAATGGCGCACACCATGATCTTGCTTATGGCAGTGAATTTGGGATAAATTCTATTGTACTCTGGGGAAAACACAGCAAAATGTTAAATATGGGTCCTAAATTTCACATTATCAGGTTGATTCAATTATTCTATTACAAGCTTTGGCCCTGCCAGTTTTATCAAGGGTGAAGGTAATGATCACATGTCGGCCTGCATCCTCTCACTATGCCAATGAGTAGCTGAGTGCCTTCCTGTGGTGCACCTGCAGGATAGGCTGAAGGAGGCCCACTTATATTTTTCTCATAGCAGTTATGCCTGCTTTTCCTGATTTTTGCCAGCAACCTGAACCTCTGCTGGAGTAATCCCAAGGATGCATTTAATCTGTCCTTGGCTTAGATTTAAACTTTTATGAGATGGAGACTCAGGATCCTCCTACAGAATCCATGCAGTCTGAATATTTGGCCCCCAAGGCTAACCGTATTGTAGCAAGCTAACCCACACATCTGAAGAAGGCCTTTGCAGCTCCTCAGCTACCCAGCTGGTCAGAAAAATTACCAAGTCCACACACTCAGTGCCAGAGCTATGAGCTGCTATATTCCAGACCTGCTTGAGTATGTTCCTACCTGACCTGGAATAAAGGTCAGTCACAGGAGAGGGACACCAAGCCTTGGGTGAACATTGTAATTGGAAACCTTTTTAATGTCACTATCATTTTTAATGGATGAGGTAGTAGCAGAGACAGTGGCGGGCTACATCAAGTCTTCTGTATTGTTGTGTAGTCAAGTGTACAATTCAGTCAAACCATGAATAAAGTCCAACACAAATAAGAGAATCCAGGGGCCGTTCTTTAGGTATCCTGTTAAATGAACCACTTTCAAAGAGCAGTTGACCTTCTTCAGTTCCAGTCCAGGCACACACAGGCTTTTCAACCCTCCCTTATTTGGGATGCCCCTGGGCCCTAATAGGCTACCCTTGGCCACCCACCCATGACGTCCAGTTCTAATTCATGATGGTTGAGCCCTCAAATCACAGATTACATAGAAAACATCAATGTAGAACTATTTTTACAGCCATAGGCCCTGATCACGTGTGCATTAATGAGGGCAAAATTTTATGGCAAATTCAGTACATTTCAGTGTAACCACTACAATTAGAGGTTTCGCTCACAAAGGCGAATTCTAGCTAATGTTGTTATCTAGATTCCAGACTGCCTGTCATATTGATATTAATACAAGCTTCTGCAAAATTCCAGACCTATTTCTAAACTATCTTTCCTGTCAAAAATGGAAAAGAATAGCATTTTTGATAAATTTCAATCTGGATTCCGTAAACTCCACTCAACAAAGATTGCTGTTGTGTGTCGTTGTTTGATTCAAGTATTTGACTATTTTTATTTATTTTTGTATTTAAATTTTATTTTATTTATTTATTTATTTTATCCATGTTGTTTTTAATTTTTTTCTCTATTGGTATTTTATATATAGCATTGTGTGTAAAGCACTTTGTAACCTTTGTTTTGAAAAGGGCTGTGTAAATAAAGTTTGTTGTTGTTGAAACATATGTCCAAAAAAATGCTGATAGCAGCCTTTTTTTTTTTTTTTTTTTTTTTGGTGGATTTTGGGATGAATTTTTCTGTTGCAGGACTCTTTCCTTCAGGACCAAATAACCACATCAAAAGCTGCAGGCCTGAATGTTTTTCCTTGTCAACACAATTTGAAGTTAGTTTTAGCACAAGAGCAGGATTTTAATATGACCACAAAACACAGTTTTATGTGTTTGTTCGTGAGTTTGATGTAAGGAGATGGGTCTTAACCTCTGACAGCCAGCAGTTACTCATATTGGCAAGACTACACCAGCATAACAAAATCAACTGTTGGCAAACTGCAGTCATAAACATAGCTGCTCATTTTCAGCTATGTCTTGCGTGAATACCAGATAAGTTCAATTACAGCCAACAGCACAGACAAGTGCATCCTACTCAGCTAAAATCAAAGGGTGTAATCGGAACGAGTTTGGAGACACTGTGGCCAAACTCTAATTCTTACAGAAGGACTTTGTCAGAGCCAATGTTTTTTCTTGACTTGCTTATAGCTGGACAGTAAACCTGAGTTACCCAAATTGAAAGAAATGCAAATGTTTCTTTTATGGTTTGGACCAAAGATGGTTGTAAATTGCACAATTTATAAGCAAGTTCCAATGCTGAAGTTCAGGGAACCACTATTTTAAATCACACAGCTAAGAGAACAGTGTGAATATGATGCATCTCTCTCATATTTCAGCAGTGTGTTCCCATCAGTGGCAGGAACAGCAGAGGTGTCACAAAACAGGAAATCCCCCCTGCTGGAGAAAGAAGGAATCAGAGTAGTTCCAGAAATGCTATGATGGTTTTACAGCAGATCTCTGAATCCAATCATATGAAACATAAAACTATTAGAAGTCAGTTTGATGTGCACCTTAACACTTTTATTTTTTTTTTTCCAAATCACAGAAACAGCTTTTGAATGTCAAGACCCATCCAAATACATATCTTCATAGGTTATGTAATTATGAAATCAGGGGATGAATATTTTGATGTGAAGCATATTGATGAGAGTAATCTTTTTTTTTTTTTTTTTNTTTTTTTTTTTTTTTTTTTAAGCAGATGCAGTGACAGCAGATGCCTCCTCAACAGTCCACCATGCCTTGTAGGGGGTGTAGTGAATAGTATTGGCCAGTAGACTCAAATAAATTATATGGAAGCTTCTCACAGTTTTTCTGGCGCTAACACATTTTTACAAGTTGACGTCTGTTATCTGGGCATATATGCTGCTGTGCATGGGAAAATTGTGCAGCAGGACAAATTAACGCACATGGAAGGACATACTCTTTTTCCATCAGCAAGCTGTTGACTTACTGATGGCCACTCATATCCCAGTAAAAATGAATGTACAAGCAGATATCCTCTAAACCTGAGAACTTACCTCCAGGCTGCTGTGTGTTCTGACCGCCCCAGTCAAAATTATTGCTGTTGGCCCTTCTCTCTTTATCCATCATCGCATCCCTAAAACCTCATCATATCACTCACATATCCCATGAGTGTAACACATGCAGAAAATGTTCCTTTCTTTACATTATTATATCAACTTGATTTTAATTATTGTGGACACAGTATTACAAACACACTCTGTAATTGTCATAATCTTTTTTTTAAACTGAAAAACAGTCTCAAAAATGAATACAAACTATAAGGGATGCCAAGTTCATGGCAGAAATATTGTTGTATACATGCCCAAAGCTTTATTTCTTACCTGTGGAGATACTGTATATCATACTGAAGAGAGAAGGGCATAAATAATGTTTAGACTGACTCCTCCAACAAATCATATTTTTCAGACAATATGGAAATAAAGAAAAAAAGGTACTGCATACCAACACCAAAACCTAATCCAGACGTGAAGCATGGTGTAGGGAGCATCAGGCTGCTTTGCTGCTTCAGGGCTTAGACACCTTCAATCATTCAGGGAACAATGAATTCAAAATGACATCAAGCCATTTTATAGGTGAATGTCAGGATAGCGGCCCCTCACCTGAGGCTTAATAGAAGTTGTATGATGCAAGAAGACAATGACCCCCAAAAAAATCAACAACAGAATGATGTAACAACAAACAAACAAACACAAGAAAAAGTGTTTTAGAATGGTCAAGTCAGAGTCAAGATCTTAACTCAATGGAGATGTTGTGGCACAAGCTGAAGAGGCCTGTTCATGCCAGTACAAGTCTGATCAGCAGCTGAGGGAAACATTTGGTGGAGGTTATCCTACAATTGCAAGTACAGTTGTTGGTGTGTTATTAGTTTAGCAGAATGTCTATTATTATGGCTGAGATGAAGATCAAACCACATTTTGAGAGGAATTAGTGCAGAAATACCGGTTAGTTCTCAAACCTTTTCTTGCACACTGTTATTGTAGAGTGATATACAGTAAGTATATGAATCAGATGATATTGCAAGCCAAACCACTAAAGGGCATCATCTGGCTCATCAGAGAGAGAGAGAGAGAGAGAGAGAGAGAGAGAGAGAAAGAATGCAAGTATCCAGACCTGCCATTAATTTATCCTGCCATGATTAGATAATTAAAAAATGCAGTGAAACAGCTGTAGCCAGTATTGTTTGTCCATTTTACTCTGTCCTAACTGTGCAAAGAGCCTTCATCTTTGACATCAACATATGCATAGTGGTAGTGGCATAATGTTACTATTGCTATTGCATTGCTGACACTTTTTTTTTAATTGATTTTTTTTTTTTTTTTTTTTTTTTTTTTTGCCCTCACTGCTCCTCCACATTGATAATGAATGGGATGCTGTCATTTTGCAGCTATTGCCCTTTGATAACGGAATTAAGGTATTACTATGAAACTGCCAACTTTAGCAAGAGGCATCATTCTGTTTTTTCCAGAGAAAGAAACGGTGTGTGTGTGTGTGTGTGATTATGGATTTTAATCTATTACTTATTGTTACTGTTGAGCACTTCCCCCCTTCTAGAATGCAAGCTCAGATAAAAAGGAGAGGTTGGGATTTTAAGAACAAGGAAAAATAATTTCACTCTGCAGATATTTTGGAAACAGCACATGAAGACTGAATGTGGACAGACTGTGTAGATGCTAATGTTCACACTATATGTTGTGTTATAGTGTGTAGCAAAGGTGTGCAATGAACTGAGATGGATGCGATTTTAATTATGAGTAATCAACAACTGCTGTACTGTCCATGCCTCATTGGCCACACTGATTGTGATGAGATCAATATATGGATAGAATGCTGGAGGGAGAGGGTGGGTGCTAAACATGTCTCTCCTTTTCCCCTAATACCGTTATTAAACTGTCATTAATCAAACTAACACCTGATTAATGATTCAGATGTCAGACACAGCCAATCATGTTACACACAACGTGCACAGGCAGTGTAAACAAAACTGGCATACCAATGAGGAGAGGAAATGGCAATACACTAGCCAAAAGTGAAACAACACCACTTCATCCATGAAATATACATGTAGAAATACATACAGACTATGCGACTGTCACCTTAACACACATACAAGAATTTCCATTTCCATTTCCAAATTTAAATAAGTAGTTGCAGACCTTGAAAGATGCTTCAGAAAGAAATAGCCTGTATAGTTATTTCCATTGCTGTGTGTTGGTTACCTCCATCTCAAAACCAAACCCTTGTTGGCATGTCATTGTTGGAGATCTAAACCATATAAACAGGAATTAGTTATGGGCCATTCGAGGAAGATCTAAAGAGGTATTAAAAATGGATACTGGCAAAAATTGGAATTGGGCTTCAAGACATGCAGTAGCCCTAATGTCCTTGCTTGTACACTTGTGTGCACTTGGGCCAAGAAAACCAGAAAAAAAAAAAAAAAAAAAAAAAAAACATTTCTAAAACCATCACTGCACATGCACAAATGTTTGTTCTCATATGTTTGGCATTTACTGTATTTTGTTAAATATTTGTTTTTTCTTTCTTTCACACTAATCTTCCTTAAGGCAAGATGTTTTTTTTCTAGTTATGTAGACTTTATTCTGGCCCTGGTGATCCAAATCACACACGCTCCCTAACAGGAACAGCTGTGGCGCTCACACGAGGGAAAAAGAAATGTGCGCTGTGCATGTGTGTGTTGGTGTGTGTGTGTTTGTGTGGTGGGTTCAGCCAAGGGACCTGAGCCATCTCAAAGCAGCTGTGCTTCTCTTTTTGAGATGGCCTCACATGCTGTAGATGGAAATTAATTAATCAGGTATAAGTGGCACATATTAATTTGATATGTCTGTTCATCATTTTCTGAGAAAGGGAAAAAAAGACAGAGCTAATTTAAACCAAGTTCTAAATACTTAAAATTATTAAAATCATTTAATGTAAATGGATATAACCAGATCTGACTCAATCCGCTATATTGAATGGTTTACAGCAGAAGTAAACACATAATAATCACAGTCAATATTACAAATAAAATGACTGACTTGTCTCTCTCTCTCTCTCTCTCTCTCTCTCTCTCTCTCTCTCTCTCTCTCTCTTTCTGAGATGGTCAGTGATGAATTAAGCACACTTGAAGCCTGATTATGCATTCTTCCGTAATGCGGCCTTCAGTGACCACTAATTTAGAAAGAATCTTCCCCGGGGCTTATTTCTGCTTTACTTGCTATATATGAATTCCCATATAAGTAGATGATTCACCTCATATTTGAAAGGCATGGAGGCTGCAAACTAATGGGCAGGTCCTACAGGGTCAGAGTTTGGACCTCCATATTTCTCCAGGCAGGCCACGCTTTCACACTAAACCAACCCACAAAGTAGCAGTCGTTACTGCAGGCAAGCCAAGCCCTTCTCTTGTGGTGTCAAACCAAATGTAAACTAATCTGTCAACCTAAATGTGCACGGCTCGGTATTCTGAATGTCTGAGAGACCCGAGGGAAGAAACTCATATAGTGTAGAGTATGAAGAAAAGAGAAGACACGAGCCAACTAGAAGGCCTGGAAAGCAAAGCAAGGCACACAGAGAGAAATGGATTGTGAAGATGGAGAAAGAGTAGGGGCCACATTTATACCTTGAATTAAAATGTGATCTGTATCTAGATATGTTATCAGCCAAAGAAAACAAATGTTCACAGAATAATCACAACTGAAGTGCAATTCAATCTGCCAGACCGCATACAGATGTATGTCTGTCTCACATGTAGGATCTCAGTCATAAATAGCCAGGTGTAAATGTAGTCATAAAATAATTATTAATAGTGTGACAATCCTTTTGCAATGCAGGCAGAGTCTGGATAATGTCAGTTAATGTGAGGTATAAATGCAAGTCATTGTTCAGTTATCTCATTTGTTAATAATTTTGACATGTATGAAGTATGGCCAGTCTCTTGGGTATGTTTTTTTTTTTTTTTTTTTTTTTTTAAATGTGAACATCCAGTGTAGTTATGTGAAATGTTACACATTGGTGTCTTCAGATCTCATCTGACAGAGTTGAGAAAAAAATGGCGGCAACAAAACAGTGCTGAATTATGCAGATGTGGATTGTCCTTGGGAAGCCCTTCTGTGTAAGCGCTTTATTGATTGTTTTTTTTCCCCCAACAGAAGGTACCTCTGGAAGCAGAGGTCAGAGCCTGCCGCCCTTGGACAGATATTCACCCTTTTAGGAGAATAAGATCTACACGGTGAGCAGGAAACTAGGTGCTAATGCCATGTTGTTCCAAATGTTACCATTCATGTAAACTGGACCTTCGTTTCAGTGAAAGACTTTTAAGATGGAGTAGTGAGGAAATTATTTCTTATACAGCAGAATACCCAAAGCCAAGAAAGGAAAATGAGCAAAATATAATTTTAACAGCATTTGGACTTGATCATATTGTCAGTGCCAAAACTTAAAGTATTTTTCATTGGAGCAGTAGTTTAATAACATGACATATTCCATCATTGTCATTTCACTGTTCAGAAACATCAGTCTGTTTGTGAAGTTGAGTAAAAGGCTTACAAAGTGATACTGTATTTTTTCCGTTCAGCAATATTCCTCTCAGAATTATATGCTGAAAAAAAATTGCATAATCTGTTTAAAATAGATCTCCATTTTCCTGAGCTTCATAAAATAGCAGTTAATAAATGCAGCTATTTCATAATATTTTATTATCATCTTTGCTTAGAACAGTTTTTTTTTTTTTTTTTTTTTTTGGAAAAACACTAAACTGCTGACATTCCCTCTTGTCCTGCTATTGTAAATGCTCAGAAGCTGAAAGAGAGGATTGATTTATGATCTACCTCCTTCTGCCTTGAGGTAATGATAGACCACTCGTCAAACTGCATCTCATTGCCAGTATTGATTGGGCCATATTTCAGGATGGGGAGGGGTCGCCTCACTGTCACTCACTCCATGACAGGGGTCACACAGCCCTCACACAGTGCATAATACCTGCATATGACCTTTGCTTGTATTCTTCATTAGAGGCACTCGGTCGATTAGTGAGGGTCAGTTTTTTCATTTAAATGTAGAGATCTCTGATCACTGGAAACTGCATATATCCAAATTTATCCTTTTTAAAGGGAACATTTCAGACTTCCATGTTTTTATTTTCAGTTGAAATCTCTGAATTGCTTTAATGTGCAAAAACACAATTATGCATCACTCTCCCTTGCCTCAGGACTGCTGTGCACATTGAGTAAAAACATCTCAGGTACTATCTCTTTAAGGCCCCCTTCCCAAAAACCTTGCTCTGTTTTGATTGGCAGGCTGTGCCAGGCCTGAGCTGGCAATATCCATGAACTATGAAACATGGACAGTCACTAGAAACTTGTATTAAGTGAATGTGTGTATTGTATGTGTTATACTGTACATTAACATGTTAAAGAAGTACAGTAATGGTCAAAAATGAAGCTTTCCATTAAGTTCAGGTATGGGTTTGTCTTACTGGATTAATAGACATATAGGCCACAGGTTGTGTAACTTTTACAATGTTAAGTACATACTCCCTATTACCTTACACTATTAAAAATTGGGGGGAAAAAAAAAAAAAAAAAAACATTTTCAGGTAAAATGAAGAATGGATGTGACCCTTTACAGATTAAGGAAATTATTTTACCACTTAGGCTAATAAATCTTTTTAAAACCCCATTCTGTTATTCTATTATGATGAATTTATGATCACAAAATCCAAAATAAGGCAGCTTCTTAGTTCCTAAACATTAACCATGTTTAATGATGATTCCTTCACCAAATTTTATTCAGTATATTTTCCTTTTAACATATAATGTGAGCACTGAGTTACTGTAAGTCATTTACTCACTTAAAAGAATCTCATTAGTTTCTAAAATATCACAATTTTTAAAAAAAAAAGAAAATTACATGAGACACATTTACTGCTGTCTATAGATTCATTACTCTTTGGATCAGATTAGCTACCAAACTACAGAATGACACTGATTTTATTATTATTATTATTATTATTATTATTTTATTTTATTTTATTTTATTTTTTTATTATATTTGTTACCAGCCTTATAGGTTTCAGATTGGAGCCTTGTTGATGTAGCTGGTGGAAAAGGCTCACTGAACCCTATAGTAGCCAGTGTTATACCCTGCAGTCTATATGCACTATAATCACTAGTAAATATGCCTATTTATAAATATGCATACCTGTGTATTTTCATGAGTTGGCGTGTGTGCAACGGGTTCCATGTGTTTATGTAATAAAAACAGTTTGAAATATTGCAGCTTTGGATTTCATTATGTTTGTCTGGCACACGTGGGACAAGCTCTGGAAGTGTGACAGGTGAAGCCTCCACCTGGCCCCGCTGGGTCCACCTGCTTCCTTGCTGGCAGGCGACGCAGAGGAGGCCGACTGTTGCCATCGGGAATGGTGGACGAGTGCTAGGCTTTCTTTTAGGGGCAATCTGGATGACCATGGGTGAGCATTTAGTTCCTCAGGGCTGATGGCATCTGTCGGCACTTGTGGGCTGGCGCAAAAGGCAATACATAATTAACTTCATTATCTCACCTTGCATTGTCTGGGCGCAAGAATATTCTTTGATTCTTTAATTGTGTGTAGGCTGTGTAAAATGCGAGAGTGTGCATCTGTGTGCTGTACACTTCAATGGTGGAGAGTTATTTCTGTCTCCTTATGTTTTATTGGAGCACCTCCTCCGACCTCCCACCCCCCATCCCTTACATGTTGGTACCATTATAGCTCCCATGACTCTCTCTGCTTCTCACTCTGTGTTTTTGTGCACCTAATGCCACTGAATACAGAAGCTTCCACTGACAGCATATGTTTGTACTGCCTGGCCATGTGACCACAAGGAATCCTGTGTAAAAATAAATGTGCCTCCTCTTTCTCAAAGAGATGTTCACCTACACACAAATGCTGTGAATGGTTGGAAATATTTTGAGGAAGAGATGACTAATGGCTGGAAAATCTATGATGGAATAATGTGGATGCTGGTTTGTTTGCAGTGATTAGTAAAGTGTAAACTGTGTCAGGCTCTCACACCTAGTCCAGAGATAATTTTGCATCATAAAATGGGAGCTTGTTTTGCATTTTCTTTCTAATATTACTATCAAAATAATATCACAAGAAACCAACATTTTTTAATTCTAAAATACACACAGAAACATACTTTTAAATAGTTGTAATGCATTTCCATGTGCACACAGTGTCTAAAAAACCCAGTAAATCCAATAATGAAATATTTCTGCAGTCTAATCAGGCAAATCATAAATAAGAGCAGTCATAAATAATCTGTTTCTAAAGAGGGTGCCATACTGCAATTACTGACAGAGGAAAATGCCAGTACATTAGCATTTCTCAGCAGCAGTAAAGGGGGAAAAATGGGGAAACCCCCTTGAACCGAACAAAGTCCACGGAGATTTTCGGTCTCATGAAAGTAGGCCTCACTGTGGTTGCAAAATGAATGGCGTCTAAAACGTGTCTCATGAGTGAGGCATGGGTTCGTGCACATTTACTCTACAACAGCACGCCCATTGGTTCAGACAGGAAAAGACAGCTCAATCGGCTCCTGGGGGGGGNGGCGGCATGAAGAGATAAGAATCCAGAGGAGGCAGCAACATGCGAGGGAAATCGAAGACTTCCGTTAGCGCGTGTGGAGAGGGAGTCCTGCAAAATAGGGACCTCAACATATATAATAAGATAGACCCACAAAGGAGCATACAACTTAAAAAAAGACTATGTTAGACAATGAAGGCTTGGAATATTGTTGCCATGGAGATGAGCAAATCTCCCAAGCCTCGTCATTTCTCTGACTCCTCCCGTGAATGCTAGGATAAAAATAGACATGGCCAGAGAACAAAGAGCTATAAAAAAAAAAAAAAAAAANAAAAAAAAAAAAAAAAAAAAAGGACAAGATGAGTGAAGAAGAAAGATTGTGGAAAATGGGGACATGTGTATAGAAGTGTGTGTCTATGTGTGTGTGTTTGTGAGTAAGTGTGAATGCAATGGTGTGAAGCAGCCATATTTCTCTGTCAAATGGTGGAGGCGAGTGAGTGACAGAAACAGCCTGTTTGTCTGGGCAAGGAAATCCCGTCATTAACATTTGGCATCATTAAAGCAACCGAACAATGTGACAAGCTGCTGTCTTTGTCTTTTTCCAGCCTCAGTGACTACATCGATAGTGGTTTCTTCTTCTTCTTCTTCTTCTTCTTCTTCTTCTTCTAGGTCAATAATGTACTCCAGTCAAGCGCTTCGTCAGCTCAAACTTTCAGACATGACATCTCACCTATGCTTCTGAGCGAGACATGCCATTTTTGAACTCCTCTCCAGTCCCATTCTGTTTCATGTTGTTTAACCAGAACAATTAACCTCTTTTAAGATATGACAAAAACATGGATTCAGGTTTATTCTGTTGGCTCTGGGAGAAGAGTCCTATAGAGAGACCCAAAGAGCAGCAGCTGGCCTGAGCTAACAGGACACTGCTAATAGGAGACCACATCTGTGTTCCTGCCCATGCTAGTTCTAATCTCTGGGCTTCTGAAAGCTTCCTCAGCTCCCCTGCTGTTTGGAATCTCATCATCACAACCTCATAAAGTAACACCTACAAAGCACTCACAACTCTGCAACTTCTCATGTTCAAAGCAAAAGTACAATGTCTTAAAGTACTGCAGTACTGTAAAGTCCACATTTGGAAGTACTGGCACTTCACTTAAGTATAAAATATTGTCTTTTTACCCCACATATACATACATACATACATACATACATTCACAAAAGCTGCATTGATACAGTATATAAATTTGAACTCCCCAACATTAACATGCGCTTGCGTGTTAACAGATCGATAATTTCATGCAATGACTGTACATATTTCAGAATGAGCATCCTTACTTATACTAAAATAAAATTTTAAATGAAGCAATTTTATTAAAATTATTAAAGAGGCATAAAATAAATTATTAGATTAAAAACAAACAAACAGCATCAATAATAACAGTATCTCAAAGGCTCCATTACTGCTTGTAAGGTTTAAATCACCTTACCCCACTTTCTGGTTTACTCATTATGAATATTTGGTAAATGAAGGCTCGTTAAAAAGGCATGACATTCATGAAATCTGACAAAAATAAATATATATGGAAATTACCCCACAGCAAAAAAAATAAAAAATAAATAAATAAAAATTACAATTGGGTATATGTGTAGTGATGATGTGGTATTTCCATTAACAAGTAACAAACACTCTCTCTCCCAGGGCCTCTCTAAATTTCTAAAGTGCAAAGCACCCCCCCCCACACACACACACACACACACACAGCATATATAATGGCCTCTTTCTTTTGTGCTGGATTTACAGCAGTCATCATTCATTGGTCTGCTGGCCAGACACTCAGAGTTATGATGATTATCTTGACATGAGTGCCCCTCCACTTCCTCACCTCTCCATCCTTCTGAGCCAAGCAACACATGGATCAAACCTTCTTTTGCAGCACCATCTGGTGACCACTGCTATGATTCAGGGAGCCTCCTTGCAGATGAATGAGGAAAAGAAATTCATCTGCTCATTTTTTCATTCTGTAATACCACTCTGATCCTCTGGATGGTGTCTCAATCCTGTCCTTCATTCTTTCTGCAGCTTTGAGAGATTTCAGACCACCAACAAGCCAATTTTCTCACTTGTCTGCTTTCCTTTGTTGGTGCATTTTGTCTTTGCTATGTATCACTGTGCTCCTCTTTGAAGGATTTCTGATTACAGCCAATCTCACAGCCCCTGATGTTACCACCTCCTCAGCTCTCTGTCTGATTAAAGCTGAACAACTGCAGAGCAGATTTACTCTGTCTGTTGCTGTGGTCTGTAATAACAGACCAGGACAATGAAATTGCCACTGCTGTAAATCCAAATAGTGCTGCAGAAAACCTGTATATGTACTGTAGCCAATCCTGCCTATAGTATATATCATAATCATACCTGTTCTTTCTTTTTTTTCTTTTTTTTTTAAAATGTAACACAAACAGCAAGATCAGTCAGATATGCAAATCAAAACTTTTCATTAATATTTAATCTAGGGCCACAAGAAATGGTTATTTTGTTTATAGATTAATCTATATTTGACCCACTATATTGTGTATATCGGTTTATTAAATGACAAAAGAAAGCACAGGTCTTTATAAAATCACTGTTTTATGGTGTGTTGTAAAGCTTGAAGTGTCACAGGATTGGCGAGTGGTTAAACAGGCAATTATTAAATTAATTTAAGCAAACATTTGCTCCGCTAATGTCACTGAATCTCAAGGATATACACAAGTAGCTGCCCTTGATCTCTGACCTGCCCAGCAGGACAGATGAAAAGGCTCTGTTCTTACTGGGGCTAATAAAGTTTGAGATGATTAAAGTAAGTAAATAATTTTGGTGTTGACAGATATTGGAATAGTGATAGTGACTATGTATTAACTCAAGTGCAGAAATGTAACAAACTACTACCATTGGTTTTTGGACCAAGCAATCACATTCACAAAAGGTGATCCAACTGGTTAATTACTTTTTTCTGTTTCAAATAATGTAGTTACACTTGGGTGATAACATTTGGGAAAGGTTCAGCACACTGCCGTAAATATAAGAAACCTTATTAAATATCTGTCTGTGTTAATAAAACAAAATGCTGTGGTGCAAAATGCGCTTCGATCCCATTGTTGATTTCATTGCTCACAAATTGGTGAGTTTATAAATCCAAAGTGAAGCATGAAAGTTCTTCTATGTTTGTATATTCTAATGCACTACATTATATGCATTATTTAATTATTGGGTCAAAACAAACTTAACATCCAACCACTGCAATAAATATCCTATTGAGTAAGTAACATTTAGTGTTGAAGCTGCAGTTTGGCATAAACAAGACTGAAAGTTTTCTTACACAATTCTTGCTGCGAAAGTGGTATGAAGGCACAGCAGGAAATGCAAAGCATATCTCATTTTGACTTCTATTTAAGGGTGAATTGAATTTATTCTCGTGATTAATATGATTCTTGCCAGATGTAAGCTAAATACAGATATGGATGGAAGTGGTGATTACCAAGGTTGAAAAAAGTCTGGAGGGAGTTATTAAAATTCAAAAATCTGAAAGAAGATTTTAAGTACCGCAATGTAATTATACAGCATAACCATTATTTTCAAATTACACTTTACATTAACACAGTTAGCTTCTTGATGTTGTATCACATTACTAACCTAATAACCCATGACATGCACGCTCTTTAACGTTTGGTTGGTCCTTTTCTCTATTATATCACTGATTTCTCCCTGCAATTTGCTCCCATCAGACAGAAGGTTCAGCAGTCTGAAATGTAAAACTGATCACTTCAGAGACAGTACCTACCCTGAAGCCATCAGGGTCTTTACTCTAATACTAAATACAGATTCACCTCAATAGGCTCTTTTTCATTAGATTGCTGCTATTTATATCACTGATGCTCTTCTACAGGCTGGAATCCTTTGCTGTTTTACTGACAGTTTCAATATTGGCTGCTTATAAAGGATCAGTGATAGTTTTGTGAATGACATAGTGCACAAAACATACAATGGTAAACTTGAATGAACTCATGCACAACATGTTAACTTTTTACATGTCGCGTTTTTTTTTTTTTTTTNTTTTTTTTTTTTTTTTGGTTGCTTGTTTTGTGTGTGCATGTGCATGCATAAACTTGTGAAGTCCTTCTTGCAACAGACATCTTGCGACAGTCATCTGACTAAAACTGGGGTTATGAGTCCCTGGAGTCTCTCTGGACATCTAGGCTGCAGTATAGAAGCAATCCCATAAATGTAGTAGGTTAATGTTGCAGTCTTTAGTGGGTGTCATCATCCTTTGATATCTCAGTCTGTCATGTGTGGAGTCAGTTTACTCTTACCACACCATCAGACGAATGATTGTTGAGGGTGTGCAGCTCATTCGACATGTCGCTGCCTGATGGGACACATCAGCTTCAACAAGGCCGACAGCTCAATACTGATCTCATCATTAAGTTGAGCATTTGAAGAAGCAATTCAAGAAGTAGTTTTGGAGTTTTGTTTTGTTTTGTTTTTTTGTTTCGAATGACACAAATTATTCATCCTGAGCAGTATTCATAGTTACCCTGCCCATCCTTCAAGCCCATCACACCCATTTGTTGTGTTGTGCAGTTGGTGAGCGCTATTTGAGGGATTATTATCCAAAGTAACACCCTTGTGCTACTAGATCTGACATGGAATTAACAATAAGCATTAAGTACCCTTGATATACAATATAAAAAAGCAACATCTTTTTTGAAATGGTGTGCTGAAAAATGAAAATGCCTTATTCTAGATTTTTCTTCACTTCATTTAACATGAATCAATCTAGGAAATGGCTTTGAATCCATCGACACTAAGATGCTGTCTTGCTAGTTGCTATTTGCTCGTGCTGCAGTGTTTCTTGTTTGGCTTCTGCCAATGTAAGTGTTTGTGTTTGAGCAGTCTCAAGCTTCAAGTGTGTTTGACAAATCTAAATCAAAATGAAGGATTAGCAAGACTAACTAAATGCTTCAGATGTACAAATGAACAGAGATGGTGCAAAGAACAGGGAATTTTTCCAAAACCCGCTGTGAATCAGTTTGAGGATGTAGGCTGAGAGTACAGAGAACAGACCTCTCATCTGAACAGCAATTGTGATTCATGACTTTAGTCAAAGGAAATAAATAAGACTGAGCGGTTCTAAACAATTCTTCATTTCACTGGACCTTCTGAGTTGTGATTAAAGAACCTTAGTGGTCAGACTACATTTCAGAATGCGATGTATTTAAGCAGATGCACTTAAAGTAGCAGCATTGCAGATATTGGTCTTGTCTCTTCCTTATGCCAAGCAGATACTGTATTATTTCAGTAATCTTCTGTATTTACATTAATTTGCCCTGCATATTTGAATCACCTATTCTGAATGGCTGAATCTTGAAATTGCTTTGTTCACTCCGTGTGGCTTGATTGACATACCATGATGCTACTCACACTGACGAAACCTGCTGGTGAAAGAAAAGGCAGTGATACTTTGTGTGCAAGAACTCTGCGAAAAAAAAAATGGCTGGGAAAATGCAGACAATGTGAACACTGTTTGCAGCAATAACTGTTGTCTTAATAATCAATTAGTCAATCAATTAATCAATCACATCACATCAATAACCACGTCTGTTGAGTTAGCCATAACATATTGAATACAATTAATTAAAACAAGCTGACATCAGTTACAGTGGGTGTCATGACATCAGTCACTTTCACATGCATAGTTCGGAAATCACAGCTGAAGCTAATGATATTACACCTTCAGTACCTGCTGGTACTTATTAGCTAGCTTAGCCCACCATGAAATAATATTTTGTGTTATAAGATTCAGCTGCATTTCCCTCTTACAGTTTGCATTCAGACACATTCAGTTAGCTTTGCCATTAATTCTATTAAGTGCAATTGTGACTTCAAGGAATTGGCTTGTGAGACTTCTAAAGCTGCACAAGAACTCACCACACTTCTGACGTAAGAAATCTGTCTGATTGCCAAATCTCTGAATCGCTGATTGGACAACTAATGGAGTTTCAGGCTTTCTGAAAATGCATTTGAAATGGCAACCCGATCAGGCCTGTCTCCAGGTGTTAGTTGCCTGACACCACATCAGGAGTATATATGAGCCTAACTTGTTCAGCGTCTGCCTGTTCTTACTGTCTTTACACTGATCGTGAATCTGAATAAAGCTGCCTCATTACCTCTCAAATGGTTATTCCATGGCTACTCTTTTTTAGGTTACTCTTCCATGGTGAAGAGTAGCCTAAATAACCACTAAATTCAAGAGCATTTCCCTCATCTCAAAGAATGCATCTGTTCACACAACATCTCTCCCAGCTTACACTGCAAAAAGCCACCCAGTTCCTTCTCTCATCACTGTAATTTCCCTTGGCCTTTATGTATGAGGAAGTTTCAGAAATGGGTAAAAGCCAGACTCCGTACAACCATCCTAACATTTATACAGGCTCTTTTGCAACCATAATTTGCTTCCTCACATTTCTGCTGAATGTTTCTGACAGAAGCCTGGCCTATTCTGTCATTTAGGTGTTCCCAGCTGCAACCTTCATTCATCATATTAGTTATGCTGGCAAGTATTGCACTCTTTGGTTGTTCACTTTAGGAAAGGATGCACACCATTTAAAAAAGTGCATAAACATGTCATTCTCTCTTGAGACCTATTGTGAGAAGATGTATTATTTGTGGCCTAGGACTCAAGTGGTCCTCTATATTTTGTCCTGTTGGATCGCATATGGCATTCTAATCAGTGAAAGGCGTTTGTGATTTGCATGCAGTGTCAGTTCTCTCCTCCCGTATCACCTCATCAGACACAGACAAGGTCACTTCGCTTCCTAATTCACCACATACTCTGTCCAGTTGTTCACAAGAGTTATTGGCTGTTAAAGGGCTATTCTATTTTCCCTTTGCCTTTATAGAGAAAAAGAGGTTTCATGTTGTCTGTATACAGGGAGCATGCACTGCATACCAGAGGCTCAGTGTTTAAGCTAACCAGAAAACAATTGCAAAATATTTCCAAACTTGTTCCTGCTTTGCTGGTCCTTTATTAGCCAGACTTAGTCTGTTAGTTTACTGTATATTATATTATGCTTTTGTAATTGTTGCATTTAACAGCATAGTAGACATTCAAAATGTAAGAACTATAGTTGGATATTGACTGAAGCTCCTGCTGTAAACAACAAACTAAAGAAAGATCATGGCATGAGCAAGAAACTGAATGAGGATACAAATAATAATATGAATATTATATTTATACCTTCCAAGGACTATGACACAAAATGCCCATAATGTAGAAATTATCAGGGTATGTTAACATTTATATTTAGTGTTAAATCTCAGGTCTCCATATTTAGTTTTTCATATTCAGTTTTGTATAATTTTTTTCACTGGCAGTTAATAAAGATAAAGAAAAATAAGATTAGCCTTAGGCTGGATTTACAAAGTCTTGATGCTCAATTCCGATCTTTTGCCTATATCCAATTTTTTGTTCAGGTATTTACATTTTCTTTTTTAAGCAACTCATATCTGATACCTGTATTTACATGGCTTTTACCTGTAGCAGCCTGGATGCAGTTGAGCATGCGCACGTTTCTGTGACGGATTAAACAACATGCTTCAATGGACTAAGATGAGAGAACTATTTTAAAAATATGATCAGCGGGTTAAAACTTTCACATGCAGAGAGAAACATCTGATATGTTGTTTGAGCCTTTATCTCTCCCTTCTGGACATGTATTTTCATTGGTTAATCATGGAGGAGAAGCAGGACTTTTGCTGCTGTAACAGGAGCCTGTTATCACACACTAACATGTCTNATCATGGAGGAGAAGCAGGACTTTTGCTGCTGTAACAGGAGCCTGTTATCACACACTAACATGTCTAACATAAATACACATCAGTATGTCTGATATATATAGTATGTCCTCCATTGATGAGCGGTCATCATATTAATTGCTACATCATTCATGTGCAGATAAACCAGAGTCAGAGTCGTCAGAGTCAGAATGGGAAGGAAATTCCAATCTGTGTATCTAGACAGCAGTCGTATTGGTAGGATATCAGTACGTATCTGATTTATTTCCACATATGCAAGTGGCCCAAATCCAATCTGAGAATATCCAATTCCATGTGGCTTTTTACCATTTACATCTTCAGGAAGCGTATCCGATATGTGTCGCATGTGAGCAAAAGATCGGAATCAGGTTTCATGTGCATGATAGTGTAAATCCAGTCTTACTGAGCTCCTCCTCTCTAATTTAGTGTGTACTCATCATCAAAATCAGCTGGTGAGTTGTTTTCTGTTGAACTGAAGACCTGCAGCTTCTCATCCCTCCATCATGGGCTGAGACCCATGAGTAATCCTTTTGTCATGTGAAGATGAATTTCTTTCACAGCTTGAACAGAAATGGGTTATCACTCATAGATACATAGGTGTAGAAGGCAAATCAACCATAGCAAACAATGCATAATTATCATCTATGATTTTGTGTTACACTGGATATGATTTCTCCAGACTGGACAAGAGAATGTAGCCTCATGGTACAATATCTGAGAGAGATACTTTCTGATTTACATAACGTACTCTTAGCAATTTCAAGCTTTCTGTTACACAGTTTTACTGCCATTAAAAGATGTACAACTTAAGAGTTTTGCATCATTTTCAGTGGAGGAGTAGTTCCAGACCTACAAAGTGAAATATCTTGCACTTACACTATATTAGGCAAAATTATTGTACTGTATAGCTGATTTTCACATTGTACCCTCCATTTAAACATATAAAATTGTAAAGTAGCCATATATAAAATTTAAAAAATGGAAAATATTTTAAAATGCTAGGCATTATTAATACTGCATTACTCCATGCAAAAAGTTTTAAAAGATATTACGTATAAAATAATATTCAAACAATACAGCTGGATAACAGCAATAACATTTTGTCTTTCTCCTACCAAACAGCCTCATCTGTTTATTAATTTGTAAAAGTAAGATTTATGCTTCTCTAAACTATCCATAGATAACCATAATATGCCCACAATAAGTCAGTAATACAGAAGCTGTTTATTAATGAATCTCATGAACAGTACAGTCTGGGCTTTCCCCTGTATATCTGTTATCTAATTGCACACTTTTAGGTACCTTAAAGGACCATACCTGCCATTTTTCAGTTTGAGCCTAATATATTCTATTTTCATACACATACCATTACTGATAATCATTTCCCAAAGCATACTACTGGAACGGTGATTTTTTTTTTTCCTACCTTCCATTAAAATCATCTTGTTGATACTTGAAATGTTCTTGGGATAGGTAATCCATCACCGCAAACAAGATCTGTATTCAGGTTTTTTGAAGTTACGTAATTTTAGCGTTAAAGCACAATAGAAACCGCAGAGTGATCTGAAGATGCTTCCTAGCAGTGCATTTAAGCGCTGTAGTGAATAACTGACAACAGGAAGCATTTTCAGATCACTGTGCTCTTAAACACTAAAATTAAGTAACTTCAAAACCAAATAAAAATAAATAAAACTTGAAGATCTGGAAAGTAGGAAAAAAAAATTGAATTCACCTTTCCAGTACTACTCCAGTACTTTGGGAAATGATTGTGAGTAACGTTATGTGTATGAAAATTGAATATATAGGCTGAAACATGCAAAATGGCCGGTATGATATAATCGGTTAAGTCCCAACATGTTAGCAGGAGCCTCACCAACAGCTGCAACTTTTTTTTAAGGTAATAGTGAATATGTTACAGCACTGAACAGAGCACAAAAATAACCATCATACTGCTTTCTCAAACCTATGGACAGTACAAAAAAAAAAACACTGTCACTGGTGCCAGCCAAAAATGCTTTCCAGGAAGACTGAGTAGACTACACAAAAGCTGGTTCCCTAATTTAGTTTGGATGTTAGGTGCTGATAGCAAAAACAATTACTGAGGCCATAGGAAGTAATTTTCACCAAGTGTTCTAAAGCTACATGAGCACAAATAATAAGGAAGCAGGCCCAGAGTGCCATTATAGATTAAAGTGTACCAATGAAATACTCCCTGAGTGAACAGGACAGGCCAATCAACCTGAGTGGACAAGGTACAATGATGAGTAAGAGCTTTAGAAAAGAAAAATGCTCACTGCTCCATGATATACAGTGTTAAACATAAAAGAAAAAAACAATGGCTCATGTCAATGTAAAGAACCAACATAATACAAGAGGAGCAAAAAAAAAGGTAGAAGAATGAATGGGAGTGGAAAATCCTGATGCATGCACACATACACACACACACACACACACAATACCTCAGCTATGCAGTGCCTCCAATCAGAGCTGAGATTTAAAGCTGCACACATTTACATTCTCATGTGTTAGACACTTGCAAAATCATTGAGGGTTGTGAACCTGTAACAAAGAGTAGAAAAGAAAAGGAGGAAGAGGGAGAGACATGAAGAAGTGAAAGAGTTTCTGTTCTGTAATGTGAGAAGGAAAATAGGCCAAGGCGAATCCCCAACATGAAAGCTCAGTATATCATTAGGAGGAGCTAGAGTATTTGCTTAAGCAAGTAAAATGTTATTAAGGCACAAGATAATTAGTATTTTTGACTAACTTTTGACTTTTCCTATCCTGTGTTTCATACCTGTAAAGCCTTTAACTCTACAAAATCTGAGGCTTGCACGAACCCCTGAAGATACATGTTTAATCTGCAAATCTGGACAAAGCCAGAACAAAGATACTGATATTTCTGATCCTCAAAAGATTTTTGGTGGAGTATCAATATTTATGGAATGATATTAAAAATTATGTAAAACACTTTTGGTCCTTGCCCGTTAAATCTGAAACCCAAACAGAATGCACATCATAAAGGCTAGATGTTACATTTGTTGTTAGCATTTGACATAAAACACACACACACACACAAATTGCAAGTAAGTTTAAATTATCATGTTACGTCCCTCACTGTGTGAAAGGTCCGTTGACGTGTTTTCTTTTCTTCTTAGCTCTTTCACTCTCTTTCGCTGTTCCGCTCCCTCTTCCATATAACCGCTCCTTTCTTGTTGTGTATGCAAAACAAACTGTGCTGGGCCGCTCTTCCAATTGGTTGGTTAACGGAGGCGGGATAACAGCGGCGGAGCCACACCCTCGATTGGCCCGTTTCTTCCCTCCGGGATGCACCTTCGACTTCTCCTGCGGTGGACACATCTGATTGGAGGACAATTTCATCCCCTCCACCAATGAAGATTCTGCTCAGTCCCTGGACTTGCTTAAATTCATTACCAACGCTCATTGTGATGGCTGGCTGTGTGTTTGTGCCAGTCCAACTCGTTTTCTGAGGGTCTTTTTTAGAGAGAGCTGTGTAATTGTGATCTGCTATTGTGAATCACTTTTGTTACTTTTTATTATTTTATTTAAGGAAGGTTATCTGTTAAACTCTTTTGTTTGTTATTTTATGGTTGGTTTTCTGGCACCACCTCTGTTCCTTCCCCAGTTGGTGGTTTGCCTTAAATTTCAGTTACTGTTGTTAGCCAGTCCTGTGTTTATCATTATTTTGTGTGGAAACAATAAATTGCCTTTCTTTGCCATTTCCATCGGCTTTTATGTTGCTTCCCTTTCCCCTAGACCATAGGGTTGTAACATATCATGACAGGAAGAGTATAAATGCTGGCAGCCATTAAAAGTTGGCCATCTTTGGTACTAACTGTGGAGGGTGAATGGAATTCTTAAGAGGAAAAAGGGGACTTTCAGTGTAATCTAGACTAGAAGAGATGAAATCCCAGATATGCCTCTCGAGGTTGGCAAAGGATAATAATGGAGAAGTGAAGACTGACCTACTCTGTTATCTTGATATCAAAACTGAGATTGGAATTGGTGTCCTGG
The DNA here is from genome assembly GCA_014773175.1 of Lucifuga dentata. Lineage (NCBI taxonomy): Eukaryota > Metazoa > Chordata > Actinopteri > Ophidiiformes > Bythitidae > Lucifuga > Lucifuga dentata. The sequence goes on along the minus strand of VXCM01001207.1, from coordinate 58,608 downwards.
TGACTTATACGTCATAAAGGTGTGTACCATGAAAGCAGATCATCCCCGAGTTACCCTAAACTGAGCCTCTAATGCCAAATGCCAATTTCTCTGTCCTTCTTTCTTGTCTCTCTTCACTTTGGATAAAGGCATATAATTTTAAAATGTATCTTTAATTGAAAATATTCCAAGCAGTGCTTTAGCAACAGAGTATACAGTAGGTATACAATATAACTAAGATGACCCTGAAACAGACTGATGGAATTAATTGCACCAGCTAATACAATCTCAGATTTGTTTTAATTTTCCTACAGTAGAACTAATGCTGCACTCGAAATCTAGCATCTGATATTAACAATACCATCATGAATATGTTTAATGAAAAGAAATATTTGCAATTTACTTTATCAGTAAATCATCAGCTCTACATCAACAGTCTCATATATTTTCATGCTGCTCACAATTCCAGGCAGCTCCCCTGTAAGTCTGAGTGCTATCAGTCAATGAGAATAAGCACTCACCACCAACAGTCCACACACACACATACACACACAAAATTTATATCTTATCACAGCAGCCTTGCTGCTGTGGCAAGATCACTGACAGCCCTCACAATTTATCCTGCATTCCACCATCGCACTGCTGGTGCACTCATGGTGTCAAATGAAATGTGCTGCAGCATGTCTGCTCTTACCCTGAACAAAAGAATCCATCCATTCATCCATCTGTCCGTCTGTCCATCCATCGGTCCATCCATCCACCCACCCACCCATCCATCCATCCATCCATCCATCCATCCATCCATCCATCCATCCATCCATCCATCCATCTATCTGTCTATCTATCTGCTTACATGAAGATGAATAATGTAGCACAGCACACAATCATAACCCACTGGTGGGGGGTGGGGGTGTTCTCAACCACAGGGGGCTAATTGCTAAAAGATCAAAACTAGTGAGCTGCATGTATTTGTCATTCTGATTCTGATATGACTTGTTTTGCATACATGACCTCTGTCGAAAACCTCTCAATGCAACACACCCTTAGGTGAACGTTACTCATCATCTCCTCCACCTGAGTGCTGCTGCACCATCTGATCATTAGAAGCAGATGTCCTCTAGGTCCAAGTGTTCTTCTCTCACCTCGACATTACAGCGGCCCCAGTGATACGGGATCAAATTTGAGCCAAACTAGTTTGCTGATTCTCTCCCACTCACTGCCCAGAGCAAACAGGTGGTTTAGTTCTTCAATTTAAAATCCCTTACTGCAGCCAGTATCCTGCAGTGTGAGAGCACAGCAGCCCCCATTATCAAAAAAATTCATTAATGTAGACCCGAGGACTGAAGTATCAATTGCATAACTGTGAAGGTTAATCCTACATTTTCTGATAAGTGTCCCTTGTGGAAACATGTAGAATATAAAGATGAGTAATGGTTTTAAAGTAAACATATCCCCAACAACACACTACTGTAATAACTCCCTCCACGTGAGGTACTATAATCATACACACCACATTTGAAAATCTACACCGTAAGGTTGAAAACTGAATACCATAAACTTCATGAAGTTTCCCTTTGTTGCAGGGCTTCTGTGAAGTGATGTATCTACATTTGTTTTGTCTGTATGAGTGCTGCCGAAACTGATCTCTGGCAGGAATCATTCTTTTGGGTATGCTCCATTCCAAACATCTTAAAAGCACAGATCTGCTTCATAAAATCCACATCACAACTGCAAACTCTGTAAAGCTTACAGAGATGACTGGCAGGCAGATTCTGTTTTAGGAATGCTATATGGTTCTGAAACCACCAGGGCCTGTCTGAAGCAGTACTACGTGAACATTTTAAATGATGAAAGATGTTTAATATCGAAGAAATGGGTGGAACAGAAAAACAAAACTAAAGAGTATTCCTCCACCAAGGCTGAACAGCCCTCAAACTTAGCAGTTTTGCCAATATAAAGCCATATATATATATATATCTATATATCTATATAGATCTATATATAGATATATAGATATATATAAAACCCTGCAAATTCATTATAAAGTGGTATTGCAGACATTAACATCTATGTTCATCACGCTGAAAATATGTCAAGACCATTTTGTACTGCTGAATCAGCATCATCTTAGATAGACATTGTTGTTATTTTAGTTATATTTGTTAATGTCTGCACATATATTTTAATCAACAGAACCGGATCAATATCTGGATCAGATATTGCACCTTGATTGCACCTGTTCATCAGAGGATGCACATTCCTTCATTTTTTTCATTAGATCGGTGTCTTAGATCGCTGTTTGAGAAATAGGCTAACATTTTGACAAATGCCCCACCTTACAATGTTGAAGAAACTGAAACAAAATTCTTGTATCCAGATCCTGATGCAGATCTGTGTCAAAATCTAATGTGTACTTTGAAGTTGTTGTCTTGAACGTACAGTATGCTGCTGACAGACAGAAAGACAGACAAACAGACAGACAGAGACACAGAGACGCCCAGCGAAAACCTCCTTGCTGGAGGTTTTCGACCAGGCACCGGGCCTGTGTGCCTAAAAGGTCATCAGTCACAGCATGTACACACACCACACACCGTTTGCATTGTGGGTTAATCAGTGGGCATGCTGGTAGCTCAGTGATCCGATGTGTGTGTACACTGTGTTATTTGTTGCTTCTCTTTCCCAAACCTTTCTGATTCTCTCCTTTGGTCTGTGCAATAAAAGTAAAAATGCCCATTTGAAAGCATGAGAAAATGAATTTGAAATGTATTTCCACCACGCAGTAACTCTATCATCATACTGATAGAATATGAGGCAACTGCCTCATAATTCTCTCAGAAGACAAAAAGAGACATTTATACTGTAGCTCATTTGCCAGCATTATTAGAATTTTATGAAAATTGTCAGTAGAATTCATCACTGCAATACCACAACCATTTTATTCTTACAGTGAGCTTTTCTTCATTTCCTTCCTTTATTATTATTATTATTATTATTATTATTAAAGTATGTTGTTCAGTTTTTCTTTTTAGATTCAGCAGCTTAATTAGCAAAATGAGTGTTAGTGTTGATGTATGTACATTGAAAGCACTTTAGACTGAAACCAGTGCATTACATAATTTCACCTCCTGGCTCATCTAGGAAAGTTCTAAAATATTTCTTAGATTTATGATGCTGAATAAAGATTAACTCCACTTAACCCCTTTAAAAAAAAGGGGTTAAGAGGGAGGAAGGGAGGACGACTTCTTGACAGATTAGTCATGTCTTAAGCAGAAGAGAAAATAGCTACATGAAGACAAGGCGGGATTGAAGTCCTGAAGCATGAGATAATAAAGTTTGCCATAATATTGTGCAGGGATCACGTTTGTTGATCTTAATCACAGGTGTATTTGAATCTCCCACTCATTAATTTAATGCTCTGACTGATGCCATTAACCATAGTTAATGCTCTTTTTTTCCCCTACTGGAATATAAATAACACGCATGTTAAATGCATAAAATAACACATCTGGGATCACTGATGGGACACATTCATCATTCACACATTCACGTCACTGACAGTCTGTTTTTTTCATTGTAATTTCATATTTGTGTTATTATTAGAGAATGTGACTGTGTGTTCATTGGCAAAAAAAAAAAAAAAAAAAAAAAAAGCTTGATCTTGATTGAGTAATGACATTGTCTATAAGAAAGTTTTTGTTTATTCTTTGCTCTCAATGTTAAATCTCTCCTACACTGAGAATGCTTGCATATTTTTAGGCTCAAGGCCAAGGCTCTCTGACACCATAATGAGAATATTTGTGAATATAGCCATGATGCATGAACATAATATCTGAAGACTCAGTGGAATGAGCAAGAAAAGTGAAAGTAAAGATTAAAAGTTTCATGGGATTTCTTCGATACTGATCGTCATCCACCTAACCAGCCCTAAACTAGCCTCCTCAGCCAGCCATTTACATGCCTATTCCAATGGTTATGTAGGTTGGCAGCATCTTGGCCATCACAACTTGAAGGTCTTATCAAATATGGGTTTTAACGCAGCCCTGCTCCCCGTAAGTTATAAAAAATGCATGAGTTATAATAATTCTGCAACACCTTACGTAACCCTACATGTTTACATTTGTTGAGAAGCTGCACGTCAGCTGCAGATGGAAGATCTACTGTTTGCACCTTTACAGATGCTGCAAGACCTGCAAAGAAGCATTAAACCTTTAGCACAAAGTAATGAGTAAAATACAAAATACAGGATAAAATGAACTCTGGCTGTGAAATGTTACTTGTGGTGATAAATCCATTTGGATAAATGGAAGGAACAGCCTTTTTGTTCGTGAAATAAGACATGTTTTTTGGAGGAAAGAATGTAAACTTCTATTCTGTGCTCAGCAGTCAAATATGCTACAACATAATTATGGGACAGTTAGTGCTCAGCTCGTCCCATTGGGCCTGCTGTAGTAGATACAAAGGTGTGTACCGTACGTCTGGGGATCACCGTGCTGGCATTTGACTTAAATGTGTTGCTGACTTATAATTCAGAATTCTCGGGCTGATAAATCTAATAAACAGCAGTTAACAAGCTGGTAAGATCCGAATACAGAAAAAGGAGACCCAAGAACCAAGACTGACTTGTTTGGCCATGAGCAACATTTTGTCCTCATAATCAGAACTGCTATGGAAAATGACAAAGTGACCCAAATGAGTCGCATCTGGGATTATTTTGAGCTAAATGGTCTGAATTCAGATTGATGTTGAGCCTGTGAAGAAAGTTCATTTGAGCAGCGCAAAACCCAGTGGGAGTTTATTACATTTTTTAAAAAAAGAATACCCCCCTTCATATACTACTGAAGTTACGCTGTTTGCCATTTTTTCTCTTTTTTTTCACGATTGGTTAATGATAACTCATATTATTCTGCATCGTATTAGGCTCAAACATCCAGTATCAGTTGTGCTCTACTCTGTGGTAAATGAACACATTTCAAGAACATTCCTGCCACAAAGTAAAAACTATTGCTGTACAAAAATATTTGGAAACACATTTTTCACTCTTTGTGGTTCTCACTGTTTGAATCCAAAGATTTTCCTGAAAATCATATTCTGTACATCATACACAGACCAGAGCCCAGCAGACACATGTTACTGAGATTTGATATGAATGCACATCATATCAAGGGACAAGTCTGCAGACACATATCATGGCAAGTCTATCTGATAACTAACCAGAACAGGAGAAGGTGACAGGTAGAAAACATGAGATATATAAGGAGCCTTAAACGAAGTGTCTGGTATTAAATGCTAAATGTAGTTAGTGTTTATTAGGATCAGCTGATTTCACATGCATATCTTGTGTGTCCTGTCTGAACTTGTGCAAAGCCTCATTTATCTTCAAAACCATCCATTTTCTGACAGTTTAATTTAAGTTTATTTAAGACATGATGTAACCACATTGTTCTAAGCTCAGTGAAGCGTTGATGTATTAACAAAAAACTTTAGCAGCTTCTTAGATCAGCCACAGGGGGCTCCACAGAGTTATGCATTAGCTCATTGGACAACACTCTGTGCACATCTGCAAGGACCTAACACTAGTTGCTCCATCTTCATGAAAGAACAAGTCTTCATATCATTTATTTATCAGCCCTGACACCACCTGCACCTGTGGCTCAGACCTGGGCACAAACCCAACATCCTGTGAATGAGCTCTTGAATGTTCAACGGATGGTAATGAATGGAGAAAAAGCAGCTTGCCATTTTCAGGAATAAAAAAATGTCTAAAAGGTCAAATTCATTAGGTGCAGAGAAAAGGAGAAAGCAACCAAGAAAGAAAAAAGAAAGCAAAAGGTTGGATTTAATATGTTTTTTTTTCCTAACATTGCAATCTTATAGATAGATAGATAGATAGATAGATAGATAGATAGATAGATAGATAGATAGATAGATAGATAGAGATTTTTTTTTTTTTCAAACCTTGGGGCAGAACAACCTATTAAACAGCAAATCAGGGTTTTTCATTCACTTCCTGAACATTCAGGTCTGAAGCCTCCATCACTAAAGGCTCAAGACTACAAAATGGTTTTCCTTGATAGTACTATGACATGTTCACTGACATCAAATTTAAGACTCTTGTGGCCAAAAACAACCTGTGACAAAATTCTGAGAGTGCCAGAAATTTAGGACCAAAATATCAAAATTTGACTGCTGCTATGACTCATGTCTTCAAACCCAGTGGATGACGCATTTCTCCCAGCATAAGTTTTTGTTTTTGTTTTTTTTTCCCCTAGTTGTAGCGCTACAATTATTTGGGAATTCATCATGCAATCAGAGATGCATTAAATTTATGTACAGTGTGACACAGATTACAACTAAGATTTTATGATGCTATCTAACTACAGTATAAATTCCAAAAGCTAATGGTTTTATTAAAAGATTTGAAAGGCGACTGAAATTTGATATTACAAATATCTAGCCAGTATCTCTAATCTCTCACTGAATGTAATTCCCTGTGTTGTTTGTTACACATCATACACTATTTTCAAAGTCCATTTCTGAATAATTTTCACTGCCACAGTTTGTTTCAAAAAGCCAATACAACTCAGTCCACAGCCTGTGGCAATTTTAAAAATTGAAATAAAGATGTAAGCATACTGTACCTCAGTGTCACACAGGCCAGAGTGCATCATTATTAACTGGGGATATTATTATGATGATTTAGGAAATTATTGAAGGGAAGATATGGGTACTTGGTAATGATTAAAAAAAAAAAGTAAAAATGACACATTTTGTTCACATACAAAATAATGCGAATGCACGTCAAATCTTGTGCTTTGTTTGCAGTTACATGTGTGGGTTTTCTCATACAGGGCTGACCATTACTTATACATTTATGTGAGGATTCAGATTAAAGAAACATGTCTGCAGAAAGCAGCTCATACAGCAAGTGACCTTGATGACACAGGCTGACACTCAAGGAAACCTCTAGCTTTGGGCAGTATGGATGTTTTTATTCTTCATAAAATAAATGAACAGATTCAGTCGATTCTTGGCTGTGGAGCTCTTTGGCCAGCACCTCTCATTCTGCTTACCCACAGGAGTTTACAGCAAATCAAGTTTATTATCATCGTTAATTACAATTTCAGTCTCAAAGGGCTTTGTAGAGCCCACATTATGTACCAACAAATGAAATGATAAATGAAAATGGCACCTCTAACCCTAGACCCTCAGTGACAACAAGGGAATCTACTGTTCAATACTAATTAGAGAAAAGATGTTAGAAATCTTGGGATAAACCTAACAGGTATCCCCTGACAGCAAACTGTGATTAAAGTATGCAACAAAATATTAGTGTTAATATGATAATGATGATACAATTTAACACAAGCTCATCTACTAACTTTGTTGGGGCCATAAGTGTCACACAGGGTATACAGATGTAGCACAAACAGATGTAAGCCTTGGCGGTAATATGTGATAGGCGGGTATGCGCGAGGATGTTTGAAATGTGTCAGTTCAACTGAGATCGCTTGGTGTGTGAAGAGGTTTCAAATGAAAAAGACAAGTTCATGTTTTGATTCCTTACAATGTATCAAACATTCACTATGCCTCTTACAATTTCCATCTCTTTGTTCAAGGTCCTACATGCCCATGTTACATCCACACAGGTGTTTCCACTTATGGATGCTTACTCTGTATTTCAGTTATCTCAGAAATAGGATTTTTATGACCTCCTACTGGAAAAATGTGTTGGAATGACATTTGAAGTCAGAGCTCTAACTGGGAAACTTGGACCAAAATTATGTACCCGACTTCACAAATATGTCAGTCAACATGGCAGCACCTGTGGAAGCGAGCTTTGTGAATGTAAATGATCAGCTAACAGTTGAATAAAGTATTTTTTCTTGTATGACATTGATATAAAAAGTTCAAAATATATTGCCAAGTTAACTATCTACAGTGTATAATAACTGTTTGCCAATGCTTCTAAGTGTAAATAATTTCAGAACATTTACAAATGTTACAAATGCTGCACAAATATTTAATACCTACTGGTATTAATATTATAGTAACTCAATCCAACCAAACAGTCCTGCAGTCTAACTTTACTCTAGTTAGCATTTATTACTAAATTTAGTTAATCTTACAGTATTTATTGGTGTTCAGCCATGCTTTTTTGTTTACATTTGGCTGGAACAGTTTGNTAATCTTACAGTATTTATTGGTGTTCAGCCATGCTTTTTTGTTTACATTTGGCTGGAACAGTTTGAGATCGGAAGTCAGAAATTCCGACTGGGAAATTCCAACTTCCTACTGTAACTGGAACACAGCATTAGACCTGCTGTCAGAAGACTGTGTCCAAAAATCATTCACTTATTCACTACTCACTACCCACTATATAGGGAGTTTTGTATAGAGGACTAGCTGATATAGCTATATATTATATATACCAACATGTATATTTTTTAAGCCTTTTTGTGTTATTTAAATGGCAAAGCTGTACTGTCCTAATAGGTTGGTTTCACCTATTAGGGCGGAGCATCTTGTACCTTTATCATTATTGTATTTTTTTTCAACAATTGTCTTGATCAAGAAGAGTGCAAAACAGGCACAACTAACCTTAATGAAAACATTTAAAAATTTTCTTCAATTCTTTTAATTACATGGAATTTGGTGAGGGCAATTTTCTCGCATGGCTCCACCCACTAATCAGCCACAAATTGAAAACAGGTGTGGGTGTGCTGGAACATTAACTTTGAAAGAGGCAACACTCATTTAACATTCTTGCCTATGTAGATTAACTATTTGACAAAAAGTATATTTGTTCTACTCATTAACCTGGGGGAGCCTAAATAATTCATGCCATATAACATGAAAGCAAACATACAAGGGTAAAAGGAAAAAAGTGGCTGGTTTTCAAACTAAATCTTAGGGGCATTTTCACAAGATAAAGGAACTAGAAAAAGATATCAATGTTACAAAATTGACTCGTGAATTGCAGGAGAAGTACTTTTCCAGGAGGGCAAGGCAAATTTAGATCAGAATATTTCATCATATGTGTGGATTATTTTTATTCATTTTTTTACATGACATAAACTGAATGAAATCTGAACAGCATGAAGCACATTCAGGTCAGACTGCTCAGACACACTTGGGGGTTGGCACAGTACAAGCAGTCTTTTCTGCTGCATGACCAGGGGGTTCTCGAGATTACGTCCCATGCCTTGCACAAGGGCACCTTGACCACAACTATGAACATCTCACACTTCCCTTTTCCTCCTGCTCAGATTTTCCCCAACTCATTTCTCTAATTAAACTCCACCACCCCAAGGTCACTGAGCGGGAATTATCTGCTCATTTTTTCCTTCCACTGCAATGACTCAGATGAGATTGCTATATCACTGTCAGCAGCAGCGTGGAGGCTTGGCATCTCTGTCAGTGGAGGTCCTTGGGCACCTGCGTCAGTGCGCAGGGCCCCCTCACTCATTGATACTGCTGTCTTCTCTGAGGATGTCGTGCAATAACGTATGAAGGGGAAAGAGTCTCTTCCAGCTGCTGAGACCATCATTGACAAGTTACTCGGTTCACGTCGCGCACACGTCCGCCGCGTGTGCACGTTGGCACCGATCTGCGTGAGAGACTGAACCAGAGCAGTACCGGGTTCTAGGGTTCGCCCCTCCTGGCCAGCACCAGTCTGAGCTGGGGAGAAGGAGGGGGCGGGAAGGTTAGTTTGAAGAGGGCAGAACTGTGAGAGAGAGAGAGAGAGAGAGAGAGNTTCATTCACCGCTGGAGGAAAAAAAACAAAAAAAAAACAACCCAAACCCAGTGGACAATAACAGCTGAGAGAGGAATCAACCAGCAAACCTCAACCTCATTAACTCCGAGGAAAGGAGACAGAAGAAACAAGCCTTTCTGCCGGTGAGGGTTTTAACTGTCAATATTCAGCGTTACCTGTGGTGTTTCTCATGTAACGTGATGTGTGATGTTTTGCATATGTCGTGAGATCGTTGCAAATGTTTCATTCACATGCAACAACTGCTGTTTGTGCACCGCATAATTGATGGTTTAACAGGTCTCCTCGCAGGGAAGTGGGCTTTGAATGATGCTGAGAAGATGATGCAGTAGTCTGCGATGATCTAAAGATTCCGCCAGGGAATCAAGTGATGTTTGGGCTCTAAGCAATACATGAAATTGTCTTTTTTTTTTTTTACGGAATTTTTTTCGCGCAATGGCGGGGTAAAATGATTTTCTCCAGCTTGAGTAGACTTCTTAGGACAGTTACCGTCGAATGGTAACACAATGCGACACTACGCTTGTAGCGATAATTGTTAGTTGGTGTTAATGGGCAAACGACAGCTCGCTAATAAATCCGCTCCTGTACTGGAACTTGAGTCATGTGGCTGCTGGAAATATTGTCAGAAACCAGCAACCGCAACCAGTGACAGACTGTTGAGCAGAGAAATGCACACAGGCTAAGTTAACCTTGGAATAAAAGCCCCTTGTTGCGAGGGGGGACCGTGTCTGTGAAAGCCCCCCCGCCTCAAGACTGGCAATAAAATTAATGCCAGTGCTGTCTGTGTTACCCTGGGCTGTTTACAGGCAGCATTTCGCAGAACTGATAAGTTTAACTGATGCAAATAACAGATTAATTCATGATGGCAGAAACAAACTGAACGTTTCCATGCGCCTGCAGGTTTTTCATTTAAGGGGTTTGATTTTCTTATTGGTCTCATCTGAGCAATATTGTTATGTGTCTATTGGTGCGTGTGCAGTCAGAGAATGTGAGCGTCTCATTAGAAATGAAACAAAAACAAGCACAATTATGTGTAGTCTCTCATGATTGATGCAGTGTCAGTGGCCACATAGTATAGGTCAGTGGTTCTCAAACTGTGGTAGGAGTGCCACTGGTGGTACTTGGAGCAGTAGCTAGTGGCATATCAGATGACTCTAGAAATTTCTGCAGAGAATGAAAACAGTATCCAGATCCATGGAAATTACTCATAACATGTGTTGAAGAGATTTTCCTTTTAACTTTTTCTTGGTTTTTTTCTTGAAAGTAGCTCGGTTTGCCCCGTGTGCACATTACATGCTTACATTCTATGTGGGCATCAGTAACATTTCAAGCTCAAGCAGACTGAACAGATAACAGCAGATCTTCCACAAGCACAACAGCACAGATGTGAGATTTGTAAATGGCAAAATAATTTCCTGTACATGTGCAGTTTTTATTTTTGTCTTGTTTGAAATCGCAGCCTTGTAATGTAAAGACAAAGTGAAGGTAAACGCATGAGGTTTTTCTGTGATTTTTTTTTTTTTCTCAGAGTTTGTGGCTTTTTGATGAGGTTGGTACTCAGAAATTTTGGTTTGCTCAGAGATGTTAGTTCAAAAAGCTTGTGAACCACTGGTAAAGCAACATCATATTGGAATGATGCTTCTATATCAATAGACCCAAATCCTTAAAGAACGACTTTGCATGTTTAAGCCCAACATACACAACCCACATACGTGTTATGTTACTGACAGCCAGTTTTAAAAACATAAAACCATATTTTACTTTTCCTGTTATTTTTCCAACTAATATTTCAAAATTAAATGTTCAGGTACCTTTAAATTCAAAGTTTTGCCATGTAACACTTATGCATGATTGTAGAAGTCGCGGTCATTTTAATTTCTCAGTAAAAGCTGTCTTCTCCATGGACTATATTCCCTGGTAGAGACATACATTGTCTTGAAATAAAATTACTTCAACAAAAAGCTTAATAGACTTAGTGCTCGCTGTGATGGATTACTTATCTCAAATGCATTTCAAGTTTCTACAAGTTCATTTAATAGTTTTGGAATGAACTGAAACCAATGGCAATCTGGAAGAAAGGAAAAAAATTCTGAAATGTACTGCTCCAGTAGTATGTTTTGGGAAATGTCAGTAACATAATGTGTAAGCGGGTTGTATTTATTGGGCTCAAACATGCAAAACCACTGGTATGGTCCTTGAGTTCAGACATTTTGCATCAGAAAATTTATGATGTTGCATTCAAGTTTCCCTTCATCTATTTATGCTTTTTACCATATTTCTAAGTCAAAATCCTACAGCAGAGTCAGAGGTCATACCCTGATATTAGTTAAGAGACATCATCTAGATTAAGGTTATAAGACATTATGAACTTGCAGAGGATCATTTCCCATTTTGCACCCGGTTCTCTTCCTGTCAAAGTTATCATTTTCATGGAGAAGCTGTGCTGTGTGTCAGATGATCATGTTTTTTTCCTGCACTTTTCATCTGATGTAATGCACTGTCAACCCAAGCTCTTTGCAGCCTTCTCCCGCCATCTTTCAGACCACATGCTACATGGCTCATTGTGCGATGACTCCCTGGACTCCTAAGTGCAACCACAAGTAAATTACTTTTCTCAGTCAGTTTCTTCATCTGTTGAGACATACGGAGCAGAGCCCCTTTCACTGTAAATGGCTGTGTGGTGGAAGGCAAGCAAACTCAGATTTATGGGTCCAGCAGAAATGTGTGAGGGAGGACAGATTTTGTTGAGGAAAAGGTGTTATCTTTTTCTGAGAGTTACAGATGGATATGCTGTGCTTCCATGATTTAGCCAAACAGAAGATAGAAAATCTGCTTGTTATTGCAATGCTTTGGATTCTGCATGCAGATGTCGTCAAATAAAACGCGTAGACACAATGGGAGGCAGATTGTTGCAGGGATTAGCATTTCTATATCGTTCCTCGAGGCACATTAAGCCATGATGCAGTAAAATGCAAAATATCTCAAGTGATTGAATAAATGAGGATAATGTCTCCTTGAGTGTTAAGGGAAAACACTTGATTGTATTTTGAGGCAAATAGTTTACCTATAAAGTTTGGGTTTTGTGACTCAGTATGCTAAATAATGTTACCCTGAACTACTCTGTCATGTTTGGATTCACACACATTGGAGATGTAAATATGTACCGAATCCTATCACACAGCTCAAGTAAAGGGAGATAAAATATAAACTTCCTTTATGATAATGATGATAGCTGACAGGCAGTAATCACAAGAGCCCTCTAAGTATAATGAAGCCTCAGCCGTGATCACGTCAGTCATGACCAAAAACTGAGGGGAAATTTACAGCTCGAGTCCACACAGGAAAGATGAGAGCAGGAACAAAGCAGAACAATGAGAAAGCTGGTGCTGGTTTGATAGAGATGAAGAGAAATCCAGAAGCATTTAACTAGAGCAATCTTAACATAATTTGTAGGATAAAGTGAACAAATGAAATATTTTAATGTGGCGAAGTGCTTAAGACTAGTCTGAATCTCAACATTTCCTAGAATTTTACTGATTTCATGACTTTTCTGCCTTGCGAGCTATTATCATCTTTCCATTTATGTGCAAGAGTGGAGTAAAATTAATCACCGAAGCTCAATTCACACGAGAACACAGTGAGATGCCCACTGATTTATAATAATTGCTGTGATCGTCAGTGATTTTAGTCCTGTACCAATATCCCGTCTGTAATTTCTTAAGGGAAAAATTCCACAGATATGTTCCCGATGTCGTGTGAATGCACATCTTGGTAATTTAGGGACTCAAGCCACTTGCCAAAACTGCATACAGCATTTTAAGTATATTATCAGCACAGCAAATCAATAACTATCTCATGAATAATGACTGTCAAAATTTCCTTGCTGGATTATCATTGAGTATTGAGCACTGGAAAGCATATGTTTAGTCAAATTTGGTTTGCTGAGTAGAACAGCCACAAAAATTAAGAAATAAACTTTTAATTCATGGAACATTTGCATATTTTACTGTAGCATGCGTGCCGCCAAATGAATTCATTAGCATTCATCTGCTAATAATACCTCTCAAAGGGATCCATTGTCACCGCAGATGTTCACCTTTTGTTTTTTATACTCCATTTGTTGCTTGTATGTTGCTTGTATTGCTGTGGCCAGGTTTGCATCTGGACATTTATAACTATTATTTGAACAAAACTTTTATTTTGAAGCCATGTGTAACTGGAGCTTGTAGGAGTTAGCCTCCTTGCTTATTTTCTCCAACTCTGCTACACCATTAAATCTTTTTGGGTTTATTGTGACCTTCAAGGTTGTCAGCCAAAACCTGCCATATGTCAGAATCCAGTAAATTACTAAAGTTTCATATCAGGATTAGTTGTATTACAGAGAATGTGCCTGAAGGTCTCAAAAATCTCAAAAAAATGTCTTAAACTGCATACAAACTAGACCTGAAATGGTATAGAACTCACATAAATACCATTCACCAGTACTATTTAACATCTTAAACTAAGCCTGCAGTTTGTTTGTTTTTAGCTCTGGAGTTCCTTAAGACATCATATTAGCTTATTGTCCATTATAGAATCAACTCAGTCATTCATTTGTTCATTTTTGATTGAACCTGGCAGACTTTAAAAGGTATTCTGTGTTTTTCAATTGACATTGCGGAATCAGATTATGATCCTGATCCAGCACAAAAAAAAAAAAGATGTTTTTCTCTTATTAAAATTATCCATTAAAAATGCATTTGCAACAGACCTAGAGACATTTATTGGTGCTCATCTTGCTTATTCTGAAGTCTAACATCAGAGAATGCAGTATGTAGCAGGGGAGAGTGTAGTGAGTTCCTGTCTTTGCTGAGTGAGGCTCATAGTCTGAGCCATGTTTAGAACAACTCTTCATCACACTGTCGTACAGCAGATTGATTGTGTTCTGTTTTAGTCTGTGCAGAGGACTGTGTAATGTTTTCACTGTCACTTCAAGGTACATGTTGATTTCTGCACAGAGAGCAATAACTCATTGTTGTCTATTTCTTCATAACGACTGTAAGCTCACCACTTACATAATGCTATTCATTGATTTTAGGTTTTTAGATGATTCTGAGCATTTTGGTCATCCTCATATTGTCATGTTGTTTATTGAATAGATATAGTGTAAATAGATCATTTTACATCACCAGTATGTTGCCTTTCATACTGAAACAAATAGTTGATGAATCCGTAATGGCAATGTCATTTTTATGAAATAATGGTTAATCAATTTGGTCATTTATCAAGAAAATATCAAAGGACACATGTTCAGACATGTCTTTTCAATGCAATAGGTATTTTAAGTTGTAACATGATGCATTGCAGTTGATTTAAATAAAATAAAATAAAAAAAACAGATAACCATTAAGATTCCAGAATTGGCAGTAGGAAATGTGTTAGTCAAAGTTGTAAACAGACTAACCTAAATGCATGAATAAATAGCTACAGCCATAGGGATAACAAATAAAAAAAAAACAGACAAGGCAACAGCCATGCAGGAATGATAAGCATGAAAAATGCCATGAAAAAAAGCCTTGCAGTGTACATGAATTAGAAGATTATCCCAAGTATTAGGAGCCCTCACAGTAAAAGTGCAGCCACCTTTCATCATAAACTGTCAGGAGTAATTTGAGGGTTAATTGTAAATTCAGAAAGATAAAGATTAAAAACAATGCATTCTAAAATAAAGTCTTAAAGACTAAGTGAAAAGATGCTGAAACATCTTCAAGCTGCAGCATTTTGAGCACACTGGAGCTGCTTTAAACTGTTGATGGTTAAGGCAGATAAACTGGGCATTGCAGTAATTAAGGTATTAGTCATGCGCTCATTAAGAGCACTTAAAATGCTGTAAAGACCTCATTTTGGCATTATTTTTGTCATTATTCTTTGATCCCAGCAGTTAATGTGCATATTCCCAAGTAACTGAGAAGCAGTAATAAGCCTATGGTTTTCTCCAATTTTCTGACCTTTTAACATATATCTGAATAAATATTTTACTTGCCATCGTGGCTACCAGCCAAAGCTTTACTGACACTGCTGCATCGAGCCTTGAATGCACAGTCGTGATACATGAACTCCAGTTTATAATACACTCACAATGTCTGTACAAAGCCATGTGGCGCATCTATGAATACTGATTCATTCCTTAGGTAATCCTTTATTGGTTGGTTGCATAAAGCTATGGCCGTGCAGAGAAGATCTCACGAGCAGCGGCTCAAATAACAGCACATTCATGCTGCAAACAAATGTCACTGTTGTCAGCACCATGTCAGGTTGTCCTTTTAGCTGCTTCCAGAGTGCTGTTTTTAGGATGAGAAAAGCTCATTCTGTTTACATTTTCAACTACCTTCCTTTTCTTTTTGGTGGCTGGTAATGGGCGTGGCTTGTTAGTTAATTATGATCAGGTATTTTAAAGTGCTCACGTGCAGCTGATGTCGCTCACCTCATGGACAATTACGAGATGCTGCTTTCCGGAATGACTGTGTGAGCATCTGGAGAAGAACAGGCCTTCTCCTTTTTAGAATCGTCAAGCCGATCACTGCCAGTGTTTTCATGTTACCAACCAATATTATAACAAAACTTGAACTAAAGACAAATCCGTCATAAAGCCGTTGGGCTGGCCGCTTGCTGAGGCGCTGCTTGTGCTCTCCCTCGCCGCCATGGAGAGTCAAGCCCTTACGCTCTATCGTCAGCCAGCCTGTTTATTTTCTTTTGTATATCAGTGATTCTGTACCTACACTCCACACACACTTTATGTTAGGGAGTGACATTTAATTTAGAAAACCTCAACTGTTTGCCAGTCATTCTCGTAACATTATTGTAATTGGAATGCATAATTTTCAGCATTGTGACAAGCACAGTAGGAAATGATGGCCACAGAATCGAGTGATGAGGATGATGGTTTTTTTTACAAACTGCAGGGATGCCATGCTAATGTCACTGAGCTGGATACTCAGATATGGTTTTTGCTTTGATGCATATCCATGATCATCACAAATAGTAGAGGGGACATCTTTTTTGACCCTGACACCCACTTTGAAAAGGTTTGACTTAATGCCAAGGCTGAACACAGTTCTGTGTGGGGACAGAATGACTTGCAGCAATGACTGCAGCTGCTGTACAGGTTACCCTGGAGAACAGTTTTTTATACTCCCACAACACTTTCAGGGCTGGACAATAATGCAATTAACTGACAGTGAGTAGAATGATATAAAGATGATATAGTATCCTGCTTTCATTGTGTACATGGAAGCAATTTTGAGAAAATTGTCATTTTAAGTAACCTTAACATTTCTATGTGATTTAAAAACTGTTTGATTATTAGACATGGAGTTTGATTTAAAGGGTGATTGATGGTGGAACATGGTTATTGTGGTATTTCCCAACATATCTTCCAATCTTAAAAACATGCAGTTTGTTAATGGGCTGTAAATTGTGTATTTGCTGGT
The DNA here is from genome assembly GCA_014773175.1 of Lucifuga dentata. NCBI lineage: Eukaryota > Metazoa > Chordata > Actinopteri > Ophidiiformes > Bythitidae > Lucifuga > Lucifuga dentata. Next base: position 41,388 of record VXCM01001207.1, on the reverse strand, counting down.
TGTTTTTGTTCATTACTGATCATCTTTCTGCTCATTTCTAATTGTCTCTATCATCTCCTTTCTGGTCCATCTCTGACTATTTTCACGTTAGCATGTAAATCATCTCTGGCTGTGGTTTGTCATTGTGCTTTTCAAGGCATTTGCTTGTCGTTTCTAGCATCAACTGTATCTCCGGTTATTACTGTGAGTCCACTGCTAATCTCTGCTGGTTTTCATCAGCTGGTGGCCCTCTCTACTGTTTTGCCCACAATGATTTGTCATTTTCTGTCTCTACTCTCGCCTCCACTTATCATTCCTAGCTGCATCTATCCTTTTTTTTTTTTTTTTTTTTTTTTTTGTTACATGTATTATTTACTGGAGTGTAGAGATGGTAATCTAATACATATAGACTCTTCTGCAATTCAGTCATGCAATATCAGCTTTGTCAGCATGGCATGACTGAATTGCAGAAGAGTCTACATGTATTTGTAACACCTATGAAGGCAGGGCCCCTTTTCCATCTTGCACTAAAATGCAATCTCTGAATCCATATATTATCTTGGGATAATGAAATCAAATGACTGGACGTGCATTTAAACCTGGTGTCAGAAAGCATTCTTGATATCTCCATTCTGTCTGCATTGTGTTTGGATCTCATTAAATGGGTCGTTATGCTATTAAAGTGTGTTTTACCTCCTTGTTTTATTGATAAGCTTCATCCATTTCCAGGTGTACCATGTATGTATGTAGGATACAAAGCATATCTATTAAAAAAAAAAAAAAAAACTGCAAATGTTTATTTCTCTTCTGGCTTCATACTGCCTGTTCCAGTTGTCTGTAGTCATAAAATTGCTTCCATTTTTATTCTGTCAAACTTGTTTTTCTTCCTAAAAGGCTTGCGCACACTAAACTGGAACAACCTAGTGCTCTAGTGTGTAATGTTTAGAGTTTTCAAGAAGTAAGTTTTCCTGTTTTCAATTATGAATGAGCGAAAAAAGAAAAAAGCAGGACACCCTTAGTGAATACAAACTTCATGGAGGCTGTTGTTGGAGGTTTGCTGGCCCTGAAGTCATAGAAGTACAGTAGTGTATTAAAAATAAATGGCTTGTGCCCAAGTGACACATCACTCAAATCTGATGTCTACATTAACATTGACACATATCCATCAATAATAAAGAAGCTTGTCATAAGCTTACAAAATGTTAATATTATTAAAAAATTACAAGGCTTCAAGATATTCATTACCAGACAGTGTATTGTGAATATGACTGGTGAGTGCGTGACCTTACAAAGAATAAGATGAAGATTTTCGGCCATGTGACTGTAAGGTCATTGATTTGAATCTCCTGTCCTTTTAGGCCATGTCATTCAGATGATTTGTGGTTTCATCCTGAAGAAAGTAATATGTGCCAAAACATCAACTTCTAGATTTATGACTAAAACAGATTGCATTGGAATGAGTGTGCAGCTCTCTCCTCTCCTCATGATCTCTTCCTCTGGTGTTTTTTTGCAGTCATTGTAATATGTAGTAGGCAATAGTAATTAGTACATTGTGGTTTCCATGTGGTTTAGGCTGGTGGGCCATGAAATGCTCATTAAATTTCACAATCCCTCGAAGACAAAAGGACTATGACAGTCTTTCCTTACAGCTAACAGTATATTTATTGATTGGCAAGGTTCTGCTGAGCATTAAAAATTAAAAACTCCAGCTCATGTTGGCCTCACGCCTTTGACAGGGACCGTTAGAAGATGTCCAAAAGACTGTATGTGGCTGAAACGTGTATCACCAACATGTTAAAGCCTGCCATTCTTATTTTACAATGTTCAACAGAATCATGCCAGGCCATTAAAGACAGATGAAATACAGGCTGAAAACTCTGGCAGGTGAAACGTTAATCTTGTTACTATCATGTAGCATTTCACTTTAACACAATGTGATGTCACTGTTGGATTTGGCCCAAAGTGCAACAGACCTGAAGCTTAGGTCTGTGCAACAATGTTTCATGCTGAAAACGATTAATTTTTTTCATAAGAAACATGCTGCTCTTGCATCTTATGGATTCTGTGGATGTGTTTCGAGCTTGCAAAGATCAGTTCTTTTATTGTTGTTTTTCACCATGTGGATGCCAGCAGTGCTGCATGCTCTTCTAATAAACTTCACAACTTTGAAATACTCACAATTCTTTGAACTGAGATAAGAACATGATATTAATGGTGAGCTCTTCCTCAGGAATAGAAAGCACTCACCAGTATGTAGAGAGCATCATCTGTGGTTTATTTTGAGAGCAGACTTTGATCTTACTAGATTACTGTGTATCAGTGGTACTAAAACAAATGAAAGCTACCTTAGCTTTCAGAGGCTGATGTTTTCTACAGAAAACAGTACACCTTGTACTAAGTGATGGTTCCTTACAAGTGAGGGCATCACCAGAGGACAAATTAAAGTAACTTTTAAAGGAAACATTTTATGATGTAATTTAGTAGGGAGTGTGTGTTGAACATTGTTGAAGTTACAAAGCCTGCAGGTTGACGCCTATATCAATGCATCCAATATGACGTAGGTCCTGAACTACCCTGAGAGCTTCGCTTTTGATTAGTTTTTACTTCTCTAACATGTACTGTATGTCAACACACTTGGGGAGACACACACACACACTATGAGGCTAGCAAGCATTTGGCCAGTTTCCTCCATGTTGTAGCTGGTCGATGGAAACAAAGTGGGATTTTTGGGAGTGGTCATTAAAGAGACAGTACCTAAAATTACCTGTTGTCACTCAGTGTGTGCAGCGGTAACTTCAGTAAGGGGATTGTGTTTTCTTTTTTTTCACTTTAATTCATTGCAAAGGCTTCAAAATACAATCATAGATGAAAATAATGACATGAAAATCTGCATAATACTGTATGTCCCATTTAATTATTTGCATTTGTTAACTAGAACATTATACTGTATACTAAACTAATAATAAACACAAACAGATTTCAATATACAAAACATAACACTTGTAATTTTTTTATTTTAATTTTAATTAATTTATTTATTTAGCTAACTTTATAAACTTGAATAATGCAAACTGGAGTTGACTCCACTAGATCAGCACTTAAGTTAGTATCAGCAGCTGCCCTAAGCTTGTGTGGGTGCCCCTGTTCCCAGTGATTTTAAACAGATTTTAGCCTTACGGTTTATGCTCACAGTAATATGTAAATACTGGTGCAGTGCTTTTTGCCATTGTCTTTTTAAACCAGGCAGTTGAGACCTGTACTGAGGTTTCAGAGATGATGTGATCTTAGTGTAAGACTAATAGAAAGTGTGGATTAGTGTCGTCTTCACATGTCAGATCAGTGCTGAACTAGCTTTCCTATAATGAGTCCTGTATAGATGACATGAGCCTAATTTAATTTCTAACTGAATTAGCTTTTACATGCTCTTTTTAACATCAAAGCTAGGTTTCCATTAGCCTTCACTTCAGTTGAACCGCCCTGTGTGATGTTTCACAACCCATGTATATGTAAGTTACACCCGAATGTAGTAATACTTGATAACTTCTAAACCCAATATAACCATCTGTTGTTCAAGGTTAGTTTGTCATAGTCACGTTCCACTGTGGAAAGAAAAAAAATAAAAAACAAAAAACCTTCCCAGTGTGTGATGTTTGCAACATTTGCAACCAGAGACGCACCCAGCAGGATCTGCCTTTCAGGAGTTGTGTCACCACAGCTTGTGCCTCAGCAGAGCACTGAGAGCTTCCCTTATCAGTCCCACACTCCGTTCATGCTTAAAACAGCAGAGGTCACAGCAGAACGAATGGTATTCAACTGCGTCATGTTCAGCCAAGCTGAAGTCACATTTTTTGTAGTTGTGTTCATCACAGCTGCTGCACAACCAGCGAGCTCCACCAGAGTGATACTTGCTGCACCCACAGTCATAGCTGCTTTGATCACAAGGATCACTCACCATAGTCTGTCACTCACTACAGCAGCAGCCCACACAAAGCAACCAGAATTATGCTCAACATAATTTGGACTTAGTCACACTTGCCACAGTTGCGTGGCACAGTCAGTCACTTGCCAACTGTGCTAAGGTGATGTTTGTCGTGCACTGCCATAGGTCTAGCCAGAGTTGCATTCTCCCTTCCTGCATCCAGCATCCTTTTCACCAGAGACGTGCTTACCTCAGCCACAATCAGTCATGCTCACTGAAGTGCTACATAGCCTGAGCAGCTGGCACCATTTGCTACATGAGACCAAGCAGCCATAGTTGAAGACACACTTGCCAGAGGTGTCCTCGCAGCTGCCATCTTTCAAACTAAGTGGAATCCTACTGGCCACACAAAAAGCCCCAGTAAACATCCCCTCCACAGAGACTCTTAGTGCTATTCACCAGAGCCATACCCATTTCATCACGCAAGAGGCAAAGCTGATGATTAACTAGACCATGGATAGGTAACTTCATGTAGTATGATGCTGGAAAAGCTACAAGTACATCTGTGTGTATGTCTATGTTGTATGTGTGTATTTCATGGATAAAACTTAAATATATCTTCTATCCGGCTGTGTGGTGTAGAAGGAAAACATGATGTGTGTTCCAAGATTTGTGGGATTCACATTTGCAGTGTAAGGTCTTTCTGTGATGCACACTATCTCCTCTTGAGATAACACTATATAATTCCTGCAAGCGTAATGCATTTCAGGAAGGAACGGCATCAATAATCTTTCTCTGTGTCATATGCATGACCACCTCTCCCCTGTGGATATCAACAAGCCTATGGTTGAATGTTAAATGTTAAAATATATATTGCATAAGAAATGACTGCACCTTGCCTATTTAACATATTCAAATTAAATATTTAAAAACTATATACCATATATGTATATCCTAGCACCTGTTTAGTGGAAAAATTATATTAGACAATGCTGATTCTTCAACTCTGCAAATACCTCTCAAAAGTGAATTATATCTGAAACCAAATAAGTCAGAAATACTAATGCTGTTCAATTTTCAGTGTAAAGCTCAGCAATTCCTCTTTCATTTAAAATTTAATATGGGCTACATTACAGCATTTTTCTTGACTTTTATTCACCCAATAGAACAGATGAACTTTACTATTCCACAAATGAAACAACCATATTTGGACAGAAACTTGCCTCTTCATCATTCATCATAAAGCTGAACTATAGACATCAAATTGTGATATTGTACATCCTTGGATCTGGTTGATTGGATGGCATAAGAAAACAAGAAAACATATTCAACACAAGCGGCAAAGACAAGGCTATAGTGCTTCAAGGTGAACCACAGCATGGATGTTTGATTTATGGTTTAAATTATTCTGTTGGGCCAGTCGACTGCAGACTGCTGGCTGAACTCTGCTGCTCTTTGTATGGTTATTACCATAGAGTGAAACCTTGCATTCCAATTATATTTAAGCTATATGGCTGCCATTCCTGTTAACAATGACTATAGCTTCTACTTACGCCAACTCTCCATGAATAATACTCGCCTGTTAGCATGATCGATAGCTACCGATCAAGCCAATTGAAAAATGCACCCTTAAGTTGATGGAGAACATTCCAGAGGACAAATTCAGTGACGTTTCATAAAGATCAATTTGTCTGTCACATGAAAACAACAAGATGGTTTATTACAACAGAACGTGGAAAAGACAAAGTGGTGTGCATAAAATGTGACATGCATGTTCAAAATTAATTTTCCACTGACATTAGAGTGCATATCTCTTCCAAGGTCGAATAAAATTTGTCTTGATCAAGCTGTATAGATTGTTTAAATTGATCCCAGACCTCCATGGGGAAATTTGTCCTCTGCATTGACGCAAGGACCAACTTCAGGTCTTCAGTTTACTGCCTTGGTCAAAGACAAGTGCAGGAGCATTAAAACTACAAAAACACAGATGAACATGTGGAAATTCTATACAGAAAGGACCATGGACGGGACAGGGTTCGGAACACAAGACCTTCTTGCTGTGAGGCACCAGTACTGACCACTCCCTGTTACTGTCCTAAAAAGACAATAAAGAAAACTATTATAAGATCTGAACCAAATTGCACCTATTGATAATTGGCCATGGAATAAATATGATTATTTATTGATATTTGTGTATTACTTGTGACCAAACTGACAACAATATTGAAAAATGATCTGTTTTGCAATGCTGAGAAATTATTTAAAAACATTCCTGGATCCACTCTTGGATCTGGATTCTGACCAAAATTTACTGGGTTCTTCCCCAGGCCATGTCCCACCCTTCCACCAAGTTCAATCAAAATTGGTTCAGAATATTTTGATTAATCTAACTATCATACAAACAAACAAACAAACAAACAAACAAACAAACCAGTCAGCAGATGAAAATAAACACCTTGGCAGATGTAATTATGCATGCATACCCCAAATTTACTTTAATCCAAAGTTTCAAAATGATGGTAGATCAATCATGTCTCACTTTGATGATTCCCTGAAGAGATTTATAGCACGTGTTCAGTTTTATGCATGCCCAGTTCAGCATAGATGAGGTTAGAATTATGGACTTTAAAGTATTCAAAAGATTAATTGAAACATTACCTTCAGGGCTACATTATTCCATGACTCCAGTGCTCATTTTGTTTTTCTTTCATGTCGTTACAATATGTTGATAGACACTGTGAGCATGACACACCTCCAGAGACACACTTATCTTTAAGAGCCTTTAGGATATCAGTGTCCTCTTTCATTAACTAGATACTCAGGGGTTGAGTCGGGTGGCAGCCTCCTCTAAACACATACCAAAATAAATTGCATACCAAAAAAATGTGAGGCATATCATAAGCTAACAATGAGTCACAGAAATTGGAAGGTCAGGGAGCCGGATCTGCTGAAGGGACAGTGGATAAAGGACTGGAGAGTACCTGACATGTTCAGTCACAGACCATCCTTGTTACAGTAGTGATGGAAAGTGAAGTTTGGAGCATTTGATTGATGGCAACTACAGGGCAGGAGTCCCATCAGACAATAAGCAGCCCATCTCATGTTTGTACGCTGACATTTCATTGCTCTCAGTGCATCCACAAGACCTGAGTAAGACACGTTTGGGACAAAATGAAGATTGACAGCTGTTTGCCCTCTGCCCTCAACTTTTCTTAACGTTTCCCTGACTACTTTGGAGGCTTGCGTAACAGTTATACCTGTCAGTCATGTAACTGGACGGTGATATTAATATATTAATGCTATTAAATTTTTCAGACTTGCATTATGACCTAGAAAGGTTTGACGTCCTGGTGTACTGGGTTAATGGATCCAACAGTTAAGTGATGATGGAGAAGAATCTATTTAATTTCTCAAAATTGTTTTTAGTGGTAAATATCTCCATCAGGGAGGTTATGTTTTCTCCTGCATCTGTTGGTTTGTTTGCTGGTTTCACAAACACACGATGTAATTTGAATCCAAGATCATTATGTTCACCAAAGGGGTTATGTTGTTATGTTTGTTGGCTTATGTTGGTTTGTTTGTTAGTAGGATTGCTCAGAAAATTATGAAGTCATTTTCATGAGATCTGGTGGAATGGTGTTGCATGGCTAAGGGAAGAACCCATTAAATTTTAAATTAGTGTGGATCTGGATCCAGGGATGAATCCAGGAATTTTCCAAATTATTTCTTACATTGTGAGCTACAACTTTTTCAATATTTTTGCCAGTTTCTACACAAGTAATACTTGAGTTATAATTTGGCACAGACTAAAATATATGAACATTAATTGAATTGCTGTATAGTAACAAATATGGCAGAAACATGCAACAACCACTGATGTCTAGGTGAGGACGCTGATTCAGAAGCATGCAAATGGTTTTGATGCATCTTTGATAGAAGTTGACAAATTAGACAAATATTGTTCATTATAGTTGTTTCTTTCTCTTTAGGCCAATATGTATTAGAATAGGAAAAATTTTGTCTAGGCTTGTTTGGCTTTGGTGGAGGTGTGCGTACTATAAAGAGTGCCCTTCAACTTTTCCTTATGTCATGTTGTTTTGGACAGATATGACACTCATAAAAAAACAACTAGGAACTTGGTGAGTTCATCTTTAAAGTCTATCTAATAAAATCACAATATAAATTCATATGGAATAAGTGAAGCACACTATAGGCCTTATGAAGGAAAATATCTGAGATTTCTGTTGCTTGTGAGATGTCCTATACTTTAAATTAATCGTTAATTAAAATAAGATGTAGATGCGTATAATTAGCATAAGATGTATATGTCAGAGTAGTAGTGTGAGGTCTGGAGCACGTCAGCTGTTGGATAAAATATTTTGCATAACAAAACTAGACAGTGTGCAAGTAAAAAAAAAAAAAAAAAAAAAAAATTGGTATCTTTTCTTAAGTTATTACATGTTAAAAAATGAGCTAAAATGTACTGTGTCCAGCCCTGTTCCTAATTCATTGCTCCACTGGGTTGAGAGACAGTTTTCATAAAGAGTCTGACATAATAGACACCAGGATGGTCCTCTCCCTCTAAATGACTTCAGAGATAATTAGAACACTTCATATCATCATAAATTTTGTGATGATTCATTCTGATAACTCTCATGATAATTGCTATATTGTTCTTGTTGTCCACTTTTAAATAGGAGCTTGGGGATGCATTCATTTAATTTTAAACATGTTTTTTTTTTTTTCAGTTTATAGTGGAAAATTTCCTTTGAGAGTGTTAATTATTAAGTGTTTACATTTTTTATATTGCTGTAAAATCCAGTTGATTGTGAGCAAATGTAAGGCCATCTTCCAAAAATTCTCTGAATTTTGAATAAATTGTCAGTAAATCAATGATGGCATACAACAGCTCTCAGTTCATACTTCAAACAGATAAGATCGTAGTACTGCTCAGACCACTGACAAGACCTTTCACCTCCCTCACCCCACTATGAGCTGAAACAATGAATCAAGGTCAATCAACAAAAAACTAATTTATATCAACTATAAAGACAGAAATCTCTGTCTGTGGCACCAACATCTCTAAAACCCAGCACTGTATGAAGTTGAAATCCAGCAGGTTCATTGCTCAGGACATGCTGTGTCGTGTGAAGTTGTTTGGATGAGTGGTTCTCAAATTGAGCTGTGCCGGTAAAAAGTAGTCCACGCGGCAGGATACTACTCTCTGGGCGCGGCAGCATATGCTCCACTCCACGAGCACTTGAAGGCTGCTGTGCACACCATAAAGTCCAGCCCGGTCCAAAACAGACACGTTTTCAACGGGCACTGCACTGGTGTATTTTAATAACTAAAGTTTTCAGTAACTTATATGATAATCCCAAATGTTTGCAGCTTTTCAGATTCTCAAATATGAGGACTTTTCATATAATTGTAAATTTGTGTGTTGTATTTTGTAACTTGTTTTTGTTTCTTTGTTTTTATAGAATGTAACAATAAAGGCAGAAATTGCTGTCTGCCTGTGGCACCATTATCTCTAAAATCTCTGTCTCCATTATTTGTAGAACCCAACCTGTACAAAGTTGAAATTTGGCAGGTTCATTGCTCAGGACCCAAGGACGTGTCATGTGAAGTTGTTTGAATGAGTGGTTCTCGAATTCAGCTGTGCCATTACAAAAGTAGTCCGCATGGCAGGATACGCTCCGGTCTAGTGCCACAGTCTCAATTTGACCCCGTACAGCAAACAAAGCTAGCTTGTGAGGACGTGCAGAACAAAATTATGGCAGGTTGCAGCACACACCATAAAGTCCGTTCCGAACAGGCACATTTTGAATGGGTACTGCACTAGTAAACTATTAATTGATCAAATTAATTCATGAAAAAATAATTAATATCCATACAGAACAAAATTGCTAGCTGCAGCTCCACCTCTTACTGAATACCAATACCTTGACTAACCCGCTCTAACACATGCAGGATATATGCAGAAATAGTCTGTGAATATTTTAAACTACTGGAAACAGGTTTGAAATCATGTTGACTCTGTTGAGAATTCTAGAATCTATGAATATGCAAATATGGACCCACTCACCAGCATCTCAGATCTGGCTGCATTCTGTTCCAAACACAGTAACTGGCTCACAGCAACACAAGCCATACCTGCAGTATTTAGCATACGGCAGCTTTCAGCCTCATTCATTTTCATCTGCCAGTTAATTAAAAGGTTTATATGGTTATATGCAGTAAGCCATATACCTGTTCTGCCACCAATAATTTCTATTTCTATACTCAATACTGTGACGACACAGTAAATTATTGCGTTCTTTCTTCTACTGGCACCAGAATTTCTGTTTGTGCTCAATGTACTTCTTGCACATTGCATAAAACTGCCTGTTTTCACTGTTTTCAGTGCAGCAAGGGAGAGAGAAGAAGAGGATTGTGTTGTTTGGACAGTAAGTCATTGCAAAGCAAAATAGACCCGTAAATGAAACTAAAAACAAAATCTGTATCCTTTAATGCAAAGGTCCAATATCAGTTTCAAAATAAAAAGCCTGCTATTGGCAAACTCCTAAAAAGCTTTTATTGAAAGCAGGTGCAGGAAGTGTAGATATGCTCATTCTGGCAATTCGGAAGTTTTAAATATTACAAGGGATGAATTGAATCCCTTCAAATCTCCAGCACACGGTTCAGCAATGGTAAGCAACACCTTTTCCCTGTTTTGTTCTGTGGAAACATTTCTGCATTACCTCCACCATGTGACCTCTACCAACATGTGCCCAATTATTCTTCTTCACATTGGAAGCCAGTTTGGTTACCCCTCCTAATGGGTGAAGAATTAGTTCCAGCAGAGCAGTAATCATAATCAACTGAGGATATGCATAAGTTATCACAGTGTGAGGCAGTAATTGGCCCTCCATGTGGGGTCCTGCTCTGCTGGCCATGTAATGCTGTCATGTTGGAGGGGATCTCATCTCAGTAAGCCTTCCATAAATGCTGAGTTTGACATCTACATTCCTGCTTAGAACTGGTCACGTGGCATTCTTTCGTTCTTTCTTTCTTTCTCATTCTTCCTTGACTAATTAATACTCAAATTCATAGAATCCACAAGTTACCTGCTTAGCCTTTTTCATAGAGCATTAAGCCACATATACTTTTTGTGTGTAGTCCAGTTGTGTTTTAAGCCCCAGGACTGAGTTGCTGCTGACTGAATATGATTCACTGGGCGCTTAAGCAGCATTAACTTTCATAAGATTTGATTTTTAATATTTTCCTTCTCAATTTCTTATCTTGAGCAAATTTATTCTTGCTCTTGGCCCTAAACAAACACAATATCTTTAGCCTGAGAATCACTACGAAGGATACTGTTGGTTTTTGTGCATTTCTAAAGACCATGTTGGAACAGTATTAGCAGAGAATTACTAATGTGTGGCAGACGTGCAATCAACTACATGCTTAAAGAAGCATATCCCACTGTGAAATGAGGATTGTGCCCTTTTTAAATTCAATAATAAAGGCCCACAGTTTTGGCAATAATGAAGTTCAGACAATAAGCTACAGACAGAGCCACGCAGCATGAAGTAATACATGTGCACAGGTGGTGAGTGTGGCAGGAGTATTTCTTTTCACCAGGAATCCATGATGAACTGTGACAGATTTTACCTCTTGAGGCTGACCCCTCATCCCAATCTCACAACTGTTTTCTAGTTTGTTTGGGTTTTTTTTTACATTTACAGCTGCACTGATTTGTATGCAGATCTGGAAGTGTTTGGTTTCACTGTCTGAGAAAACTACTAAAAGTCACATTGATGCATGTGATGTACTTTCTATTGAGGTATTTTTTTTTTTAAAGGGATTATAAAATATGCTAATTTATTATTAGTTAAGTCATTTATTAATCTTTATAGATCAGTAATAATCCATGAATAAAAACAAGTTTGGGTTGCTAGGCTTTGAAAAATCAGATAAAGTAATGCATTCTTTCCCATCATTATTACCATGGGAAAACACTTTAATGTTATTAATGACTTAGTACCATTTATACCTGCAGACAGCTGAAAATGAAGGGAAATGAGTATCCCAAATTACAATAAACCATTAAATCCCCATTAAATCTGCATTTATAAATGTTAGTAAGTTGTTTATAAGTGCATTATTGTTCTGAGTGCTTTGCAGTGTTTTCCAGAGAGTAAATGATTAAATTGTCCATTAGAGGGTCTTTCAGATAAATTAAAGAGCTAAAAAGACAAAGCAAGAGGGTGATATATGGGCATTTTATAAATTATTAGATTGGGGTATTTTGTCAGCATTCCTCATTAAGTTCTGTGAGTATACCGTAGTCATTTTGACATTACATACAGTACATCGCAGATTTTGAAAAATGGATATTAAATATTGTTGATTCAGCTGTTTCTGTAGAGAATCACCCAGTTGTGCTCTGCTGTATTTAACACAGTAAGAATTATAGATCTTATACAACTGCATCTTGACGGATGAGAAGTGTGGATGGCTTACAGAAATATTGACTCAAAGTGTTAACCAAATCGGCTTTATTCAGGCACAGAGGGGAGTGTTGGATCCATCCAGCAGTCAGTGTGATCTGTTTTTTTTTTTTTTTTNTTTTTTTTTTTTTTTTTATCTTTTATATGTGAAAAGGGGAAGGTAAAGGGATAGAAGTAGATCATACAGGCCAGAGAGCCTACCCACTTCCACCCTCCTCCAGCAGTATATCTCATTTTTAATGGAAGCCAAGATGGTACATGTGTGGGTTTAAACAGTGCAGCACCCGCAAGTCATTTCCACTTCTTTGCTCTTTCTGCCAATGGTTTTATTACACCTCTCAGTGGTCGAGTGTTGCACACATAGAGAAACACTTCAGCCACTTCAGTGTTACATATGTATATGGTATCCTAGTCTATATATGGTATCCTTGTCTATGAAGTCATAGTCTCAATCATGCAGGTCACTGAATAGTAGTTGAAGTCAGCTGGACTTCTTGTTTAGTCTTGAAGATGTTTCTCCGCTCATCCAAGTAGCTTCTGCAGTTCTGAGTCATTGGTAGGCAGTAAACCAGCATTTATCCACTAAGAGTTGCTGACACCAAACTCCTTTGGTCACATGGGAGTCGTGTGATGGACAGAGTAGACATGTTCTTTACTTACAATGCTGTCCTAACATGTCTACCTGGTATCTCCAGTGACAGATCAGTTTGCACATCCATTCCTGTGATTCTGACAACTCCAACAACTCTCAAATGACCGTTGTGTGACTCTAAGAAATATCACATGACTCACATGTGACTCAAGGAGTCACCTGGCCCAAGTGTCCACCACTGATTCAGAACCAAAGAAGCTAATACAAGTCAAGTTGCCTTGACTTTCTGCTGTCATTATACACTCACAGTTTACATATCATCTGTCAAATGAGCCAAATTTCTTCCAAACATCAAAATATAAATGTTTAAACCATTTGACTTTTTTTTTCTTTTAACACTTTGGCCTCATTCTGAAAAATAAATAAGTAAATTACTTTATTTTTTTCATGTGTCATGTAAATTTAAGCACACAGCATGAAAAAAGCCAAACCTGTCTCTGTAAACGCAGCACCATCTGGTGTATTTTCATTAATTTTCTTGTGCAAATAAACAAGTCCACTCTTTTATAAAGCACCGTATGTTTCTCCAGCCCCGAGAATGTGCAGTTAAAGGAGACTCAGTATTTTTGCAATAGATCTTTGTAAATCCAGCTACTGTGGGACCTTCTTACTGAAGTTCCCTGCCAAGGTTCACACTAATAAGAGTATTTGTCAAGTAACTTCACCTTTAATTCAGAGGAGACTTAATATATTTTACTTTGATTAAACTGGACAGTATTGGCCACTTGGCTGTTTTATTTTACAGTTTTAGAGTTCCACTGAACAGCATACTTAGGGTGAATGGTATTCAGCCAAGTGTTGGCACAGTGATGTGAAAATGACAGTGAAATGTATCTCTCTTCCACCTAAAAAGAGCATCAGAGGAGTATTGTTGTGGTTCCGTGTGCATGATAGGTCCACTGTGCTCTCATTACATGTCTGTGAGTCTTTTGGCTCAATACACTGATCATTTGGCACCAATATGGCCAAGTATCATTGTATTGCACATGCAAGTCTCAAAACTGAGAGAAAACTGTATTTACTCATTACAGGTTCACCTTGTGAGCCTTGTGGAGGGTGAAATCATCTAGTCTGTTTAATTCTGAGCTCCTGGCTTTGCTGCTGGGCTGCATGTCTCAGTGAAGCAGAAGCTTTGAAAAACTGTCCTTGAAAATGTCTCTTACAGGTTTCATGGGTCAGCTAGCGATAAACAGTGAGGCTTCTAAACCTTTTTACTTCAGGTTAATGTTAAAAAACTGAAGTTACTGTTATAGGCTATTATGCATGTTGTGGTTCTATGTTAGTATGTATGATGAGGGCAGAGACAGGCATTAAATATATTCTTAATTTTTTCCTCTACCAGGTAAAAATGTCTATGTTATGTTTTCATTCATTCATGTTTTTTTTTTTTTNTTTTTTTTTTTTTTGTTTTTTTTTTAATTGTGTTTGTTTATTTATATGCTAGCAGGACTACTCAGGAAGCTAAGGAAGAACTCGTTAAATTTATCCAGGGGCGAATCCAGAAATTTTTTTAATGATTTTAAAAAATTGCATGATAGGGTGTTTTTTTTTGTTTGTTTGTTTGTTTGTTTGTTTTTTTTTGNGGGGGGGGGGGGAATTTTGTCAAGTCATACACCAATCTCAATGAAAATCAGGCATATTTGTTCCATGACAACTACCAATAGATGCAATGTGGTCTGGATCTATGGATCTATATAGGGATCTGGATCTGGTGTTGAATATTTTGAATATTTTTAAAGATAGAGCTAGAAAAATCTTACATTCATAATAGTTTTTTTTTTTTCTTTTGATGCCAATATATTATTAGATCAAGACAAATTTTGTCAAGGCTTGTTTGGCCTTGGTAGAGGTATGAGTTTTAATGAGTGTCCTAGTTTAATACATGTATTTGCGCATGTTACATAACCATCAACTCAAACCGAATGTGTTAAGATTTAGGGTTGTGTATCATGAACAATGGTTTGGATTACATGGCAGCAGAGCAAGAATTACTGCAGCAAACTGTTTGGTTCCATTGATGTCTTGGGTCCTGCTGTAACTACATAAGTGATACTACTGATATTTAGATGCCTTCAAAAGGTGCACCCAAAATATCTTAAAAATATATATCAGCATTTCAGTTTTTGACAAAGAAATTATTAAAAATAAATCATGAAAGAAATTGCCCTGAACTGACATACTTGATATCTTCTTTGTTACACGTGTTCTTTTCCACATATTACATTACAATAGTTGTTTAGTATTTTGCATCAAAGCCTTTTAAAGCCTTTTTTAGCATCAAATGCAAGTTTGTCACTCATTGCATATATCTTTTCTCGGTGAAAGCACAAACTGACAGTAGAATTAAAAACAAATCTTAAAAGAAGGGTAAATGGAGCCTGCTTTTGGTCTACTGTCACCTCAGGCATGCTATTTTTATTTGTCCTACAAAAGCACTGTGTCTTTTCTTTCCCTTTTTGTCTGTATTCTTCAGTTCAATATGAGCCCCAGGGACCACTGAACTCCTCATTTGTGTGACAGGTTTCAGTAAATCGAGTGCAGAATTGTAGACAGCAGCGGTCTTTTAGCACCTGCTTCACTTATTGAAAGGAATAGTCAACACTTGTAGGAGTTCTGTCTAGCAATCATTCTATTTGATTTTTCAGTGCAATTATAAATGGTCTTTGTGTAAAAGTAGAACAATAAACCAGGTAGCAGGAAAAGTGACAGATGATGGATTTAAGGTCTGACTCATTAAAAAGCTTTATGTCGTTATCCTTTTTATATTGAGCTCATTATTAGTGTTTGTGCTGCAGCTCTCTTTAATGAGAACTCACCCACCCTTGGTTTTAAGCACTACAAACCATATTGATTTCAGTGGTGAAACCATGCTGCATTATGACTAAACCCAAATCCACACATGAGCCGAGTATTTTCTGGAGATTAATTTATGTGGGACATTTTGAGCATTAAAGATGACATATACACAATAATGATCCCCATGTGACTGCGGAACTTGAATAGGTGGCATTATATGTCAGGACATTAGCAATGCAATTTCAGACGGACATTATAAGAAAAGGAAATGATACCTCTGACTCCACAGGGCTTCCTGTAGTTTTTATGGGGAACATAAAATCTGTAATGGCCAATGATTCAGAAATGGTTTTAATAAAGATTATACCATTCTGCAAAATGTTGTGAAAGAGAAGGAGGCTGTATATAACATATATAAAATCATCTATGAATTTAACTGTCTGCAGTTTGGGAAAAAGGTTGGTGTAATTTGACAAAATCTGGGACTTGGCTTGCCCTTGAGCTTGGCATCAGTTGAAAGGGAAATGAAGGTTAATATTATTTTACAGATAATTAAAAGTGGACAGCTTAAATGCAATACATAATGTGACAGGAGAACAAAAGCTGTCTCTGTCCCTTTACCCTTTGTTGAGCTGTAACCAAATATATATATATATATGAAAAATTACAATAAAGCTTATAAATAGCATATTTAAATGCATTTGGACAAATGATATACGTGTCATTCATGTAGAATAACACAGACACATTCACATATTCAGATATCAAGATTTCCAATTATAAGTATGTTCCATGTAATGTAAATATTGCACTTTATATAACACAGATTAGTAACAGGGCTCATTTCTCGTCCTGCTCCAGAAGTAATTTCAGCTCAGTCAGATTCAGTCAGATGGAGGGAGGAGCTGGTGATTGCACACTTTTTCTGGCAGACTGTTTAATCTGTGTACAGAACACCAGGTGAACATGAATATTTATGGTAACAGGAAACTCAGTCACGTGGTAATGAAGGTGACAGTAAATATCCTAACATAAATAAATGAATGGCATTAGAATTTATGATTCAGTGGTAGTGCAATGCATTTGATTCTTGAAGGATGAAGCCAGGCTGACAGCACCGTGTACTGCCTGGTTTGTAGAGCAAGGTATTCTGCCAAATGACATGAAACACTTTATAAATTAAAAAAAAGGCAATAGGTCAGACCCAGGTAAAAAAAAAAAAAAAAAAAAAAAAAAAAAAACAGTTTTTGAGTGTTACTTCTAAAGTGTTGGAAAATGTGATTCATGAACTGCTAAATGAATTTAATCTATTATATCATTTTCAGTCTGTTTTTCTTATTCAACTGACTCACGTTTGTTGTATCTAACAGACTTTATAGGGGGCAAAATGAACATTTTATGGAATAATGCTAATAGATTTACAAAAGTATTTTGCTACTGTTGACACCACAGTTTGTTCATTAAGAAACTGGCGGCATTGGCTTTGTGTCCATTAGGCTTGAACTGGTTTATATCATCTGACCCATGGATTCCAAAGAGTAGAGGTCCAATGTTATTTACCTCGGAATCAACCTATAACGTGAGTTCCATGGGGAGTGTTTTGGGCCGCCTACTGCTGTATTTGCTTTATTTGTCATAAAGCAATTAAGTATTTTTATTATAGTTGTATCTTTCTCTGTTGGTCAGTATATTATTAGAACAAGACAAATTTTGTCTTGGCTTGTTGACAGAGGTATAGCCTCTCTTGAGCCTTGGCAGAGGTATAGACCCATGAGTGCCCTTTTGGTTTTACAGGAAGCCAGTATAAAATTATAGACCTCCATCTCGTATTTTATGTTATCTTCTTTCCCGTGAGAGCACGTCTTCTTCCTGATCTTCAGATCTTTGTTCATTTCAGTTTTATAGAGCATGCAGTGGTCAATATCTGTTAAAACTGACACAACAAAAAAATAAGATTTCCACCATAGATGCTAAATACATCACAGAGTCCCATGAAATTATTACTTTTAATAGTTTAATAAATCAGAGGCATTTGATTATTTTCTTCTCTTTTTATCACTGTCACATCCCTAAAATATCTCATTATTCAGTTTAAATCTACAACTCCATCTTCACCATTTCAGAAATATGGAAATATTATGCATTTTAAATGTAGATCTTGCCTTGTTTTGGCACTCAAAATAAAACAAGTGAACTTTCAGTGTTTTCACCTCACAGCAATAAGAAACAGATTTAATAGGATCTCACCGACTGCAGCAGTAAGAATGCAGCATTTGAACACTAACTTTAAGTGTGTCTTTACATGCATTCATTTGTTTGCTGCTTCCTGTAATGATCTGTGCTGTACAGAGAATGCCGATCCCCTGACAAACATGTTTGATCTCCTCTCTTTATGGTGGCAATAAAGGGATTGAATCTCACAAAGCAAAATGAGAGCCTTTTAACTGTGATACAGCTGCCACTACGCTTAGTGGTCATTTGGCTCATTTTCCTTCCTGAGATTTTTAGGCTGCGTTCAATTTTTTTTTTTTTTTTTTTTTTTTTTTTTAATGAAAGGTCCTTGAATATCTCTGTATATTAACATCTTGCCAGATCATTAACTCCTTGTAAAAATTACCAATAATTATTATTCTGTATGAAATGCAGCAGTAACATCTAGTGGGTTGCAAATACACAAGAGAAGGAGATAAAATACAAATAGTGTATTAAACTGGACTGTATTTTGTAAGTCTGAAATATATTTATGCTGTCTGAACAAAAACCTTCCAGCTCGCTAACTGTGCAGTTGGAGCTGCATCCCTCATGGTTACAAAAGGTCCTGTGGGGGTGTATTGCATGCACACACNGTGCAGTTGGAGCTGCATCCCTCATGGTTACAAAAGGTCCTGTGGGGGTGTATTGCATGCACACACACACACACACACACACACACACATACTAAACCCTAATTAGTATGTAACAATGTGTATAGATACTTAGCTCAGTCTGGTTGGGGATAATTAGTTGGTTTGGTTCATGTTTAATGTAGTTTGTTTGTGTTGAGCTTCATTATTCAGGCTTGTGTCCATGAGGGTGATGGCTGTAAGTGTAGATAGGTATAAGTGCTGATTTATAATTTGCCCCTTTAATCAACCTTGTTCATCTGAAGGAGAGTTGAATTAATCCTCCATTGAGTATTTTTACATGCAAACTAGTTTTGAATCTTTTCTTGATTTTGATCATGTTCAGGATATGATGTTTTGATGGAACATAGATTAAAGCGGTCTGTGTTTTCATGATTAAAATGTTCTCCAGGTTTCTGGTCACATTTTGCTGTCTGTGGTTTTGTCATGTCTATGCTGATTTACTTAAGCAGGTAAGGATGAGTTTCTAATCACACTCCTTTCAATATCACAGCCAGAGATTGTGCTGGTTGCCATGTTTGCATTGTCCATCTTAGTTTACTCTGCATTTAAACACTCTCAGTTGGATTTGGCTTCTCTGTTTTATTATCAGTAATGGAAGATGAAAGCGGCAACTGCTAATCAGTTTATCCTCAGTGTCTCACTGTCAGACTATCACATTCACTTTATCAGGAAAATTAATATTACATCGCTTATCATCACACATTTTGTTCTTCTCACTAACTACTGCCTAACCAGAGTTAACAGAGGGTGATGAGAAACCCTAGATACTGGGCAAAAATATCCCAGTTTTTTCTGGAATAATGCAGATTGCCACACAAAGCTGCAGATTCAGGTTTCTCAACAGGGATAAAGGTGTTATTTAATTTCTGAAACCATATTTAGATATTTAGATGCATAAAACATGCAAATAAGGCACTCCACAAACTCGTATTATAAGTGGGATATGAGTGTGCATGTAAATGTACTCAATTACAATTAAATACTGCTAGTTGAGTCCTTATGTTTTTGATGATGAAAAGGTTTTTGTTGGTCTACAAATGTGTTTACTGTAATGAATCCAATTGTTATTAATCAGAATTATGTTTTCTGTTTTTGTCCTTATTGACCTAGATATAAATAAGGCTCCCAAGAATTTTTATCCGAGGTATTTTTGCAGCTTTTACATTGTATTCAGCTTTTTGACACCTTCTGTCTTAAATATGGAATTAAAAAAAGACTTGTTTTCATCAACAACTTTTCTTGACTCAAACTATTAAAAAATGACAGCCAGATGCTCTCGAGTATAAAAATGTCACCATATCATCTTGAAAGCGAATTTGCTCCATCAATCACACGAATGAAAATATAAACTAGGCAGGAATATGAGGGTAGAATGTGCTATAAATGGAAATTTCATGAATAATTGTCAAGTATCTTGCAGTTTTGAGTGATGACTTCATGTCTACCATTACTGTGTTTACCTGCAAAGCTGTAAACTATACTCTATAAATGAAAACTGTAGGTCATTGCATCAAATCAGTTATGGGCTGTGTGTCAGTCTGCCTTCAATATCATCTTCCTCCCTTCTTCCTGTCATTTATATAGGAATCTCCAGCTTCACGACATGGCTGCTGCACTGTGGAGGTCTAAATCTTTGGACTCGGGTGTGTGGATCTCCCTTCTGCTCCTTAGCCTCTTTCCTCAAACCAGGTACAATAAGGCATCTCAGCTTCCTCTTTATCTCTCTGTGCTTTTTATTGTCTCCCCCCACCCCGACTGTAAGTAGAGAAAACAAGCTAACTGTAAGTAGAGAAAAAAGGAGGAATATGAGGAGTTGTTTGCTGTGGGGATGACAAAAACTGTGAACAACTGACTAAAGGAATAATTAGAAATTGTGTATTGCTTTTTTGTTTCTTTCCACTGTCATGAACATTTCTGGGCAAAAATTAAAATGGAATCAAAGCCACTTTGTCCCAAAATAGGTCAGAAATGACCAAAAATGAACTGAGTTCATCTCCCAGTCTAAATGCAGCTTGTGCTTTGCTCTGCACCATTCTAAATTCCACTGACTGGAGAATTAATTTGCATTGTGCAGCACACCACAGCTTTGATTGTCCATTCACAGCATTTTCACTCCTGCATCCTATGCACATTTTTCAGACCATGTGTGAGAGTCAGCAAAAAAACGCTACAGCATGTCTGGAAGTCATTCTAATCACACTCCTTTCAATATCACACCCAGAGATTGTGCTGGTTGCCATGTTTGCAATGTTGATAAGGTGCGATGCAGCTGAGTGCAAATCACCTCATTGATTTGAATGCTAGGAAAGGCTCAACAAACCTGGAAGAAAGCAGTCTGGGGGAAGAAATCGGGACACTGTGGCAGGGATTATCCCAGATTGCTTTGTCATTGTGCCACTTGGCTCTCTATGCTTATTAGGGGCACACAACACTTGTAATTACATATGTTAAATACAAATGTGTGGCCAAGAGAAGGTGTTGGACAAACATAGTATGAGGTTTTTACAAGAATGTACTTTATTATCATTATTATATCTTCATTTAAGGGGACATATACAAATTTCCTTACTCTTATTTAGGGGTATATTTTGAATTTTTTTCAATGCTTTATGCAAAAAAAAAAAAAAAAAAAAAGATAGTAGAAGAGAGGTAGTCTTCTACTATCCCTTGCTGCATCACCACTGTTGTAGGCACTGTTCCACTCCATTCCTAGGAACTGTGAACCCCCCACCCAAGACCAGAGTCTGACAATGTCCAAATTATATTCAGTCAAATCACGTCTGGGAAGGTTTCTGTGCTATTGACACAGATCTGGGGTTTGTGTGTCAGTATGATTTTTCCCTGAGTGGATCCTATCAGATCTGATCACATGGTGCATCATAATCACTTGTTTCCATGACTTCACATTATTCTTAGACATGTATTTCTGCTACTGCTCGCTAATTGGTGGTGCGTCATGCTGCTGCTGTGGTTGTATCCTCTTTTTATTTGAGTCTGTTTTGAAGGCCCTCTGGTTGTAGATACTGTCTCTTTAGCCTCTCCCAAAGAGCCCACTTGGTTTTGTATGGTCAGCTGCATTTGGCCTGACCTAACAACAACCACAGACTGCGAAACACAGATGCTGGCCAAACACTCGCTCGCTAGCCTTGTGCTTCGTGGTTGTGTCTAACTAGGTGTGTAGGCGTGTAAATTCAAATGCATTGACGTAAGCATGTTGCAGAAGTAAATGACTGACAAAAAAAAGGCTTTCAGGGCAGTTCTGGACCTATTGGCTTGCCCCACTTTTACACTATAAAATGAGTAAAAATAATTATAATATATCTGCTTTAAGGCCATGGATATCATGTAAATAGAACTTGAGCAAACCTACTTTATTCATTTTCAGCAACAGTACAGCAGCCTGGATTGTACTGATTCACAGAACTAACAAGTAAATCTCATCTCTTGCTCACTCTCTTAAAAAAATCTCTCACCCAACTTCTTACTAGCTTTTTTTTTTTTTTTCAAACTCAAATGTGTGGTGTAATTTGAATCCAAGATTATTTTGCAGTAAGTCAATGTAGATGTCCTGTCACCTGCAGGAGACTGAAAATCTGATCTTCAGATATTTTATTGCTCTCAAGTTAATTCAAGAATATTAGTTTAATATTTAAGTTTATTTTTAGGACATGACTGGATGGAAATGTCTGCCGTGCTCAAGGATGAGCAGAAGTGTAAGTATAAATGAGATTTCAAAACTGCTGCCTGGCAGAAAAGGCCAACTGTCAGAGTGTTGATCAGTTCAGGAAATGGAAACCATGAAGATTCAGGCATTTTCAGATTTAGAAAACTAAAATACATTGCTAGCAGCTCGTGTTTCTCATCATTAGCCATAGTCCAAATTGTCCAAACCTTTCATCTTATTAACTCCCATGAGAAGCAATAAAAAGCAGTTGATGTATATTTGCTAATTTCCCTGTCAGTTCCTTAGTAATTAATTTATTCACATTTTAAAAAATTGAAAAGAATACTGGAAAGTCTAGTGTTGGTAATGATTATTGGGCATGAGGTTGACTCTGAGTCCAGAAAAGAAGATATAATTATTGTTGGGACATTAGTATTCATAATATTAATGAGTAAAATTCTGGAAAATCATGAGATGTGATGACAGCAGCGGTTAATGATGAAAATTTATGAAGTGTTGACATTCTCAAGGGCAGAAACTTATCACTGTTCCCTGACCCACAGGGACCAAACACACATTCACTATGCATGGACCTAACATGCCTTGATATGGATTTCAGTATTTTCACAAATTTTAATCAGTGTAATTACTTAAGACATGACTAAATGCACATATATGCAAAATCAATCAAACAATCTTTACATAACATTCAGCTAAACCTGCACTAATGATTTTACCTTTGTCCAACTGAGAGTGTAAAGGGGTTTCAGATGTTGTGAAAAATGAATTTTCTGTTAAAATCTGTACCTAAAGTGAAAGCAAAGATTCATTGTGCATCAAAGACTAAGTGCAGAAATAATCATTTTAGACCTCAGAACATCTGAGTGCACACACACTCCCAGAATATCTCCATATTGGCAGAGCTGTTTCTCTCTGAGAACTGCCACCCACCTGATGCCCACTGATGTCGGCATCCTCCAAATCGGCTTTACTGCAGCTGAGGCAGGAGACTTTCCTAATGGATTAAGCAGTAAAAGTCAAACCAATGATATCAAGTTCTGTCACTCTGTGCAGCACCAAATTTACTCATTGCTCACACACTAAGAGACGAGGCATTATGAAGCTATTATTCCCTACAATCTATACGTCACACATGAATGATGGCTGAAGGTCTTTCAATTCTTCATCTCATCTCACTCCCTGCCCCTCCGCCCTCCCTTCTACAGCCACCACTTAACAAGTGTGGACGCTCAGGCCGTACTGTTGTCTACTTTGTTTGTAATCTATTGCAACGCTGCTGGCGAATGCGACACATAATCAATAGCTATAAGGATGGGAGTGCTGTATGTACATTCTCTCTATGGATTGGTTCCAATGTTGGCCAGGCTTTGCTCACTTTCTCACCCTATCGCACATGAATTATTCACAGGCTGGCAGAAAGGGGCATCACTTTGAGATGTGACCTGGTCAACAGGTACTGTTCTGTTTCAGGACTGTTGTCAAGGTGAATATGTCACAGGTCTGGAGAAGGGTAATATATTCATGGCTGAGCCACTTTGCAGATTGAATCACTGCACACGGTTTCTACTTAGAGTCAGAAGTAAAGGGAGCCAGCAGTTCATGGTGATAACTAATGTAAAATATGTAAAATAAATCGAGAATGATAGAATACTGTATATAGCTCTAGGTTCATTTAAAGCCTGTAGTATAGTTTGGCTTTTTCTTTCTTTTTTTTTTTTTTTTTNCTTTTTTTTTTTTTTTTTAGTTAGGTAGCAAAATGTTTTACTTATCAGAGATAGATAGATCAGAGAAATTTTTCTTTTTCCTGCTTCAAGAAGACAGCTTTTACTGTTCATTACAATTAACAAGATAAATAAAAATGGATGAGTAACCAACAAACTACTGAGTGTTTGCGCTGCACAAGATATTTTAATTATCCACTTTCCACCTGGACCTTTCTATAATTGATTTTATTTCGTTCAATTTCAGAGATAAAATTTTTATCACAGCTGATAGGAATGAGATTGATTAAGAAAAAATTGTTCTTAAAGGTTGTTTTCACACCTGTTTTGAGGGTTTGTTTCAGACCCTGGAGGTTTACTCCCCCTTTAAGTTCGATTTATTTGGGCATGTGGAACACAGCAATCAAACTCAGGTCTGAACCACAACAATTGGGCCGAGACCACATCGAGTCTTTCATTACCAAACGAAGGAGCAGAGGAGCAGAGAGTGTTAGAGCAGTTCCCCTGTGGTGAGAAACAATCTGACCCAGAGGAGCAAAGAACCAAAGAACCAGCCCTAGTTACATTAGCAATGAGATAATAAATATTCTTACCAGGCTTACCTGACAGATCTTCAGAATAGAAATCGGTGGCTAAGAACATCACTATAGGCGATCATCAGAGCAAACCTCCTTTTTGCAGAAAAATGTTTCACAAAGCAAATGCATGAAGATGTTATTCTCCAGCCTTGACTCCCCTTCAAACAGAATGATATAAGTATGCTGCTGTAGAGAAAGGATCAACATTAATATCACAAAAGTGACAGTCAATCCACATAGTTGTTGTCTGTCCATGACAAGCTCCTGTATTGTTTCCAGAAGAAAAATACTACCCAAAAATTCTGACCAATGAGGAAACAGTCTGCTTGGTCTGCTTAGAAATGTGAAACAGAATCAAACTAAAGGATAAATGCAACATTGTAAGAATTTAGTCCCTGATTCTAAACCTTGCAAAAAACTACAGATCTGAAAACGCCAAATCCTCTTCCTCCTTCCAACAATCCCAAACATTTTGACAGTTTATTGATAATTATTTTGAAATGTTGTCTATATTCTCTTTATATATCGACTTGTAACTAACTCAGGAAAGGTTAATTTCCTGGAAAAAGCATAAGTTGGCTATAATGAAATGGAGAAGTTGTGCTACAGCAGCAGCAGACATGTGAAACCAGTGTTCAGTTGCTTTCAATGTCCTAATTCTTTTGAAATTTTATTGATTTTAATCCTGGTTACTTTTGAGTTTTAGTCAATTTTCTATTGATGAGTGAGCATCTGGCCAATGATCTTCAAAGTAACCAATCAGTGAACATCCCAGCAGGCCTGAATCAAACTGGAGCTGAAATGGATTTCCCAGAAGGAATCTGCACAGCTGCACCCGGAACACACACACACACACACACAGACAGACTCACAGACTCACCAATCAGTCCTGCAAATACTGAAACACAAAACTAATGTCTGATGCTTCTCAGAATGAAACCCTTAGGATGATACCGATCCATGAAATGGTTAGATTCAACATTAAACTTTGGTTTATTGCTGTAAAACAGGTCTGGCAGTGGGTTTATGTGTTTTTATGTGAATTATAAAAAAAATTTTTTAAAAAGTGGAGCATTTTCTGTAAATCACAGTCATTTCAGTGCATCACATATCATTAACAAACAATCCTTAATTTTGAAGTTTAAAGTCAATCTGAATTTTGCTGTGGATTTTTATCCCTTAGATATGATTTGTTGAGGCATTTGGTTTTTGTAGGGTTGTTTTGTTGAGTTATAAAATCCACATTTTTTTGTTGCTTATTGGCAAAGAAATGTTTGACGTTTTAAAACACCAACTAAAGTCCTAAATATTTGTTGGAAACTTATAACTTTATATATTCATAACAAATTAAGTAATTTATCATGGAGAGGAGAGGTAATTTATGATAGTTCAGCTTTTTTATGATATTTGACTCTACAGAGTACTAAAAATAAGTTTGAGCATTTTTAAAGGACCATGCCAGTGATTTTGCATGTTTAAGCCATAAATACAACTTGCATACACAGTACAAGTCTGTCAACCATTTTCCAAAACATAAAACCCTATTTTAGTTTTCATTTGCCAAATCCCCTAATGTTTCAAAAATTTCATATCAGGTGATACAGCCACTTAAAAAACAGTATTTCATCTGCTAACACTTATGCAAGCATGGTCATTTTAACGTCTCAGTAAAAGGCATTTTGTTCTGGGATTACATTACCTGGCAGAGATGTACATTTTCTTCTGTGTGGCTTTGTGTTGAAACACTAAAATTATGTTACTTTGACAAAAAATAAATAAATAAATAAATAATTATTAATAATAATAATAATAATAATAATAATAATAATAACATCATGTTTGCTGGATTACCTATTTCAAGCATATTTCAAGTCTCTACAAATTGATTTTTATAGTGTACTGGAATGAACTGAAACCAGTGGCAGTCTGGANCAAGTCTCTACAAATTGATTTTTATAGTGTACTGGAATGAACTGAAACCAGTGGCAGTCTGGAAGGTTGGCAAAATAAATCCAAAATTTAAAATGGTTGTCAACAGTGTAATGTGTTTGTGGGCTGTATTTTTTGGGCTTAAACATGCAAAACCGCTGGCATGGTCCTTTAATGCTCTTTCCCAAAACAAACCATTAGCGCAGCTGACAAAATATCCCAAGTAGCTGCAGTATACAGTATTTGAAATTAAATAAACTACATCAACATTACTCTGTAGATTTATCACTAACTGAGCCATTATTTAATACACGAGTGGAACCTAATCAGGAAAAAACAGTCTGAAGAAATATAATTCTTCACTACACACTAAAGCTTGTTATAACACAGAAAAAACACTAACATTCATAAGTGGCTGTTTTAATTCATCAGCAAAATCAAACTGATCTTGATCAAAATTATCCCCATTTCACTTACAAAAATACGATTTAATGAAAACTTACTAATGTTCAATTTTCTCATATGGGCCTTTAAATTGATATAAATCAAGTGCAGAGTACAATTGCTAAATTATTTTCCTGTGTGTTCTTCTTCACAGTTAAACCTAAGGGAGCAATGTTCATTCATTGCATATTATAATAGGAGATCATTAGTAGGATTTTTATTACATTGTTTTTAAACAGCTGGATTTGGCACATGAATTCAAAAGAGAAAAATGGTGCAGTACAGGCATAACATTTGTGTGTTTGTGCCATTATTTTTCTAGTGTCGAGTGCAGTCCAATAATTAGGTGACTACATGTCTTTTATATATTACTTTTAAAAAGACTTACAACTGTATAAGATGGCTCGATAAGCATTTTATATTCACACTATATTATGCATTTATTATGGGAGATTCTCTTGAGTCTACTGTGTTTACTCGACTTTGTGTTATTGATTGTTATAAAACAGAGCTGTGCAGAAAGAAGCTCTCAGCCCACATTAATGAAGAAGACTTACTACTGACTACTAGGTCCCAAAGGTGCTGCTGTTAGATTATATTTATTTCCTGCCACAGCATTGAAATTAATCAAACTAGCTGTTGGGTTTGAGGCTGTAATAATACTTTGTCAGACGATTCCATTATCATTACAGCTCCAGACTGTGTTAAGGTAAATTTGCTTTCTCATACAAGACAGCACCAGATTTACCATGTTGGTAAGGGCAAATAGTGTCATGCAGCCTGTGTCATGATACCGCAATGATAGTCTCCATTATATATATTTTTTTCTTTGTTTTGGATTTTCACCTTTCTGCCAAACAGTTGGGAATTGTTCATCTTTACCTCCTCTTTTAAAATGTGGAGCTCTAAAAGTGAATTTAGGTTTCCACTTTGTTAATTTTATGTGTCCATTTTTGGAAGAAGCAGTCACTTAGTTGGTCTTACAGGACCATACCGGGCTAATATATTCAATTTTCATACATTACTGACAATCATTTCCCAAAGGATAAAACCATATTTCAGCTTTCCTGATATTTTGCAAAATCTCTTAATCTTTCAAAATCAAATATTCAAGCAATACACGCACCTTAAAAATTGATGTTTCACCTGCTAATAGTTACGCAGCCTTATGAAGTCACTGTCATTTAAATTTTTCGATAAACGCAGGTCTTCTTTTGGGACTATATTCCCCAGTGGAGGCATACATTCACTCTTTTTATTGCACTTAAAGGCTAAAATAACATAACTTAAAAAAAAAAACCCTGAAGATATGTCTTGTTCACGATGATGGATTACCTATTCCAAGAACATTTCAAGTATCAAGAAGTTGATTTTAANCTTGTTCACGATGATGGATTACCTATTCCAAGAACATTTCAAGTATCAAGAAGTTGATTTTAATAGCGTACCAGAATGAACTGAAACCAAAGGCGGTCTTTACTGCTTTGGGAAATGATTGTCAGTAACGTTACGTGTATGAAAACTTAATATATTAGGCTCAAACATGCAAAATGGCTGGTATGGTCCTTTAAATACCAGCTCATTAACAAGCCAATTTTCACTGGCTTTTACCTGTGACACTCCTTACAAGAACACCTTGGTAATGGATACCGTGTGTTAATTAACACAAGAGAAGCTTTATTAATGAGCTTCAGCAATTACACTGCTGACTTAGCATGACTCTGTGTAGTTAGCATGTATTTTTATGATTTACCGTAGTATCTGCTGTGGAAACTTAAACCACTTGACTTGTATTCACAGCATAGCTCAGAGGATTGTGTACAAACAAAGTATCTTGAAAATGGATTTTAATATAAATCACAATTCATGGAAGGGCCCAGGAGCAGATAGATTTTCTTCAATTAATCTTACTTGGTGTAAGGACTAATGTTATGACATCCTATGCAATATTATCTGAGTCATGATGTAGTGCTGTAAGATTACAGTATCTTAGTTTGTTTTGTATTCTTGAAATCCTCTATGTGGATTTTAATCTTTACGTTTGACAAGTCTAAAATTTGACACTGTGCAAGATGGGCATCATTGTCTCAACCTAAATGAGTTTGATGCATGTCAGATTGTGCAATAAATGCCTGGTGAACTGTGACTAACACTACAAAAAAAAAATATATATATATATATATGCAGAAACAGATCATCAACTTGTCATTCATGTGGTTTGATTACAGAGACATTGCAGTACTCAAACTGTGAATTTGGTTCCATATTTCTGACATCAGCAATATTTTGTCTTTATTTGTAAGCATGCAAAATTAACCGTCAGTATACAGTATGTGCCTTCACTGCAATCTCAGGCTGCTGTTTTCATCACAATGCTCTCACGACTGTGCACAAGATTGCAGTAGGAGCCTTAACTCTAACATACAGTTTTTACCTGTTTTTAACTCAGCAGGCGACTCATTCCAATCGAATCGTATCAAATACTAGTCACCCTGCTCCAATTTTAATTTATTTTACCAATGAGTTTACAGATTACAGTTTCATAATCACTGAAATAAGAGTCCAAGTTTGTTATATATCTTGCCTCTGCAGATGTGGCGGTTGTTTTGAGTGGAAGTTCATTTGAATGTCCTCGGTGTCGCATGATATTTAGCATGCTAAAAGGATTGCTGTTCCTGACAGTGACACAGGCTGCTATTCCAGCAATTCCTCACAGCCCTGTGAAGTGTGGAGTGAGGAGAATATTTTTCTCAGAATAACCAAATATTGTGGATGTGAATTTATGATGGATGTGAATTTATGATTTATGACGTACCGATTCACCTTTCATATTTATGTATTTGTTAAGAAAGCCACTTCCCCACATTTGCTGTAATACACTTTACCATGTCTGGCGAGTAATGCGCAGTAATTCAAAAGAACGAGTAACATTTATATCTTTTTACAGGCTGAAATATAGTCATTTCTGCTGGTGTCAGCAGCATAAAAGAGACATGAAGTTAAAAGGAGCATAGCAATCAGAGGTACGGAGAGAGAGAACATGTGTTGCAGAGATGGAGAGTGATGAAAAGGATGACACTTCTGTCAAGTAATGAGAAGTGAGAGACTATTAGCTCCAATATTTTTAGCCCCTTGTTTAACAGAGCAGCCAAACACTGGCACAGTCTGCCCAGCCAGATGGGGACACATATGTTTGCAGTAAATCTGCGAGACAGTTTTGTATGCGTCCTTTACCTGTGGATCCTCTCAGCTGGAAACAGTATCACAAGGTCAAGGCGCTGTGAGCAATATAGAAAGAAATATATGCTCAGTTTGCGTTGGAGGATGGTGGCATGGTTGCTGTAACTGAGATTTATGTGTAGATCCATTAAGAAATGCAGCACAAACTAAACATGGTCCTGTTTTATTTATATATATATATATATATAAATTCCTCCTCCTTTTTTGCCTCCAGATTACTCCTGCACATCTACACATTTCCTCTAACAGCCGTATCAGCCTCTAGAGGAAATTATGTGCCATTATCAAATCTTCATCTTCGTCTTATCCTTTCCTCATCCATGAAAAATAACCACATCTTTTAGACAGACAGCTTTTACAGTACTCCGTGGGAGTGGCCTTCTTACAGTTACAAATGATCTCTGCCTTGTTGCTGATGCTGGTGATTGCACTTTTGGGATCCCTGCAGATATCAGCACTGCATGTGACACCGTACACTGTGCTGTCGTTGTAGGTTGCTGATATCACGTGGTTCAGATCATATCTTTCTGTCAGATAGTTCCCTCATGTTGTATGGGGTGGATTGTCCTAGTCAGCATATTTTTTAATGGTATTCTCTAGCAGAATGTCATTTTTATTTTGTATGCTTTCTCTTGATCAAATTGTTTGCAAAATCAATATCCATTATCATTATTTTATAGATGATGGCCAGTTTCATTTATCCATCAAATGCAGGTGATATTGAAATGTTCAGCAAGAAGAAACTGCTGCACATCTCTTTCAATCTAGACCTGAACTGAAATCTAATTTTAAAATAAAAATTGATTCAGCTGAAATATTTGTTACAGTGCCATGATAGAAATTCTTACCTTCCTTTCAGTGATATGGCTGTTTTGAAATAGCATGTTTCCCAAATGCTCTGTGAGCCTCTCAGATGCCAGGTCAGATTCCTGTTTCTAGGCACTCAAACATTTTCTCTGCTCTCTCAGTGACCTTGGCTGTCCTGGCAGTGAATTAAAGCTTGTTAGGATCAAGGGCAAGAAGCAAGGCAAAAACTGTTAAAAGCTAAGATCAAGTGAAGCTGATGCTTTAACAGCGATGATCTGGGGATTTGAGGCTGTATGGAAGGAGCAGGCAGGTTGTGTGTGTGTGTGTGTGTGTGTGTGTGTGTGTGCGTGCGTGCGTGCCTGCGTGTGTGTGCGTGTTGAATGTTGAGAAAGCCACATTACTAGAGGGGATGTTTCCATCCCCTCTAGTAATGTGGCTTTTTTTTTTTTTTTTNTTTTTTTTTTTTTTTGTTTTTTTTGAACTGGAAATGGTAAACACATTCTCGGGGTGAATGCTGGTGGCTGTTATTGCTCAACAACTATTGAAACTCTTTTCCCAGGTTAAAATACTTTTAGTAAATAGCACTCTGCTTTGAGCAAGAAAAACATGACTTATCTCCTGACGCGTCTGGAGTTTGTAACTGTTTGTTCTCTCAGTGAAGATAATGGGCAAAAAGTGGCCACTGCTCTGAACAAACGTTCCCAGTAGACATGTAACCTAACTTGGCATCTCTTTCAAACAGACAATATAAAGCATATCCCGTTGAGGCATGGGCATCTGCTAAAAATGTCCCCCAGGCACTAGAAATACACCAGGCATGGCTGACTGGGAAGAGACCCAGAGGCCAATCTAGAACATGCTGGAGGGCCGATGTCTCCCAGCTGCCATGGGACACCTGGAGAGCCACAGGAAGAGCTGGAGGATGTTTCTGAGGAAATAAGACATTTGGCAGCTATGTTTGGCTTATTGCCATCACAGAACTGACCAAGATAAGACATTGGGGGTAATTCATAATAATGCATGCCATACAGTCCCATGCTAAATTAGTGTCGCAATAATTGAAGCTCATTCATAAAGCAAATACAAATGAGGAAATGCTACAATGATGACCAATTCAGTGCAAACAATAAAAAAAGACCCGTAACAGACATTTATGAATAAGTGAACTTTGTTTGATGCTATTTGTTCTTACCAGCACACTAAAGCTGATGCCGTGTTTTTTGAATTACACACTCTTCCCCTTCCATAAATCTAGATGATTAATGGATGGATGGATGGATGGATGGATTTTGCATTTTCAGTACCTTCACATTTCATGACAGAAGATCCAGTTTCCCCTAATTTTACAATAATTTTTCAGCACAGCTCCTCTTTCAAAACTGGAACCTATAACTGGATGAAAGAAGTAACATGAGAAATATTTTCCTAGGAAAAACTACTGGAGTAAGCATCACCTGTCCCTAGAGTCAGCCACAGCTACATTAGCAGCTTTTACATCCTACCACCTCCCCTCCCCCACCACCACCTCCCCTTTTAATTTCTCTCCTGTGCATATTATCTGCTCAAAACACACAAGTGGAAGACGGATAAAAGAAGCAAGCAAGGAAAATCAGTCACATTGTAAAGGCTTTGAACGGTGCAAGGCATCCTATGGTAAGAGACAATGCTATATAATGAGGTGCTACATAACATTATCAATATATAGTTGGAAGGGAGAATAAGTGGGAGGATCTGGTAAGAGAGATTAGTTATGTTCTAAAGGTTAACTCGTATATGAATTCAAGCTTGGAATTTGGTATTTATTAATCAAGTACAGCCTAATTAGAGATCCTACCCCTCCATGCCTTTAACACCCACTGTGGGAGTCAGTTGACAGTAAGATGGAATTAAATGTTCTTTTGCTTTAATAAACCTGCACCCACGTAACCACAGCTGAGGAAAGCCATCAGCCAATATATCCTTTCCACAAAGCTCCAAGCAGCCTCTCTGATCCCCTCCATTCGATTCTCTTTGCCCCAGTGCTCAAGACAGTTCAGGACAGTGAGGCCATTATGGATATCTGGGTCCTTATCAGTCATCCATGACACACATCATTCCGGGNGGGGGGGACACATCAACAGAGCAAAGGTAACTGACTGTGCATCTTGGGGCATTTCCTTTGAATTCAAGATGGACAAACAGCAGCAGCAGCAGTAGTCAATGTTAAGCCCAATAAATACTACCCGCATACATGTTACATTACTAACATTTTCCAAAGCATAAAACCACATTTTAGTTTTCCTGTTATTTTGCCAAATCCCATAATCTTTCAACATCAAATGTTCAGTGATACACTAACCTTAAAATTCAGTGTTTTGCTTATTAACATGTATATTCGAATGAAAGGATGCTTGTTTTTTATATTCTTAGTAATAGCCATGTTCTCCTGGGACTGTATTCACTGGCGGAGACATACATTGTCTTACATGCAGCTCTGTGTTGGACTCGTTAAATAAAGTAACTTTGACAAAAAATAATAAGATTGTTGGTTCACTGTGATGGATTATTTATGTCAAGTACATTTCAAGTCTCTAAAAGTTAATTTTAATAGCGTACTGGAATGAACTAAAACTAATGGCAGTCTGGAAGGTAGGGGAAAAAATTCTAAAATTTGCCACTAAAGTAGTATTGTGGTGAAAGGTTGTCAATAACATAATGTGTTTATGGCTTGTATATATTGGGCTCAAACATGTAAAATGGCCAGTGTTGTCCTCTGCTCTGATGAGTTCTAATCAGATAGAGGCTTTGTCTTACCTCTCTCATACTGTTTTTTTTTTTTTTTNTTTTTTTTTTTTTTTTGTTTGTTTGTTTGTTTGTTTGTTTTTAGAGAGAAATTAATATTCAATGGTATTCACCTTTCCTAGCTCTAATGTCATCATGTCATTTTATAGTTCACAGAAGTCAGAGCTTGTTTCCTATTTGTAGATTGGGTTTAATTTAACACATTTCTTTGATTTAAATGCCTACATTTTTAAACATTCCTTTGATTACCTTTTTTAAATAAATATCAGTGCAAGGAGCAGAGTGTTGATGCTAATCCAAGAGTAGCAAGTATGAAGAAGTGCCCTTAGCTTTGGATGTATATGTCATATTTGGAATACAAGCATAGATTATACACAGTTTAAAAGCTCTAGTAACTGTGTCTGACTGCTGACATTTTGCCATGCCATCACCACTTTGAGTGCAGCTACAAAGTAGGGAATCTGGGCCAGGCATGCTGCTGCAAGGTTGAGCAGCACTTTGCTGCTGCTCATATGTAAGCAGCCTTACACCTGGTGTCATTTAAACAGGTGTCATTTGGAAAGTTGCACATCAACAGCAAAATGAAAGCATCTAAGAGTCCTCCAATAGTGTCCACAGCGGGTCCAGTGCTGCTGCTGTGTGGTCAGATAAGTTTGGCAGCCAAATACACAATCACATACTCATAAGTTAGTCTGTAAAAATACACTTGAAGCCAAAAAAGTGCTTCAGGATAGTTGTGTGAGTGAAGCATAAATGAAGCTCACACATTACCAAAGAGGGTACCTGCATTGATTAACTTGGAAGCAATTTAATTCCATCTGATGGATGTGAGAAGGACGACAGACAAAGCAGCTGAAACATCCAGTGTTGACATGCTGTTAATGTCCTCTCACCTCTGAGCTTTCTCATTGGCTGGTCTGGCTGGTCTCCAGTAACAAAATGTGTGACCTACAAGATGTACCGAGGATTTTCTTTCATCAAACTGTTTTAAACTATAAACTTTTAACACACAGGAGCTGCAGGATAAAGTAATTGAAGTCAGGAAACAATTCACTCAAACACTGCAGCACTTTTACGAGAGGATATTTGGACAGTGTGTTCTTGTAACTTGACTCCTCTTTCAACACTATTTGCCATGTTTCTTCCAACTGAATAAGAACCACCATCTCAAATTGCCTTCTGAACAGTTCTCATTGCTTTTGATTTCCCTCCAGCTCTCCTCTTATACCACATCTCAGATAACAGTAAGCACATGGATGTCCTAGGAAACCACCACACCGTTCCTTCCCTGGCCAAGCCTGCAATCATTCATCTGTCAGCCCAGTTCAATGCATTGGAGGGCCAGTCCCTTCACTCTGTAGCAATTACCACCTTACCACCAATTCAGCCGGCTTGTCCCACACACATTTGTCAACACAGCCTAAGAGCCTATACTACCCATTTTCTTCCATTTTCTGTCCCTCCCACTGTGCATACCCATTCACTAGACCACAACAGGACTCAACTGCATCTATGCTAGAAAGTGACCACTGAGTGCTGCGACATCCAAATCAACGTCATATTCAGTGCCAGTGACGTAAAAGCATTTCAGAGGTTTTCAGTACAGACTTTGAGTCACAGCACTTTTCTGGTGGACACAGAGAAGAACAAAGTCATCTCAGCAGGATGGAGGAAAGGTCTGAATTGTACCGGCCTCATAAATGGCTGATCAGCTCAGTCGGGGTCCACTAGACCAATTCAGATTAACCTCAAACACATTTTAATCCACGTCACTGTGTCAGCTGAAAGGGCTATAAATCATCCCCTCCGTGGCAAAGCATTGGCAAGGTTGAAGTTCCAGCCAGAGGCAGAAAGGGAATTGGATTCCTCCTGTCATGCTGGCTGGTGTGTGTCCACTCAGTGACGAGAAATGAAAACTGTTTCACAGGACAAATACACGGCCAATTTGTTGTCGATGTATGTTATACAGTGATTGAGTGCGGTTAAGGTGACTTATACATGAAGTTTTTGAATGTTTACTGAACTACAAAAAAATGTGTGTACTAATAAATGGACAGACAATGAAGAGAATATTATCATTTCCTCATGTCTCAATGGGGAAACAATGCCAGTGAGCCCCAGTGTGGCAGCATCATTTCCCACACCTCTGCTGTGGCCTTACATCTGGATTTTTGAATCTTTTTGAGTCTTCTTTGTGTTCCATGTGTTAAGCCTGTTCTGCACATAGAAGATGTCAACCATATCTCAACATCAACAACATATTAGTTAACATTCAATGTGTGATTGTGCACATATGCTACTATGAAGTACAGTTTAGCATGGTTTTGACAAAAAGCCATTTATAAGATCATTGCCAGTCAAACATGATACAGTCAAACCTGCCTCAGGTTAACACTATGAACACTATGAAGTACCTCATTACATTTGAGGTGTTGCTGAATGTGTCAGTGACTTTCGTGTTGCCACATGAGCCGTCACTGTTAATTTTTAGCGAAATGTTGTCAAACCTTAAACTATTTCCATGACACTGAGTACTTACTGACCAAGAGATGAAGGTGTGAACACGCCTGCATGTTTGCAGTTCTTCCCTGTGGCCTTGTAATCACAACCAGTGGCCTTGTAATCAATCAGCAGTCACTTCATCAAAAAATGAGGTAGTGCTGCAGATGGACTGTCGCCAAGATTTTAATAATAGTGAGACCAGTGCAACCCAAATATACTGCTACTGATGCTTAGAATCTCTTTTCTTTTGGGTTTTTGTAGAGGCCAAGTTGACCTGATGTCCTGATTGTCTCCGCTTAAGCAAAACTTCAAATAGCATTAATTCATTTTGCTTATCTCATAATTACATGCTCACAATTCACTTTTAACCATCAAACTTCAACTTCTCAAGGAGTAACACGGAATAATGCAAATAGGAAGGCAGTTATTGAGATTGAATATTCTTTTTTATGCTAATCCCATGACCAGTGTAAATATTTTATGAGCGCAGAATATGTATAATTTAACATCAGATTGAAATGCAAGTAGACAATGCAACAGATTTAAACTCTGGCAGTGTTTTGCTTTGTGAAACCTTTAACATGTCATGAATTTACACCTGAAACTTGCAACTGTCCTCAGTGTTATATCTACCCTATGCCATTATCTTTTCTGCTCCTTATACAACTCGTTCCCTTCGTGCAGATTCATTCAAGCAGTGTCAGTTGGCAGAATATGGTTTGTTTTCTTCATTTTCAATAGTTAGTAATAGTTTAATTATTTGAGATTACTATTGTGTAGTTACTGTATTTTTCCTAGAGAGAGAGAGAGAGAGAGAGAGAGAGAGAGAGAGAGAGAGATGCTATAACACATAGATGATACACAACAAAAGTACTTTGTTTTTTGCATCGTTAAAAAGATTTATAGAGGTTTCTCATTCATTTTTGAATATCATCTGGTGCTTTTACAGAGGACATACAGGCTTTTTGTTTAATACATGGTTAAAGTTGAGTGAGAGTCACAGCTATTTCTAAAGCTTTTTGAGCTTTTTGTACAGTCTTTTACATGATTCACTTTTTGATAAACTACATCAGTGGGAAACAGAATTCACATTTCTTTGTCTATGAATGCAGTTTCAGATTGCTACACTATTATACTTGTATTTGTAACATATTTCTTCTCTGAGAACTTAATTAAAGAGTTTGGTACCCATTTGACAGTCATTGATCCACTCAGTATGGTGCAAATTGTGAGCTTGGTGTCAAACAGCTCTGTGGTGGAGTGCAGTCTCAAAGATCTGACATCAGTTTAAAAACTAAATAACACCACAAAAAGCTCAAATTTAGAGAAGAAAATGTGAGTAACTTCACTCAAAATCCAAATTTTAATCCTGCATTTAAAACCTTTTCTTCACAATAACCATACTGTATGCTCACACACTCTTTCTTTCTCTCTCTCTCTTTCTCTCTCTCTTGACTATGCATGTAAAGTAATACTGTCATTAGATAAACACCATCCTTACGGGTTTTTTTCTCATACATCTTCCTGCCTGTTTAATTGTACTGTGCATCATCAGGGACTGTTAGACGATAGGAAAGGGGATCACTGGGACACGAGAGAACAGTGATGCTTAATTGATATTTATTTACTGCACACAGAGTCCATCCATTCTGAAATAACAGCCACTTTGGCAGACTAGCTAGGATAAAGTTAGTTGCCAAAATGCTTCAGAATTATAATGGGTTGCTTTCTAGACATTTACAGGTCTTTTTAAGCCCCCAAACTGACCAGGCTGATTATAATTACAGCTGAATATATTTTAAGTCATGACTTTTACTCATATAATGTTTTAGTGTGTGAGGTTGTAGCTTGAATGTACTCTTACGTTGATTGGTATTATAGGATAAACTAAGTGAGAGGAAAGCCTTTCAGTGACAGATTTATGTTGAGAGTGCAGGCTTCCCATTAATTAACATTTAACAAAGCTACAGCAGAAATGCAGGTTGCTCGTAAAGCTTTAAACTCTTATACTTAAAGCTTTAATGCTCCATCTTCACTGACCGGTACACTGCTATGTGTGATAGTGCATCAATACTTGGAATGCTTGTTGATGGGGATTATATGGATATTATAGGTCAGCTCTCCAGGGGATTTTAGTTTAATTAAAGACGGTACTCATTAACTCACGAC
The DNA here is from genome assembly GCA_014773175.1 of Lucifuga dentata. Taxonomy (NCBI): domain Eukaryota; kingdom Metazoa; phylum Chordata; class Actinopteri; order Ophidiiformes; family Bythitidae; genus Lucifuga; species Lucifuga dentata. Next base: position 2,785 of record VXCM01001207.1, on the reverse strand, counting down.
GAAACCTCCTACAGTATAGTGGCCTTTTCATCTCAACACAATATTGTTCTGTAGGGAATTGTGAGCCATGTAAATTAATTACCAGTGGCTGATAGCATATGAGTTCTCAAACAAAATGATGCAGTGTAACCTTTTTGAAAAATATTTATTTCCGTAATGTCTTGATTCAGTCTTTTCTTAAAATCTGTAGAAGTTCATATGACAAAACAAGTAACATTTTCATCAAGATGTTGATGGAAACCTGAGAGAGATCACCGACAGTCTATAAAAATATTATTAATGTGAGACTGTCACCTTGAAGAATAGTCAAAATTTTTAAATAATTCACCTTCACATCATTCATTCATATTTAAAGCTGTTATTTGTCTCTTTTTTTATTGTTCATATCTGTCTGCGTGATCAAGTATCATTAAATACACAAATCTGTGTATTTGCTGGTCAGAATGGAAACATTCTGACGATGGGAATGCAACTTGGCTTTGCAATGGCTGATACAAACAAACAGCAGGATCTCACACCAGCAGCTTGTTATTAAACTGTAACTTCTTAAATAAAAACTGGTTGTCAAATCATGACTTGGTCTTATATAATAGCCACAGTAATAAATGGCAATATGAGCAAAAAGTTCCACACCATTAGCCCAATTAGTACAACATCACATTTATGATACCTCTCTGCAACTAAATACTGATTTATTTTGAGAAATTCTACTTTTTTATTGATGTTAAGCTACTGTATTGAAACTCACCACTGACTGGATTGAAGGCTTTTATTGTGGAACATCAACAGGAAGTGTGAGTTTGCATTAATTTAGTTTAACAAAGGAAAAGGGCAAGTATGACTCAGAATGAGTGATTTATCAGTCAAAAACAATATTTCTGTTAAAAGGAAAACTCTTAAGTGATGACTTTAATAACTGGCATTAATACAGAGAATGGACTATATGCTAATTTTGCCATGATAGCAGTTCAGTCTGCTACAATCAGGAACAAGTGTTGAGTTTGCATCAATAGCAATCAGCAGCAACAGCAAGTTAACGCGATAAAGTGGGGCAAATCAGAAATGAGGGCTTCTTACAAAAGAATGAACAGATAAACTTATTAAAAAAAAAGAAGGAATTGTCTATAATAGCAGCCTGATTCAAATAAAGATCAGCTTCTCTCTTCAGGTGATGTAAATAAAAGTCACTGTTTGAGAATTTACAGCATATTTGTGCCTATATTTGGGTTATTTTTTTTATTTTTTTATTTTTTTTTTAACTCCAGCATGCTTTCTTCTGTTTCTTCTTGCAGGGCAGTAGTTGGACATCGTGAGCCATTGCCTGATGATGGCAGAGACAATATCACTATTTTTACCAGAATCCTAGACAGGTTGTTGGATGGATATGACAACAGGCTACGTCCTGGCCTGGGAGGTAAGCTACATGTTAGATAAATCACAAATGTCTGTGCAATGAAAAAGAATTCAGTGGTGGCCGGGGCAGGACCAGACTGCATGGTCTCAAATTACTTGGAAAGTAGGACATGGATGACTGGGATACATAAAAAATATCCATAAGGCATTACAAGTCACCATAAACATTATTTGGTTTGTCAAAAAAAAAAAAAAAAANAAAAAAAAAAAAAAAAAATATATATATATATATATGCCAGAACAAATGACAGATGTGGAATTCATAACAATAAGGCCCGTTCACATGCACATATGATATTGCACTGACCTGGCCATTCCATTATTGTGTATTGGGAGCTTGCAGTGACTCCTAACATTGTGTCACACCACCTTGGCTCAAAGCAGCACTCAGACTCTCCATTTTGACAAGGTGCTCAAAGTTCAATCAAATTCAACTTTGACCTTTCCAGCGTGCAACCAATCAGAGAATACAGTAGCTGTACATAAACAGCTCATGTAAACAGAAGCGCCACAGCAACGGAGGAGAAGCTCGACCTGTGTAGAGCAGTTTTCCGAGGTGTACAACACAACTTTAAAATCGTGTCATGATCTGGGGAAAAAAGGCACTTGCTTGGCAAAATGTCAGCAGTCAGACATGGATACCAGGTTTGAATTGATTGATTGAATTCTGTGGTGACTCAACAAGGTTTCATGCACCCATATTCATCATTTTTTCACTTTTCTTCTCCAAATGAGATAACAAGCACCCGGAAACCCAATTGGGACAAAAATGTGCAAAGGTCGCCCATGGTAACTGTCAACATGAGCACTTCCTGTCAGCGCTTGGTCGAGCGGTGCTGCTCAGACTCCGCTCATGTACAAGCAGAGTACTGGATGCTGAGCTCAGTGGCAATGCTCAACGCTTATCGTGGAAAACTGGCTTAACTCCTACAGCATCATGACTTATTTGACTGTTTTGGTGAAAGCAGCACAACTGGCTGGTTTGAACAGCAGCTGCTTTTCCAGATGGGCTGGTAGAGCTGAAAACAGGATTACTGTATTCCATTTGCATTTTTTAATTTAGTGCTTGTTATTGTTTGTTATTACTGTCAGTAGCAGCACTTGTGTTGCTCAGTCATTTGCAAATTGCTTATTTACAATTGGAGTTTTTTAGATGCAAAGTAATTCATGGACGCAGAAAGCAATTCACTCACTCATTCGCTCACTCACTCACTCACTCACTCACTCAGTATATTTATATGCACATTAAAACTTCAGTTCTACTCCAGTTAAGACAAGAAATTTATTTTTCTTCACAGGTCATGTAAACTTCTTCTTCTTCTTCTTCTTTTCCTTTCGGCTTTCCCTTCAGGGGTCACCACAGCGAATCATC
>VXCM01001206.1:0-43290 GCA_014773175.1 Lucifuga dentata | reverse complement strand
TAAAACGCACAACACGGGAGAGCTAAGAGCCGCTGCACACTCGCGCGCCGCCATCTTGGAATTTTCTCTTTAACCAGTAGAACAATTAGTCAAATTATAAATCCATTAATTGTTACATGACATTTTTCTTTATTGCAGATTTAGGAACTAATGAGTTCTTAATGGGTTAAATGTCTCCATTTCATCAGCAGACTGAACAATGTGAGATACTTCACCTTGAGCTCCCAAAAACAAACCCCGTTCAAGAGGCCTAGTGATGAAGAAGAGAACAATGAGCCCATCAAGTTTTCCACCAGCAAAGGCAGTCACAGGCACTGGAAAGTGGACCGTTCCATGGGGAGCCACTTTCAGCGGCCCTGGTGGAAGGTCCTCCCCATCAGCCTGGTGTGCTGTGGGTTCCTGCTGTGGTGTGCGCTGCGAGGAGAGATGGACCTTGATGCACAGCTGGAGAGACAGCTGTATGAGCACTTACCTAGATTCCTGTCAGATGAAGAGGAGGAGGAGGAGGAAGTCAAAAATAAGCCAAGTTAATGTGTGGGACTTCAAATGATGTATATATTTCAAGTTCTATTTATTTTTATCAAATGTGTCTAACATGGTCTGCAGTATCACAGGTTGTATATTATGCTGAGTGTATTAATGATGCTTTTCAGTGCTAGAGACAAAATGAGCCTTTCAGTAGCTGAGGAAGAACTACTGTAACGAACCAATCATTTGATATTTGTAAAAAATGAAAAATTAAACCTGAGCATGGTTTTACATGGAGACAATGTGGATTAAAATGCCTTGGATCAGCTCCAGTCATGGACTGTATTCTGAGTAGCACAAAGAAAACATGCCAATGGAGTTATTGGTTCCTTCATAAACTCAATCAATGCCATTGACAACCTTAATGGAGCCCAAAATGGCATCCTAAATTGTTTTACATGTATGTTGAAACTCTCATTATATTCATAAGGCAATAAATGTCTTTTTCCCCAAATATCATGTATACACCTTAGATTTAAATCAGATCAGCATAATTTGAGTAATGCCTAGATTATGCAATTGTAAAGTTATTTATTCAGGCATGTACGTGTCATAATCTGAGTAAACCACCTCATGCATTTCCTCACCTGGCAGACCCTCCACACTCAGATTGCACAATGACCAGGGAGGGCCCCGGGAACTGTTTCAATCAGCAGGTGGTTCAATCCCCTCCTCTATAAAATATGGCTGCAGTACCACAGTCTGCCCAATAGGGGGTGCTCCCGGGGCCATGACAATGACTAATGTATATTCAGTGAACTGTGGAATTCTATCATTCCATCGATGTATACACATTACGTGTATTATTGCAGTAAACACAGAGTATAGCATGCATGTGAACATACTCGCCAGTTCATCTGGTACAGATAATTACTCTTGAAGTTGCAATCTGAAATTTTTGGTAAATTACCAAGTTTGCCTTAAGTATAATGCATAACACATCTATAATGTGTTTTAGTATAGCATGTGGATCACATCACCATCACACACACACATATATAGATATATATATAAAAAAAAACAAAAAACAAATTTCAAGTCAACAATTTGAGGTAGCGGTAGATTTATTTACAGCATGACTAGAAATCCTACAACATGCACACAGAATTAAAGGTACAGATTCCTATGCAAAACCTGAGAAAGGCAGAATGTCTTATATTTCAACATGTACAGATGCAAAAGCGCTATTCTACGTTAAACAGACAAAAGCATAAAATCAAAGGTGAAATAACTTGGAAAAGTTAAAAAAAAGAAAAAAAATCCAATCATGCCGATAAACAATCCAATCAACCTATAAACAAACCGATGTTACACATGCTGGTAAAAGTTCAGATTTACAAAATAACTNAAAAAAAAAAAAAAAAAAAAATTCATTTAAGCACGCTCTCCTCTAATTCGCCTGGCCAGCTGAATGTCCTTGGGCATGATGGTAACCCTCTTTGCATGAATAGCACACAGGTTTGTGTCCTCAAACAGCCCAACCAGGTATGCCTCACTGGCTTCCTACAGGCAGAACAAAAGTTACATGTAAGCTTCCAGTAAAAAGAAAACAATTATATCTAGCTGCATTTCTGAAGAGACAAAATGGAAGTAGCTCATGTTCTAGTCCAAACATGTCAGTGCAGCAAGCAAACACGATTGCATAAAAGCTAAATTTAAAAAAAAAAAGGGCACCATGCACACAAAAAGCAAAACTAGCACCCTCACCTGCAGAGCACCAATGGCTGCGCTCTGAAAACGCAGATCTGTCTTGAAGTCCTGAGCGATCTCCCTGACCAGGCGCTGGAAAGGGAGCTTCCTGATGAGCAGCTCAGTGGACTTCTGGTACCGACGGATCTCTCGCAAAGCAACAGTACCAGGCCTTTAAATAAAGACAGGACAAGTCTCAAATCAACTGTTTATTTTACATGTTAATACTTCACTTTAGAAGTTATTCAAAAATATATTGAGCAAGTTGGTACAACAATTTAAGTTTTGTCAGAACTTAAGTGACCACACACACACGTACCTATATCTATGGGGCTTCTTGACGCCGCCAGTAGAGGGCGCGCTCTTCCTTGCAGCTTTGGTGGCCAGCTGCTTCCTGGGCGCTTTTCCTCCGGTTGATTTACGTGCGGTCTGCTTGGTACGAGCCATATTTCACCTAGATATGCCAAACAAAACAAAAGATGAGAATAACCTCACATAGTACCCTTGATAACTTGCTGCAGTCGGTAACGACAACCGGTCCCTGTTGACAGAACCTCAGCACCGCATGTTCCGAACAGAGACTATGGCAGATGCATAAACATCTACTTGTGTCGCATTGACATAGAATGAAACTTTATCTTATCAGCCTATACTAATCATGTTTTATATTATTGGCGAACTCATTTCGGAGGGGCTCAACATGCTCTGTTCGTGACGATCATCAATGCACAGATTTGGTACCCTGTCTGCACACCTGTATTTTAAAAACACAACATAGCCCAAACACAAACCTCACCAACGTCCGCCTCCATTAGGGTACAGAGCACACACACGTTTCTTTGCTTGTCGTTAGTGAGCTAATTTAAAGCTAGCATCGACAGTGCTACCACACAGGCTTACGCTAAATGAACTTCACTGTTTCCATATAAATCAGTTCGACGTACACACAGGTGAAGTGGAGACTTTTATATCCGTTCCTAATAAACAGGTTTTCCTGACAAAGAGCATTTTCACACTCTTNCCCCCCCCCCATATAAAGTAGCCTACTGTTAGCTACCTGGCTATGGCGCGCACTATTTTCTTTACAACTGACGTATAGTCAGTCATATTTTAAAAATACTTCCCTAAATGAAAACTAACAGCTATCATAGTGTTAAGCTAAACCCTATCAACACATCAGCAACATAAACAGCAAATAGGCACTATATTTTTTACCGTTGTGGCGTTGGTTCTCCCAGGACACAAAACTGCTATTCCGCTCTTCGCCGTCGAATATTTTGGTTGGAGGAGCAGGAGGGGTATTTATAGCCCGAGAGGAGGACAAGCCGAAACCCCGCCCATGCTTTCTAGGATTAGTCAGAATGTTTTCGTCACACCCCAGGCGGTATATGATTGGTGGAAGCAAACGGCATTTGAAACAATGTGCAAGTTTCTCACAAGCGCTCCAATTTATGGAATCTATTTGATTCCGCATTTTGAGCCAAAAAAAAAAAAAAANAAAAAAAAAAAAAAAGGCGCGCCAGTTGTTACTTTTGCATTCCCAAGGATTTATAGTCACTGATAAAACCATGATGTTATATTAGGGAAAATCCAGATTTTCAGTCTCTTTCTTTTCATTAATAGGTTCTTTATCGCTGCTGTTATGTAGAACCTCAGATAGTCCATGTTATATGCAGAAAGAAATGTCCAAATGTTCAATGGGTCACATCATGGTAAAGGGGGATAAATTGTAGTTTTATTATTATTTTCACACACCCTCACTGTGATTCTACATTGAAAGCATAGTCTCTGGTAAACCCAGCTGCTTTTAAAGTCTGGTGTTGTATATCTTTGTGTTGGCATAATGTTTAGCATATTATCAGCTACCACAGGAACCTGTCAGATTGAATACAAACTGCCACTGACAAGACTGAAACCTGTTTAAGAACTACAGCATCAAATGTGAATGCGTTATCGCAGGACATACACAATTAGATTATTCATAGCTGTGTCAATTTCAAGGAATCAACAAAATCCTTGTGCAGAGCTCATGGCGTGATCAATCAGGCCACAGGCACTGTCATTTTTATATAGTAATCACAGCCATTTTTGATCCCATTTTGATTTGTTTTTATTGTCTTTGCTGTCATCTCTGTCACTGATTTCACATACTTTTTATATGTTGTTGCATATGTGTTTATCTTTTTCTTTTTTACCACATTTGTTTTTTTTCCCTTTCTTTTTTGCCTAATGCCTAAACCTTGTGCTCATTGTTTTTGGTTTTTGTTTTCCAGAAAACACCTCACACTTTTTTTTTCAGTTATTTTGAAAATAAAAACTGGTGAAAATTGGAGAAAAGCAAAAAAAAAAAAAAAAAAAANAAAAAAAAAAAAAAAAAAAAAAAAAAAAAAAGGAATATTTGGTCTTTGATGCTCCACATGGCTTAAACTCTGTGCATTGTGCTGCTTAACATTCTCTGCAGAAATAACACCACACAGACAGAACTTTGTTTTTTTTAAATTTATTATTGAATTTTTTTTTAAGTGTGTGTGTGTGTGTGTGTGAGACAGAGAGCGAGAGAGAGAGGAGGGAGTATGGGTTCAATTGTCTGCCAAAAGTTTTTTGAGGTTGTAAAGAAAATTTGAATGTGCAAAATAAATTTGCATGTGCAAAACAAAGTTTTGCAAGTATGTAGAAAAGATTTGTGTTTGTAAAACCATTTTCCGCAGATACACAAAACATTTTTACAAATACAAATCTTTTCTACATACTTGCAAAACTTTGTTTTACACATGCAAATTTATTTTGCACATACAAATTTTCTTTACAACCTCAAAAAACTTTTGGCAGAGAATTGAGCCCATAAGGGAGGAGGTTTAGATGGGGTGGTCCCAAATATTGATATCAAACAGTTGTTTCGAACTCATAATACTCCCTTTCCTTCTCCTCCTTCTCCTGTTCCTTCTCTTTCTCCTTCTTCTTGACGCATGCCAGGCCGAAGAAGCTGCAGAGCTTCTTCCACCCTGACTTCTTCTTCTTGGCCTCATAAATTGCCTGAAGGTCTCTGTCCAGCCTCTCATTATGATTGAGGAGGTTCTCACACTCATCCATCTCGGCCTGGGGTTCTATCTTTATTTTGCAGAGAGATGAGAGGACCTCCTCCTTTTTTTGGTTGGCCTTCTTCAGCCTCTCTCTAAGCTTCCTCTCTTTGTCTGAAGACTTCTTCTGCAGAGCTTCGTTCTGTTCCTGGAGCTCTGTGGCCTTGCGCTCACTCTCCCTGACCCGGGTCCTGACCTCATCCAGTTTTTGCTTAACGTTTGTGACACTGTCTTTCAGGACCAGGAGGAGTCTAGCAAGGGTCACATTGTTCTCTTTCTGCAGCAACAACTCTGTTACAATGGCCTCACTCCTCTGAACCTCCTCGTGGAGCTGAGCTTTGAGACTCTTCATGGTGTTCTTATGCTACTTATGCTGCAGCTCCTCAAACTCTTTGGTCTTTTTGTGCATCTCCTCCACAAGGGCACCAAACTCATCCATTTGTTTCTGAAGGACCATTTTTTTGTCCTTCTGGACCTGAAGGTCCTCAGCAAGGGCCCCATTCTTCAATTGCTGCTGTTTGAGCTCTGCTGCAAGGGTCTCACTCTTCTTAGTCTCATCATGGAGCTGAGCAGTGAGGGTCTCCACCGTGTCCTTATGTTTGACAATGAGCGCCTCTAATCTTTTGGCCTTATGTTGTTGAGATTGCTTGACAAGGGTAATGAGCTCATCCAGTTGCTTCTGAAGGACCTTGTTTTCATCCTCCTGGACCTGAAGTTCAGCAGCAAGGGCCATATTCTTGTCTTCACACTGTCTGAGCTCTGCTGCAAGGGTCTCACTCCTCTGAGCCTCATCATGGAGTTGAGAGTGAGGGTCTCCACAGTGTCCTGATGCTTGACAATGAGCTCCTCGATTGTTTTGGCATTATGTGGTTGAGATTCCTTGACATGGGTACTGAGCTCATCCAACTGGTTCTCAAGGACCATGTTTTGGTCCTGCTCGACCTGAAGGTCAGCAGCAAGGACCATATTCCTGTGTTCACACTGTTGGAGCTCTGCTGCAAGGATCTTATTCTTTTGAGACTCCTCATGGAGCTGAGCTGTGATGGTCTCTACAGTGTCATGCTGCTTCACAGTGAGCTCCTCCAATTCTTTGATCTTGTTTTGAGTCTCCTCAACAAGGGTACTGAGCTCTTCCTGTTGTTTCTGAAGGACTATGTTTTGGTCCTTCTGGACCTGAAGGTCAGCAGCAAGGGTCTCACTCTTCACTTGCTGCTGCTTAAGCTCTGCTCCAAGGGTCTCACTCTTCTGAATCTCCTCACTGAGCTGAGTGTTGAAGGTCTCCACAGTCCCTTTATGCATAATCATAAGCTCCTCAAGCTCCTGTCAGAGGTCCTCCTTCTTCTTCTTTTTCTTATTTGCTGCCTTGAAACTCTTGCAACTGGTCAGATCATTGGCAAACTGGACAGTTCTCCCATTACTATCACCACTGAGCCCCTGGTTTTTCTCCTTGACCAGCTTTGTCTCCATCAAAAAATTTGCCTTCTCTATCATGAAGTTGAGCTGCTTCAGAACCTCAAGTTTCTCTTCCTCGTCCTCCTTTCTCCTGGTGCTTACCTCATTGAATTGAGCTCTCCAGTACTCCACCTCCTGTTGGAATTGGTGGTGGCCTGCCTCCAGCTCAGCCAGGTGAGCCATCATCCCCTCTGACTGGTGGTTCCAGAGGGTCCTCTCAGCCTGGAGCTGGTTCTGCAGGTCACAGAGCTGCTGGTTGAGGAAGGCATTAGTTACCTGTTCTGCCTGCAGCCTGCAGATAAAGTTGCTGCTGACTGTTGTCTCAGAGATAATTTCCATGGCTATGGTGGTTGTGCTACTAACAGATTTGTGAGTCATGTTGATGTTCAGACAAGAAACTAATNCATGGCTATGGTGGTTGTGCTACTAACAGATTTGTGAGTCATGTTGATGTTCAGACAAGAAACTAATTGCTCATCTAGTGCTCAGGTTGATAAACTACCTTCCAAATGATGTCATGTTTATATGATGTCATGGTACCATAGCCTCCCTACTACATCGCCATCCCCTAGGGCCTCCTGTGTATTAAGAAAGAATAAAATGAATAATAATTTATAATAATTTGGACTTATCTATTTGAAATCANCTGTGTATTAAGAAAGAATAAAATGAATAATAATTTATAATAATTTGGACTTATCTATTTGAAATCAATGTTATTACCATCTCCATGTTACTCAAAAATGCACGTTTGAGAAAAGTATTCTTCGTCACACATGCACACACGCACGCACGCACACACACACACACACACACACACACTTAAAGCAGTGTTGTGAGTTCGCCTCCCAAACTCACAGCGCCTCTTAAATTTAATCGCACTTATTTCCTGATGTGTAATATCGAGTGTCTAAATATGATTGCATGATTTATTTATTCACTTTAACTTCGATGTTTGATGTGATGCCATTTTCATGCCGTAAAGCAACATATTTTTAAAAAGTTTTAGCTATGGCTACAAATTATAAAATGTTGCATCCATATTTCACTGCACAGCTGTTGAGCATATGACAAAATAAAGCCTCCGAATACTTGGTAACCTTTGTCTTTCGTGTGTGTGTGTCGGTCGTGTGAATCACGAAGCGGAACTACCGGTGTTAGGGAAACATGATCAGACGGAGCGTTCTAGAGTGACACAGCTATTAAGTTTGTCAGTCATGGTGAAAACCAAATAATATAAATAATTTTAATGTCGGTAAAACATGTTATTACGCTGAGGATGTTTACATCTTCTGGAAGTCTAACATGACCGAGCAAAGACTGCTGTTTATTGGTATTTTACAAATTATTTATATACTAAATACAGTATGATCCCGACGATCCTCGCTGCATGTTTTTGGTCTTACATAGACCGGATTTAGGATAAGATTCTGGACTTATGTCGGTATTGGGGTGAGCTGACTGGGCACAACATTTAATTTAATGTAGCTAACTCCAGCAATATTAAATACGTGCTAAATGGTTTCTGTCTTTAATAATGCTCGTTTGTTTTAATCTGTTATAGTTTCAAAATTCCCCAGCTCACGGATAGAAATAGTACCAAATGTAAACCATCTCTATCTTTGGCTTCACATGTAGCTCATTGTTCTGTTGAAATATGATATGGTCCTATATTTCCATCAATTTCAGGCATTAAATTGTCATTTTGATGTTCATTAAGTTTTCACACATCTGAAACAGGGTTTAAAATGTTCAGGCAATTGATATGATATCCAGCTTTATATTTTTTTTATGTGGAGTAACAGCAGAGTCAGACGAGAAATTTCTCAATTAAATTTAGCATACAAGCTTATGTTCTGAATCAGAAGCCATTTTCAGTCACATCCTAATGTGTGTGTGTGTGTTTCAATCAGATATTGAACCCAAACCCAGCAGCTCTACTGCTGTTGAGGGCACAGCTAAGAAACCCCTCTGGACACACAGCAACAACTCCTTCAAATTCAACTTCTTCACTAACGACTCTCCAAGACCTCAGGAGGAGTCAGCATCATCAGACAGGAACCAGCCAGCAGGAGGCTTGGCAGCTTTTACAGAACAGGGCTCTGCTTTTGCCTTCAACTTCCAGATCCCTCCTGTACCACCTGAAGAAGACATGAAAATGATGGAGACCTCAGAGACCATAGAAGAAAAGCTTCTGGTCAGCTCCCCATCCAAGCCTTCAGAGGCATCATCAAAAGCCAAGAAGAAAAAGAAATCTGGGAAGAAAAAAGCCTCAGAGAGAAAAGAGGCAGACTTGCTGCCAATTTCCACTGAGGAGTGCACAGGAGGTGAAGACACAGAGCTGGTCAGTGTGTTATCTTTTCCTTTAATATAATTATGGTTGGCTGGAGCTGATTAAGTTGGGTGATGTCTGAGTGTGACTGTGTCTTTCAGAGTGCTGAACAGCAGCTGAACAGACAGCTGGACTGGTGCATCGAGCAGCTGGAATTGGCCATGAGGTCCCAGAAGAGCACACCCAAACAGAGTTAGTGTGTTATAAACCTTACACACCAGGCACTGTTCACACTGGACACTGAAGCATCTCTTTGGCTTTCTGATCAGAAGCAGATGGCTCTAAAACCAGGCCTGGATTCAAAACACATAGGGATCTAATTGATCAGTACAGTTGCACATTTTAATCCGTTTAGTTGCAGTTTCCTACATATAAAATTAACGGTTAATATAAGTGGCTTCTTAAAACACACATGAGCTGAATCCTGATGCCGGTTGTGAGGTGCAGTCCTTTTCAGCTGGAACTAGATGGTTAGGTTAGGGCTGGACGATATAAACAATATATAATCACATCGTGATATAAAAAAATCTTTAATATAAAAATTAGGACGTCAATATAAAGTCAATATAAAATAGTGTTTGAATACAGTAAGTTAATGACGGGTCAGACAACCAATAGCTTGTCAGAACTGGAACAAACTAGCCAATCTGTGGCAGCGTCATAATAAAGCCCGCCTACTTCCTCAAAGCAGCTTTAGCTAAACGCCGTAGCCCGTGTGGTGATACGTGAGCAAAAGTCAGACAAAGATGTCGGAAAGCGATGAAACTCCAGAGAAAAAAAAATCAAATGATGAGGAAGAAAGTAACAGCTCAGCAGTCGTTACCGTCCTAAAGACGCTGTGGATAAGCAAGGTTAAAAAATGTCAGCAGTGTGGCGTCATTTTGGTTATTTACAGTCTGACACAAAACAGAGTGGCCATGTTCACTGTACGCTGACAACATTTTGGATTGCTGTTAATATAATTTGGATTTGTTTATTAAGGATGACTGCAATTTGAAGTTTTTCAGTTCATACAATTGTTGGTTATTTTTTTATATTCAAAACATGCATAAAGAAAATGTTAAAATAAATCTTAACTTCAAGTGACTTGAAATGCAGCAGAATCTGTGCAATGATTTGTATCGTGATGTATATCGATATCAACATAAAAAAATTATATTGTGATTAAAAAAAATTTCCATATCGTCCTTCCCTAGGTCAGAATATATCTGGATAAAAAAAAAACAAAACAAACAATAGGATTACCATACAGTAGTAGTCAATGTGAGATGATGACTGAAATCTGTTCTGTTGGCAGAGGAAGAGGCATCTCGTGCCCTGAAGACTCTACATAGCTCCAAAGCTCCTCTTGCCAAAAAGAGACAAGTGATGAGAGCCATGACTGGAGATTACAGGAAAAAAATGGAAGAGGAGAAAAGCAAACAGTTCCAACTCATTAAGAGTGGTGAGTGGGTGTGGCAGTAGAGCTATTTAAAAAGTAAAGACTTGCTCAGGCGTGAATGAGTTCCATCACTGGAGCTTTTGTCGATTCCACATCAATGGTGTGTGTGTGGTTGAAGATTTGTTAATTGACACGTTTCTTCTCTCAACAGAAATAACAGCAGCTCAGGTCAAAGCTGTGTCAGATTCCCCAAAGAAGTCCGTTTTCCACAGAAGAGCTGAAGTCAAATCTCAGACACCGGCCACAGAGGAGGAGGACGTGCAAAAGACTGAAGCCCGGGCTGCAGAAATGATGGAGACATCAGCTTTTGTCTTTGCTCCATCAAAGGAGGAGTTTCGCTTTAATTTTCTCTGATTGTGGCCTGGTAATTTTACCTTTAGAGAAATTTCTCATCTTATAGTAATCTGGAGAAAACTTTCCAGACCTAAATGGTATCATCTTGAGCTGTAGGCTGAACTTTTTTCTTTTGTTGCTGGTGTAATACTGAGATATAATCCTCAAACACTTTCTCTTCAGGTTGTGTGTCAAAGTACGGCACAGGAATGATTTCTCCAGTTGTAACTTAATCTTCTTTTCAGCCCATCATTTCCACCTCACAACCTTACATTATGCCTCAACCATTACTCTCCTCTTTACCTTCTCTCTCCAAAAATCAATCCGCCATACCCATCACTCCCACTCAACAGTCTTCATGAGCAAATACCTCGTCCCTTTGTACATGCAACAGAACTATTACAGTGGCATACGTTTCTAAATTGGCCATATATATTGACATAGAAAAATAAAATATAAACTTAGATTTAGGAAAAAAAAACTCATCTTACACTAGAAATAGTAAGAAGCACCCCGGAGTTGTATTGGTGATCATTAAAAAAAAAAAAAAAAAAAAAATCGACACTCAGTGCAAATAGATTAAATTCCTCATTTTCATCGCTGATTTCAGCTCTGGCTGTTTGTACCATATTTCAAAATAAAGCTTTTTTTTTTTTGTTTGCATTTTTGTTCATTCATTTTGAAGGNACCATATTTCAAAATAAAGCTTTTTTTTTTTTGTTTGCATTTTTGTTCATTCATTTTGAAGGCGTAAAACTGTAATAAACAAGTTGTTACTTGAATATGGTTTGATATAGTTTAATCAAACTGTACATCAAACTATGTTGATGTTTGATGTCTTAAATACATCAGTTTACACTATTTCAAAATTATTATTGCTATTATATTTTTGGCAGAGACTAAGCCGGAGTTGATAGTTTGCTTATGATTGGATAATTAACTTCCAAAAACAATTTAATAACGCTGAAATTAGAATGTATAATGGGCGAATTACTGTATGGTCATATGTGATAAACGCATAATAATTCTCATTAGAAACTTGCTTATTTGGTTTTTAGTGAATATCCAGATTATAAAATTAAAATGTTTGGCAGTTGCTAAACAGGAAATTGCGGGACACGGGACAACACGGACACAATTGAGTGTGACACAAAAAAAGTTTCACGATTCAGCCTCAGAAAACAAACCTCCCTTCTGTAAGTTTACATTATGTGACATTTGGTTTGAAATGTTAGTTTGTTCTGGTTGTTTAACAGTTTGATTTGTTTGTTTTAGTCACAGTTTATTTACTTTAAGAGTTTGGGAGGAAAAGTTTATACCAGAGGGAAGTTATTCCGCGAAGCTAATGTTAGCTAGCAGAGCAAAGTTAGAAAGGGTTAGTTTCTGGTGACTCTTTGATCTAACACTAGCTTTAAAGTAACCATAAAATAATTATTCGAAACAGCCTGTGTTTGTACCACAAACCATACTCCACAAAACCACGAATTACAATTAAAAACTGCTAATGCACCTTTAAATGTGACCCTCGGGTCAGCAGCCTTTCCAGGTGTGTGGAGAGACAAAGCGGAGGAGGAAAATGTCGGAGCTGAGTGATGAGGCTAGTGAGTCGGAGCAGCTGGGTGCCAGCCTCTCCCTGTGGCTGGGTGACTCCCTGGTCCGTCCTGAGGAGCTGGATGTCCCTCTGGACCTCCACACCGCCTGCTCCATTGGCCAGTATGACGTGGTGGCAGAATGCATCAAAAAGTCAGTACATCAAGAAGAACTTAAATCCATCTGTCATCCACAGCCTGGGTATAAATCTGTTTTTTTTTTTCATTTCAGAGGAGAGGTGGACCTGGATGGGAAGAATATTGGAGGGTGGACTCCGCTGATGTATGCATCTTACATTGGCCACGACAACATTGCTAATTTGCTGCTGGAGGCTGGTGTGAATGTAAATGCCACCACGAGCAAAGGACTCACCCCCCTGATGCTGGCTGCGAGCTGTGGCAACGAAAGCATTGCATATTTTCTGCTTCTGGTAACAGTTCGAGTTCAGGAGTTTGCTGCCAAAAGGCGGTCTCATTAACTCTGTAGGGAAATCCAATTCAGAAGACAAAAGATAAGCAAACATGGACATCGTAGAAACAATTTAAAGGTTGTCGTTTGCATTAGGGGGTTTGCTGTTCAGCCTCTCTCAGATCCCAACTGACGGAGCTGTGCAACCACATGATGATAATACTGGCAGAAAATCTCTAACGGATTACCTGTATTCAAATTTAAAGTTTCAAATTTGTTCAATGAATACAAAACAAGCGCCGTCAGGCAGGGAGGAGATCAATGTAAAAACTTGCATTATCATGTAGAAAACAGAAATAAATGTGTTTTGTAGTTAACGGGTTAAAAATGAAAAAACAAAAAAATACACCTGGTAGTAGACAAGAGTTCAGCATCTTGTGAGTGAAGGATACATACATACATGCTGGTAAGAGCAGCACAATAAAAAGTCAAATTTTGGATTGGACGCCAGGTCACAGATGACAGAATTGGGCTTTTTTTTTTTTTTTTTTTTNCAAAAAAAAAAAAAAAAAGTTCAAGTCCAGAACCAAACGCATAATGTTTCAGCATCAGCTATCATCATTAGACGGTAGACTTCTGCTTTAGTTGCTATAATCTGAATCTATCGGTGTATGAAATGCCCTGTGTGGTTTTTTTCTTAAAGCAAGGTGCTGAGTTGGAGCGTAAGGACTGTCGAGGCTGGACCGCCCTGTTTCACTGCACGAGCACAGGCCACCAGCAGATGGTGAAGTTCCTGCTCGACAACAATGCCGACGCCTCCGTGAAGTCAGTGTCTCCATCCATCTTAGCAATGCTGCAGTTAAGAAAACTTTAAAAAGTTTCTTATGAGGTTTTCCTCTTGTCCACAGGGAGCCGGTGTCTGGTTTCACACCTGTGATGGAGGCTGCCGCTTCTGGACATGAAATTATCGTCCAGTACCTGCTCGATCATGTGAGTAAGTTGTCATCCAAAGCCTTAAATCGATCCTCTTGAGTAACAGGCGACTCGGTCTGTTCGGTAACGAGCAGGTTTAGCGGTTGTGCGGCGACGTGTGAACTCAGAGGAAACGATTTCTGATCCTGAAAGCCATTTTGCTTTGATGCAGAAAGTCAAAGTGGACGATAGGAACGCTAAAGGGGAGACTGCCCGTGCCCTCGCCATGATGTATGGCTACACCAAGATCGTCAGCCTCATTGACTCGCGTTCTCCGAAGATCAAACCTGGTACTGTGAATCTCTGAAAAATGACACCAAAACTCCTTGTATTTTCTGGGCTTTCTTCAGCTATTTCAGATTTGTCTCGTTTTCTCCTTTTCTTTCATCTTTTAATTTTCTTATGCTTTCCGTCGTTTCAGGCCACTTTGAGGACCTGAGTTCCTCCGAGGACTCGGACAGCGCACCGCTGAGACTGAGGCCGAGTAGGAGCCGCACCAAAGGCGTTAGCATCCATGATGGACCCCAGGCCATCGCCAAGTTCCGCGTAGGAGGCACCAACAAACTCTGTGGTAGAGTCAAAGTTGTCCTATATGAGATCTGCCGACCGTGTTGCATTTTGCATCCCAGACACAGTTTGTAGTGTCAGAGTGGGATGGTTGTGTTGTACAGTTGTGCAGATATTTAATTCTGCATACAACATGTAATGCTACTACTACCACTTTGTATATATTAGGATATAATAAGGTTAATCATTGAAAATATTAAGGAATTTTAGAGGAAACTTGACTATGAACATTTATTTCCGGTTAAGAGGATAGATGTATTGTGTATTAAGCTCTAAATCAGCAGCATGCAGCCACACATAAGCACAAGAATCTTGAAAATGTTGACTGATGGGTAGATGAGTGTTTGGCTAATGGCGTTTTTTTTTCTGCCCGTAGAGCTGCCTGCCACGCCACCGGGTTACATGACGTTCTGCGATAATGGAGAACAGAGTGAAGGGATCTGCAATCGTGACGTCACCTCCCCCATCAATGAGCTGGACAGTCAGAGCAACAGCAGCAGAGGTGCGAGACAAACAACCGGCCATTACCATTAAAAACAACACGGAGGGGTTTAGAAAACAACTTTATCAACGGTCTGCCAAAACAATTTGCATAGAGCGTGTTGATGTCCTCACAGATGAGAGTCCATTCTTTGACAATGACATGCCGACCATGAGGAGCAGCAGCAGCAGCAGCGAGGGTCTGCCTCAGGTGATCGGCCTCAGCTGGGAAGGTTCAGTCGAGAGCAATGAGGTGACCACAGTCTCACCGCTTCACACACACACAAGCACTGCATCTCTGCTAGATATCACGACGACACAAACGCTGCATCTCTGTCCATCAGGACTCAGACCAGCGCAAAAAGAGCAGCTCCCGCCGAGTCAACAAGGGCCATCACTCAAAAAGCAAGAGTCGTCATGGAAACAGTGACATGGCGCACTCCAGCGGTACAGGAAACTGTGGGATGCGCTCACCTGTCGGTCCTCCTTCCTCCTATGCTGGTCCAAAGGCACGGCCGTGTTTGCCGTTTTGATGTAACAGTAGTTATTTTAATGTGTTGGGTTTGATTCTGGATTGTTTGTTCTTGATCTGACCTGAAATCTTTTTTATTCCTGCAGGACCTGGCTGAGTTCTTGGAGCAAATCGGGTTCTCCAAGTACCTGCCTTTACTCGAGGAGCAAGACATTGACTTGAGGATATTTCTCACCCTAACTGAGAATGATCTAAAAGAAATAGGGATCACGTAAGAAATTTCAGCTCCGTACATACATTGTGACCTCGGAGATCCTTTGCATTTATGATATGAAATACTGAATGTGTTGCCTGTCTAGATTGTTTGGACCCAAGCGTAAAATGACTTCAGCTATTGCGAGGTGGCACAGCAGCGCTCGGCCGCCCAGCGACGCTCTGGAGCAGGCCTACGCAGACCAGCTGGAGGCAGAGATGCAGGAGATGGCCATTCAGCTGCACAAGGTAACTGTCAATAAATTGCAGAATATGCCTTTAGTTACTCAAGAGGCCACCTTTTGCCCAACTTACTGACAGTCTCTCTTCCGTCCCTTCATAGCGCTGCGAGGAGATGGAGAGCCTGCAGAGTCAAGTGTCTCAAGAGAAGGAGCTGCGCACGGTGATGGAGGGATGTCTAATGGAGGACAAAATGGCGTGGAGGAGAGTCCATGCCGAGCTGGTAGAGAACCACCGGCTGGCTCAGGACATGAGCGCCATGCTGGCAAAATCCAGCACCTGCTGTGCCAAGCTGCTGTCACGTCTCGCCGCTGATGGCTGCAGCAGCTCTTCTCCCGGTTTGGACGACAAAGCAAAAGGCGACACTGACGTTAAAGGTAGGTTTGAACCGTGCCGTATTGAAAAAAAAAAAAAGTCCTTCACATTTTCTGGGATTAATCACTGAAAAGACCATACTGATGATTTTGCTTGTTTCGGGCCAACACATATAACCGTTACTGACAACCATTTTCCAAAACATAACTGTATTTTGTTTTTCCTATTATTTTGCCAAATCCCTTAATTTTTCAAAATCATATATTCAGTTGATACATTAAAATTCAATGTTTCTCCTGCTAACATGTACGTCCAAATGTAGAAAGCACATCGTTCTTAATTTCTTGGCAAAAGCCGTCTTCTCCTGGGTTAATATTCCCTGGCAGAGACGTACATTTTCTTCCATGCAGCTCCATGTTGGACTAGTTAAATAAAGTTATGTCGACAAAAAATGTATTAGACGTCGTGTTTGCTGTGATGGATTACTTATCTCAAGTACGTTTCAAGTCTCTGCAAATTGATTTTAATGGAATGAGCTGAAACCAAGTCTGGAATTAAGGAAAAACATTTCTCATGTTTACCATTCCGATAATATGTTTTGGAAATGGTTGTCATGCGGGTGTATATATGAAGCTCAAACATACAAATAAATTAAAAGAATGGTCCTTTAATTTATTTTTGTTTTTAACTTGTTTTTGTAGCCGGTGAGAGCCTAACACACTCAAGCGCTGTAGAGCTTGTGAAAAAGCTGGAGTCATATGAAGAAGAACTGGGTAAGATGGCGTAATATTGGGTGATTAACGTGGGATTGTGTTGTCACCTGATGCTGTTGTCTGGTCATTTCTTCATACCAGCAAGGAGCCTGCAAACGGTGCTTCAGAGTCTGAGGCGACTGAGTGCCCCCGAGAAGATCTCAGACAGCTGGGAAAGACCGTAGCCCTCACAGGCGAGTCTCTACAGCGAGCTCCATTAATACGAGACAGTCACAGTTGATGAAAACAGCAAAAACAACATACAGTTCTTAATCTTTGCAGGGACGCATCCAAGCGCTGACGGTGGGTGAGCTTACCACCCCAAACAAACTCCATGAAATGCAGGAAGGCCAAAGACAAGGCCAGCCCGGCTGGAGCAGAAAGGCTCAGGAAGCGAAGCAGCCGACCAGCTGCCACTCTGGGAAATGGCTGACGGACCTGAGCCAGCCGGACGNGCGAAGCAGCCGACCAGCTGCCACTCTGGGAAATGGCTGACGGACCTGAGCCAGCCGGACGTGGACGAGGCCGAAGCCAAAGGCAGCTACTGCAGGGAAACGACAAGCAGGCATGAGGAGAAACTGACCCACACATGCTTGTGCTGCTGGACTCCTGTAGCGGCACTGTGACAACGCGCAGAGGACGATGACCGACAAGATGCGGTCCTCCGCGTTGGATTGGAGGCCGTCATACTGTGAAATCGTTCTGCAAAGAAGTAAAATGATTTTACTCAGTGGGTTTTTTCCTACATGAAATGCGGCGTAAATGAAGCTCACGCCACCAACCGAAGAGATGAAGTTATGAGAAAGTGCAGTAGTCCGTTAACATGAAATCCTTTTTTGTACAGCCACGCTTTATGATTTGATTGAAATGTCATTTGCATGGCAGGTTTTTGAAAATAAAGTCCTGCTCCAGTCTGAGCAGACAAGAGGGGAAATGTGTGTCAAACCTGCCAGTTAATCCATTTACGTTATGATACACCAATAAATCTCCTTTTTTTATTAAATTTAACTTTATGGATATTCCCTCATGCAACAGCAGAGTGCTGAATTTAAAAAATAAAATAATACATCCTCACGTTTTTAAAGTAACACAGCATTTTCCTAAAACTTGATGGTCTGGAGGACCAACAATGGATTTAAAATTCTTCCATCATTTTGAAATGCCATATGTTTCCATTTGTATTTGGATGTATCAATAAATAGGTAATGGTGGAAAAAACTGACTACCTATTTTTATCAGCTTTTTTTAAACCAAGTATAAAAATGGCAAAGTTACAAATAAAATAGTTGATAGTTTGTTTTGAGAGGATGTGGTCCTAAATTAAAAGTCCAACAGTAATTCATATTTTTTTAAATACCTGAGACACACATTCCTTCTGTTTTGCATGTAAGTTCAGGCAGTTTATGCCAATATAATACATAACTTATAATACAAAGGACATGTTACGAATCAGTAAAACAGCAATAATAATAGAAATACTAAATAGTTACCAACAGCACAATTTGTTGAGGAAGATTTCCCAGATGAACTATATTAAAGGTCGCACACAGGTCAGGAAGCAAAAAAAGTAAATATTCTACAGCATTATTGAGCCTGGGAGGAGCTGCTGTCATAATAATAAATAAAACTTGGCTAAAATACTTCTTTGTAGAACAGCAGCACTTCCAACAGCTGATCAGAAAGGAGTTTCCCAAGGATTTGTTTGATATAAATATGTATATAGACCCTTATGACAGCAGGCTGGTCAAATATGGTCTAACTATTAACATTAATAATGGCTGCATTCTATTCAGGTGTGTCAGGGCCATCATCAATATTATTAATTACACCTGTGCTTTTTCTGTCATCAAAATATCTACTATAATAATGTTCCTCACTAACATTTCATTTCTTCATGGTGTTTTGGATAAATGATGTTTTGGATCATTTTCGTGGATAAGTGAAGATGAAAACGTCTCGGTCTGAACTTGCTCAAACAGGACATCGGTTTGAGTTTTTTTTTTTTGTTTTGTTTTTTTAAGTGAAAGAAATCCAAAAGTAGAGTATTCCGAAAACTTTGTAGGACAAAGTAAATAACATAAGAGAAACAACAAGAACAAAGCCGATTATAAACAATTGTGTGTTTATATATTTAAATATTCCTCATGTTCAGTAAATCAGGCTATCTTCTTTTTTCATACTTATTGCTTTACTGTATTGTTTTAATAGAGATCTACATCTCTTATGAAACAATTGGTCATTATGTACAATCCTTCAATATAAGCTTTAAGTGTTATTTACATACAGTAAGCTCATTTAACAGGAGCAGATGCTTCTCCTGAACAGCCTTCAGGGTTTTGCTGAGTTTAAAAACACTGTAAAATTACAAAATACTGAATTTTTTTTTTTTTTTTTTTTACTGATTTCTATTTTTCAAAATCTGTCCAAACACCGTGTGTACAAATTCATCAAAAGATTCACAAACCGAAACATAACTCCAATGCAAATAAGAATTCACACACGACTGTGTTTGCTCTTGAATGACTGACGCGCACACACACATACATACACACAAATGCAGACACGCACACATACACACATGCAGCTGTTAGCTGTTGAGACTGTGTAAAGACTGAGACGTCTTGTTTGTGGCACGTGTGTGTGAGTGATCCGGGCCGGCGGTGAGGATCGTTTCCCACTCCCACAGAGGAGCAGCTGTGGGAGCTGTGGCTGCGGGGGCTCAGGTGTACTCACACAGGTGGCCGCAGCCGGCGGGGCAGTGAGCGCTGCTCTTCAGCCAATTCATCACGTGCTCCAGATGTCCCCCGTGGCTGCAGCCCTGACACCACACGAACAGACCCTTCACCACGTGGTGACACACCGCGCACACACTGGCACACTGGTGGCATCTGGGAAAAAAAAGTCACAATTCTGAACTTTAATGCACATTTCATTTACTTCTAAAGGGCAGTAATTGTGATTATTTTATTATATTTCAGTAACTCCCATAATAGAAGAAGACCATCGACTTCAGGCTCTGCTCTGTATTTTGTGTTGTTCGCCAGCAGAATCTCATTTTCACATTCCAGAAGTAGGAATTTCATAAGAATATTAGTCATTATGTCTGATTACCTTTTCCAAAGTGACTGTAATTATAATTATCCAATACTGAAATCTAATTAAAACGTGCAACAACTCCAGAATCAAGTTTTTTTTGTTTTTTAAAAATCACATCTATTTTATTTGCTCAGAAGTAAACGGAACATTTTTTTTGCTCAAAATTAAAATGACAGCAGATGATGCTGAGTTGAGCAATTTAAAATTGCTCTCCCCTCAAGGCAATTAGCCACTTACAATAAAAACAGCTTGTGAAATAAGCCGCAGTTTGAATTCATTTCAGTGAATTTAAACCACTATTCACGGCATTTACAAAAAGCAGGCTCGACTCAAATTTGTCACAGTTTCTGTTTCTGAAACCAGCATGAATTAGTCCAATCAAATGACTTCGCCTCTCCGATGCCGCTGTTTGTGCATTTCCTCTGGTGTGGCTTCAATCAACAGTGGCGAAACTGAGGGTAATCACTTCCTGCTCCATCAAAATGTTACCTGGACCAACCGATTCAAAATGAGGTAAACGTGGTTATTCGCAAGAAAAAACGACAAGAGTTACAGAAAACATGGCGTCTCATTTATGACAAAACGTGTTGACATCCACACAGCACTTTAAAATGAATGAATGCTGCAGGGTTCATACCTGTCACATATCCAGCCCCTGTTGCTCATCGGCCGTTTGCAGTTGCTGCAGTTGATGTGCAGCGTGGTGGACGCCTGGTTCAGGCAGGTGATGGCGCTGCAGGTGCTCAGCTTGATGACCTCGTTGGACACGTTCCACAACTCAAAGCGCTGCAGCAGGTCTATGTAGGACATGTACCAGTGCTCCTGAAACGCAAAGGGCTCTGGCTGAGGAGGGAGGTTCCACGTTTCCATTTCCTCACTTTTCCCCCCAAAATGCAACGTCTGATTGAATTTTAAGAGTTTGACTGATTTTTTTACTTTCAATATAGTCACATGAAGCGTTTATAATTCTCTGGATTTCTTAGTTAGAGTCAGAGAGTTTTTAACTAACAAAACAACAGTACATTTTTTTTTTTTAATTTCTGACCTGAGTGAGGTCATCGATCTCTTTGCGAATACGGTCCCCCAAGACGATAAGCACGGACACGGCCATCTGCACGTCACCCTGCTCTGCGTAGTGTCTCAGCATTTCCCTCACGACGGGGCAGAAGAAGCTAGCAGGGAGGTGGGGGCTGAACAGAGGCTGGGAAATGGAGATGAGCGAGAAGGACTCGATGGGCGTGAGGCATGTGACTTCTGCCTCGTTGCCGCTGACATGCGGCGAGTCGGCCTTGTCCTGCTGAAGGTGCTCGGGAGCTGATGGGTTGTCCATGATTTCGTGGCGCAGCTGGAAGCCCTCCTGGGGCAGCATGTACTCCTGCTCCTCTGTTACAACACAAACGAGACAAAAGATGAGCGCAAAGTCCCCGGTTTGGTATAAATTGCAGCTACCAGCGGACGTGTTTGAGTTCTGTCAGAGTTGGGACTGTGGCCGACCTGTCTGGTTGTCATGTTCCATAGAATAGAGGTCATCGTCATCTAACTCGGCGTCACCAAACATGTACTCGGCCTGGCCCTCGCTGCCTTCCGTCTCCTCATTTTCTGCGGGGAAATGGAACAATGGGTTGTCAAAAAATGTTAGACATTCAGATTTTGTCAGATTTGAGACGGGCCTCTTAGCAAATAGCCTCACCTTCATTATTATTGCTGATGTGAGCATTTCCAGGCTCCAGGTGGATGCTGTCCTGTCTGCTCTCACCTTTGCTGCGCTCCAGTCTGCTCTCCGTGCCCATCCCTGAACCCATGTCTTTCAAACTGAAACTGGAAAACCACCGATGTTAGATCCTCATCTCTAAACAACTGGCAATGTTACTGCATTGAGCTCGTTCACCTGTTCATTAAAGGCAGCGTGCCCAGTTTGCTGAGGTTGTGGTTGGGACCGGGTGCCGTGAGGTTTGCTGGGTCTGAGAACATGATTCTCAACATGGTCCAGGTTGTTGAGACCTTTGCAGTGAAGAGAAACAGTCAGGTTATTCATAACACACACACACACACACACACACACCAAATAGCCCAGGAGTAAAGAGTTAAAAAGCAACGTTTTACTGTAATCACAGTAAAACGTTGGCTCCATGTAACTCTAGAACCTATTCATTTCAGAGTGTAATGCAAAAGTCATAAGCCGAGAAATGGGACTTGTGATCATTTCCCCAGGGACTTAAAAGTAATTCATAACATTTACAAATAATGCGGAATATTGCATGGCAGTAATTTGTCAAAAATTTAGAATGATGATCACAGAATGGATCTTTTTTTTTTAAATTGCAGCTTTGTTCGCTGAATGATCTGGCCGACCTGAGGTCTTTTAAGCTCGCGGGCCACTTTAGCGTTGTGGTCGCACAGCTCAGCAAACGGCTTTCCGCTGAGGAGGTAGAGTTGTGCTGTCTTCACAAACCAGTCCATGCAGTTGCTCTCCAAGTCTGTCTCAAAGACGCTCAGAGCGCTGGACACGTGCGCAAACTGCTCCGTCTGGTCGGGCTTCTTGAAGAAAAAAATTGGGTAGCGGCGGTCGCCTCCAGGGTATGACTTCCTGTTGGCGTCACTGCTGATCAGACTCTCCTTGGCGGCAAAGGCCAAGTCCCCGAACAGTCCAAAGCACAGACCTTCAGGATTGGCCTTGTCCACAGGCCGACTGGCGTCCTTGAACATATGCTGGTAGAGTGTGCTGTCCTTTGAGCCAGAGAGCAAAAAATGAGGTTCGTGCTGGTGGCGCCACACAATGCCAGTGGTCACGTCTTTGTGTTCCTCGAAAGTAGCGAAGGGAATGAAAGGTCTGCGAACATCCCACACGTAAATGTTGTGGTCCACCATCATAGAACATGTGGCCAAGTGAAACTTCCTCTCGGGGCGCCACTTCACTCGTGCCACCGAGGCGATGGTCTGGACGCAGTAGATCTCCTTTGCCCGGTTAGTGGTCATGTCCCAAACCTTAACCATCTTGTCTCTGCCTCCAGTAGCCAGCCATCCTCTAAAAGAGAAAGTAAGGTGGCGAGCCATTAACGAATGACAACAATAATAAACCAGACTCAGACAAATTAACGCCTGGCTTCCTTAAAAACAAAAACTACCACACAGGTTTTGCAAATACTTTTTTCATACTTGCAAGTAACACACAGTGGAAAACATGAAATTTCTCTTTTCATTTGTGCCACAAAGCTGTTTTTTTTTCCCCAACCTGTCATCAGGGTGCCAGTCACAGCAGAACACGGGGCCGTTATGGGCGGTGAACATCCGCTCGTAGCGATCCGGCCGTCTGATGTCCCATAGCTGCACGTTTCCATTCTCAAATGACGCGGCGAATGTGAAATAATCCTTCATGCTGAACTGGACGTCTCTCACACTCTCTGACTGACCTAGATGATAGAATACGAGGGAGAAAAGAAAAAAGGGGGCATGGAGGAACAGCTGCACATCATCACATACTGTAAAGACGCCTGCTTGAGATCACTGCTGATACTTCTTTGTGCAAAATGTTGTGTTTTCAGAGGTAATTGCAATCAAATGCTAATGCTACCTGAGAAAGTGCTGACAGACTCCTTCTTGCGTAGGTCGAAGCATTTCATGTAGCCGTCTTGCGAGCCACTGAGCAGCATGTAAACCTCCGTGGGGTGGAAGCACACCTTGTTGACAGTGCGCTTGTGCTCAGTGAACAGCTGATCCTGCTTGTTACGAGACGGTTTCCCCAGGTTCCAAGTGACCACCGCTCCGTTTGTGGCAGCTGTGGCCAACAGGTTCTCCTCCATTTGGTGCCACATGACGTCNACCACCGCTCCGTTTGTGGCAGCTGTGGCCAACAGGTTCTCCTCCATTTGGTGCCACATGACGTCCGCGCAGCTAAAGTTGAGGGAGGGTTTGCGGCCAACTCGTAGATTGAGCTTCTCCACAAACTGCTCCTCTTCGAGCGCGTAGATCTTGAAGATGTTGCGGCCGGCCACCACCACCTGCGTGGCGTCGCGGCACACGCTAATGGCGTTGGCAGGAGCGTCCAGGTGGCAGAACATAGTGCGGCCACTGATGGCACTGCTGCTCAGGGCTGTGGTGACCCTTGACATCTTCTCCATGTTCCTATCACAGATAGCGATTTTGCTCATGTTTAGGGTAAAAAAATGAAAAGATGCATCACACACCAAACTGACTTATTTATATTTTTTAACACCAGCATCTGTTATGTATTCTTTCCTGATATGTTTATAAAAAGATTTCAAGGCAATCCAATACTCCACCAGAAGGGGGCACTCCATCAAAGTGAAATACTAGATTTCTATTAAGTGTAGTAGGAAAGGGTGAAATATTCTAAAAACATAGAAATGCTCATAATTATTTCTACTTTAATTTAAAGTTTAAATTAAAGTTTAAACAATTTTTTAGACTGATCCTACCATAGCACCTACTTTGTGTCTGTTGGCCTTTTCAATGTCTGCAGCAGCAAAGAGTCCTCTTCATGTGCTTCACCAAGCACAAGCTCACTAGTGAGAGAGATTCATGTCAGCAACACACATCACAAACTTTTATCTAGCTTTTTATTGAACAGGAGGAGAGTTATGACAGATGCCAAATGCCTCCTTACCTACAGGCAAACGCTCCTCTAAAGGTTGGTTCAACAAAACCTTCACCTCCTTTTGCTGGAGGCACATGACAGTCAGTTTTCTTCTGTCAGTGACACGGTGCTAAATACTAAATACGAGGCACTGATGAGAGGTTGCACTGTGGTGGCAAATGGGACACCGACCTGTGAAGAAAGAAGAAGGGAAGGAATGTTACAGTGATGAGCAATAAGTCATTATGCAGAGCGGCAGCTGCATTAATGCTGCAGAGACAGGTCCTGTCAGGGGACTTTTTGACTTTGTACTTGCCTCTAGGATACTGCAGCACTTTCTTTAGTGTGCAGTGCACAGGTATGAGGCGAGCCTTCTGAAGGATCCCACAGGTGTGTATGCACATTTTATACCGTATTACAGGAAATAATGTACACCTTACAATACTGGTGTCTTTCCTAAAGCTGAGATGTATGCGTGTGGGCTTGAAAAATGCAGCATTACTGGCTTGTATGCTAGTAAATGTGGGAAACTCCAAATGAACTGATTAAGTTCAGACCATTCATATGCATTCATACATATGTGTTCATAGCAGACTTATATGGACTAAATAAGGCTCAGTTTTTTGATATCTGCCATTGCAATGTTAACATAATTTTGTAGTGGATGGAGGAAGTAAGAGTTCAGATTGTGGGGAGTTGGAAGGGGAGATTTTGTTGCGTTGCTGAGCACGGTACGTGAACGTTAAAGCTGAAGCTGTTGAGGAGCAGCTTAAGAAGTCCTTTCTTATGGAGCAATGATGCACACAGAGCACAATGAACAGAATGGATCAGAATGGATGGTTCTGAGCCAACAGAGGCGCTGTGTCATGTTGATCCCTCTGCTGCAGTTGTTTGCGTTGTCTCCATGGAACTGCTGGGTAACAAAATCTATCACTTGGTTCTCTGGTTAGTGTGTCACTTCATGTGGAGCATCCCATGGTCACTAGTACAGTCGTGTCTTTGAGCTTTAACCTATACAATTTAAATACCCGGTCTGTTTGGTTTGTAAATAAAAAGAAATATTGAGTTTGAAATTCGGCAGGGTAGATTCACTATTTTAATACTCTGGTCTTTGGTACTGACTTTAAATTATACCACGATTCTCATGCATATTGAAATAAAAACTTGAAATACAGTTGAGATTTTGACATACTACAGGATTATACTTCCATATAAATCAACATTCTCTACTGCAGATTTTAACAAAGACTCTGAATTTTATTTTTCCATTCAGCACAAATTGCTTAAAAGCAGCTACCTCTTTCTGCAGAGTATGTGGTCACTTCTCATCCTGACATTAAAACACTTATATGCAAATAAATGCTAATGAGGACCTGCATTCACATATGAGGTCGTTGTATTTTATTCCATGGCTTGGTTATGTTTCACTTCTCTTTCGCGTTGTAACGTGTAAACATGTGGCAGGTCCTTAACTGTTTATTCCTGCTGGTGGCTACAAACAGCTAACGTTAGCTAAACTAGCCGAACCGCATACATGGCTGGAATTTTATGCTAATGCTAACAGTCACAGAGCAGTGCTGCAAAGAGGAAACGACTCGCGGTGTTAATGTTAAGTGTTACCAATATAACCAACAATAAGAGTAATATCAATGCACTCTTTTATTACGAAATATTGTATATATAAAGTAAGTGACAAAATATTTGGGAAGACTAACCTTCTGAAATTGTAGCCCCCCACTTGCGGTACAGGCAGTGTTACTTTATGTAGTCTCGCGAGATTTCCATATTTCTCACCGGAAGCACAACCCTCAGTCATAATCGTATACTTGTTTTTGTTATTTTGAGGAAGGACAACGTGATATGAAACGAGAGATTAATGTGTCATGCAAAAATATATTTTAATACCGTTAGTTAAAATGAAAGTTTAGAAACAGTGAAACGGTAGAATTACATTACTGGTGTGAATGTGTTTGTAGAAGAGTGTGCGATTATTTTTTTATAATTCGCAATGAGTGCCCTGTTTGTCTGTGAGAATCCAGCTGCATGGAGACATGTGTATGAGAGGTACAGGGAGGTGATTCAGGCCAAAGGCAAAAAAACTGACAAGCTGCTGATCCTTGATAAATGGTAACAGCAACAGATACTGAATCATTATATTAACCTTAATGAATGTTTCTTTGTTATTCCGCTGTATCCAATTTGGAAGAATTATATTTTGGCTTGATCCTAAACTGTGTGTCTGTGATCAGGTACCAAGAGGAGCTGCCCTCAATCATTGCAGGTCGATCTGGCAAATATATTACTCAGTCAGAGCTGGTGAAACTGATGGAGTGGAAGCTCACTGTAAGTATTTTTGCTTAGACAATTAGAAGTAAAATCAATATAGCTAGACAAAGCATTTTGTTGTAGTTTTTCAGTAAGTAATCTCTCAAAACTGGTATAACTATGAACTGGCACTAACAGGTTCATGCTGGCCGTGTCCTTGGTTGGCCCTGTGTGTTTTCTGCAGAGAGGGAAATTCAGGCCTCGGCTGCAGCAGCTGGTGGCTTCAAACAGCGAGGAGACCGTGGAGAAATGTTCCAGAAAGGCCTTCAGCCTCCTGCCTAATGTACAGGCAGCAATCGCTGAGCTCAGCTCCCTTAAAGCCGTCGGTCCGGCCACTGCCTCAGGTTAGCACAGCACCTCTGTTTGAGACACTGTAATAGACCTATTTTCAGCAAAAACGTAAGAAAACACCCCGATAAAATGGCTTTGCTACACTGAATAATGCTTATACTGAGAGTCCCTGTTCTCTAGAGTTGTTTACATGCAGATCATAGCCAAAGTTGAGCTTTGCATGGGGCTGACCATCCATTTAATTCCAGCTGTGTTGGCGGCAGGAGCTCCAGAGCAGGCTGCATTCATGTCTGATGAGGCCATGCAGAGTGTACCAGGACTGCAGCCCATCAAGTACACAGCCAAGCATTATGATCTCTTCCTGAGCAAGATGGTTGAATGCACTAAAAAACTTAACGAAGGTGAGGAATTAACATGGTTATTACATGGTTATTAACATGGTTATTACAGCCTATCAGTGGAGTTTTCAGTATGATGGATAAATATGTGTGTCATCAGTGGGTAATCCCACGCTGACATTCTGTGCTGATACTGTTTGCTGGCTCTCTTCTCCTCCCCAGCGGATTCTCGGCAGGACTGGACGCCCCACAGACTGGAGCTGTGTCTTTGGGCCTGGGCTGTAGCCTCTCAGCAGCAGCTCCCACTCCTGATGGAGGTCGATGTGAAGGGCAGTGTGGTGGAGAAGTCCTCAGAGGAAGGCCAGAGACCAACAAAGAAGCTCAGAACCAAATAATTAAAAAAAAAAAAAGTTTTACCATGAAGCCTGCTTAAATGTTTTTTACATACTTTCTCAATAAAGCCTTTTATAAGCCTCCACTCACCTTCTGACTTCTTTTGGTGATTATATTTAATTTTTCTGTGTAAATCACCTGCCTTAAAATAGGTGCGTACAGGCGTTTAGCATGCATCCTCACTGTCCAAGCTGTAACTGCCTGTACTTTAAATACAGATAATGATGATGATGCTAATGATGATGTGCTTAAATACACTAAGAAGCAGTGGGATGTTGCCACAGTATTCTTTATTTATATTGTTTCTAAATTAAAGGAAGTACAATGAACAGTACAAAATAAAACAAAATATATATATATATATATATAGTATATATACAATATAAAATGGTTCCGTTCAGAACATTTAAAAAGTACAATAGTTTGTGAAATAATTAATGAGGACTTTCATATAAATTATCAATATGTAAATTTAGTTTTCCTTTAGTTTCCTCATGACTAAGAGAAAAATAGCTTCTTCTGCTTTTTCTTGTTTTTGTAAACGCTGTATTGGTTCAACCTCCAATCTGGGTGTACTGAACCTCATAAGCTTGGCACCATTTTTGTCAATACAAGTAAGCAGCTCATGAAAACTACCACAGCAGCACAGATGTGACTTTATTCTAAACTACCAGAGGAAAATGATTCATTTTAAGAGATCAACCTTAATATGTGTCTGACCTTGAGTGGCCCAGGCAGTATTTGTGAATGTGAAAAGAATCTGTATCTAAGCTAGAAACTGGAAAAGTAAGAGTTAGCAGTGCTGTTAGAAACCAGAAAATGTATCCTCAAATCCAGAGAGAAACCCTGAATACTGTTACACTTTTTTTTTTTTTTTTTAACCAGTTTGTTCTCAGTGGATTACTTCTTGTTTCTGGTGGTGGTTGACGGTGTTCACTAATCCACACCAAAACCAGAACTGAATTTCAGTGGCATTTCTCATTAAAATCGTAATATACTAAAACTTTTATAAGTCAGATGAATAGATAGTTGGATCGATTGGGACACTATGACAAACCTGAAGTGTTGAGATTCGTAGATGCATGCTTGTCAGTGTTCCTTTACCAGCCAACTTATTTTGCTTTAATTTCCCAAGCCAGTTAGCAAAAACTGAGAATCTGACACTTTTACATACAAACGGGTGACAAAATTAAAGCAAAAAACCTTGTGTGTCTTAGTAAGGTGTTGGGCCACCATAAGCCACCACAACAGCTTCAATGCATCTTGGCATAGATTGTGGAACTCTACCAGAGCAATGGAACATCACTCTTCTATAAGATAATTCCTCACTTGGTTTTGATGATGGTGGTGTCTGTCGAACACCTCAATCCAAAATTTC
Source organism: Lucifuga dentata (assembly GCA_014773175.1). Taxonomy (NCBI): domain Eukaryota; kingdom Metazoa; phylum Chordata; class Actinopteri; order Ophidiiformes; family Bythitidae; genus Lucifuga; species Lucifuga dentata. The sequence continues at coordinate 13,975 of VXCM01001206.1, read as the reverse complement.
CCAAAAGTGTTCAACTGGGTTGACTGGTGACTACGAAGGCCACAGCAAATGATTGGGGTGTATTTTGCTGGCATGGTTTAGGTCCATTTGTCCCCTTAGAAGGAGGGGTCACTGAAAATCAATACAAAGTCAGTGATGACCATAATCCTATGATGAGACATTTCTATAGTGGTAGGAATGGTCTCTTCCAGGATGAGATGAGAGTGCCCCAATCCATAGGTCACCAAGTGGGTTGAATATGAAAATGATTTAAATCATATGCTATGGCCTTGAGTCACCAGATCTCAACCCAAATGAACACTTGCAATATTGGGCTGTCGCAGGAGAAACTCAACAATTGCAAGAGAATGGTGATGAAATCAGTGACTCTGCATTGCATGGAATGAATTCATAAAATCGCTTTGATCGCAGAGTTTGGAGGCATAAAACAGCGCTTTCCACTATCATCATCAAAACCCCAAATCAATTATCTGGAAGAATGGTGATCCACCCCTCCAGTAGAGTTCCAGAGACTTCTGAAATTTATACCAAAGCACACTGAAACTGTTCTGGAGGCTCGTTCTGACCCATCACTTATATGTTGGTTTTTCCTTTAATTTTGACCTGTGTGTGTGCTGAGCTTCCTTTTTATCAATTTGTAGGTCCATTTGGGAAGTAAATCTAAATTTTTTTTTTTTTTTAATTTAAAGTTGGAGAAGCCCTGATCCACAGTTACAGGTTTTTCATTAAAACATCAAGAGTAAAACGTACAGTATATGTACTGCTGAGCCCTCAATGACTCTTGTTTCTTATCCAACTGAAGAGCTACAATCGACTGCTTTATCTGCACAATCCTGCACGGAGTTACCCATATCTAAGTAGCAATACACACTAAGAAAAGGCAACCTGACCTGCTTGTTGGAAAGCAGCAGGAGAGCAGCTACTGGATAAACGCCTTCAGCTGTCTGTAATTTGTTTCAGGTATGGATTCTGTGCATGATAATGTACAATAATGCAGCTAACAGCAAAGCAGCCTTCTCACCCGTTGCTTAGTTTGGGGCTTATATAACAAGGCATTGGGTATAACAGCACAATGGATTGGCATAGGGAGGTAATACCTAAAAAATAAAAGCATCAACTGATGTTTATGGCAGTAGAGAATATGGCACACAACATGTCAGTTAACTACATTATAATAACTGCAAAAAAAAAAAAAAAAAAAAAAAAAAAAGCCCACTTATGATGAAATACAGGAAGCGGGAATAAGAAAGAGTCGTCAGAAATGACAAGTTACGCTTTTGAGTCAGACAAGCACAGAAATGAACTGAAGTTGAGTTTTGGGCACAACTACATAAAACAGTCACATCAACAAGGCTTCGTTTCTAAATGAAAGAAATTAATAACTCATATTCCAACCAAGGTCTGCTCGGAGCTGGCGCTAACCTTTGAACTTCTTGTGTGACCCTGTCTTGTTGAGCTCTTATGAATGAAGACACGTCCATGTTGGCCGTTCCCGCTCAGCTCCTTCCTCCCCTCCTCACCGTGCTTTCCTTCCACTGTTTAAAACACTCAAAGACAGCAATTAAGTGATATCATGCAGCCTGTCAGATCCACTTATTAAAGGAACAAGTCTCGTTTGCAGTCACGCTGTGGGCTCTGGTGCGTCTGCGTAACAGCCATGCGTCTTCCTGACACAGGAGGCGTCACGGTGTGCGCGGCAAAACACGACGCGCGCAGCTCGCGTCGAAGAGGAGCGCTGCCGCCATTTCTTCTCCTCCTGACTTTCAGCGCAAGTCAAAACTGTCACACGTCAGCCAGAGGATGAGAGCCGGGCCTCTGTCACTCCTTTAACTCCTCTCCCTTAAGGTGAGCTTCTGTCTGAGTGCAGGAGGTGCTTTCTCAGACAGGAGACAGGAGTCTTGTTGGCTCAGGCTGAGAGTGATTTGGATTACAGGCGAAGCAATAAACCTCTTCTGCAAACTTTCCTTCACCGCGTTAATTAAGATACATGAATTCTCCTCTTCTCATTTCGACAGGAAAGTTTTACACGGACAACAAATCAAACGCTAAAATCGCTTGAGTAATTAAGAGTGTGACCATTTCGCTAAGGGGCAATGAGAATATTATAAGATTTTGGTTTTAGTCCTGCAGGTATGTCCAGGAGGGGTAATACAGTATTCACAGTTAATGCGTTCTACAAAAACATAGCCATTTACTAGCCCTTTTTACAACCCTTCTGGGTTCCTATGAATCTTAAGTTAAAGAGGCACATTAACCTCCTCTCAGGCATCCTCTTTATCTTTATTATAGGCTAACAGGGTATGTATGCATTATTCATCAGTGTATCTTTGCTAGCCCAGGCAATAATATTCTGTAGTATACATAAAAATGCCCATCATGAATCCATTACTATCATATATTGGCTAATCCTTTCTTTTATAGAGTTAATATCTTAAAATGGCTTATTCTGGCTATTTCATACAGATTTCCTCATTTAACATGGAGTCTTCTGTTACAACTGACATTTTCATGTAGAAGCAAATGCTGAGGACTGTATTTATGAGCAACTATCAAGATTGGCAAATGCATATAGTTTCTTTCCAGGCAGCCAGTGGACATTCAAATGAATTATTGATTAAAAGACTGAGGAATGGAACGTAGCATGAAATGCAATAGCTATCCTCGCCTCATCTCTCAAAGCTCAGTCTAGAGCTGATATATGACAGGACCTCTGTCCATATTTTCAAAAAAAGAAAAAAAAAGAACTGTAGTGAGGAGTTCACACTTTGCAGGGGAGTTTTGGGAATCTGGCACTTGCAAAATTTAGCTGTGACAATTGCTAGTGTGTACAAACGCTACATGAAATAAAGAAACAGTCCGGGTTTCACAGGCTTCTACTTGCACAGTTTGCATTCTTTCACCTGATCTCTTCTGTTGAATATTCACAATGATGATATGGTTTTCAGCTTTTGATCACGCAAAAAATAAATTACAGGGTTTTTTTTCCCCACCAGGTATCAATCCACAGGTTTTAACCAAGTGACACCTTTTTCCATTTGCTTTTGCCCTCTGTAATTTCTATGGCTTATTTTGTAAAGCACTAAAGATTTATAAAGTCAAGTGAACTCGAGTTGGTGGTGGTCAACAAAGAGAGCAGAGAATTTGTCTCGCTGACTATTTTTCAGAGGAGCAAAGCGACACGAGTTATTAGAACAATCATAGCATTAATTTTGCACCTTTTGGTTTTTCCTGAATGGGGAAAAAAATACAAATAAATATACTCTTGGTTATGAACATTCAATATACACGTCCACTATCAAATGAAAAATGGGGACAACGTAATAACACTCTTTTTTTTTTTTTTTANTTTTTTTTTTTTTTTTATAGGTACATTCCTTTACAAAAGTATACAGTCCCTAAGAATGAGAAGCTGAGGTATCGACTGTGCCTGACAGAGACCCCAACGCCCTCTGGGACACGAAGGTCAGAGGTCAGGTGATGACACATCTGCGCCCTCCCCAGTTCAGTTTGTTAGCGTAAGGAAAGGCAGCGGCCAGTATATATGTGTGTGTGTGTGTGTGAGGGTGCTTCTCCTGTTTGTCTACACTGACCTAAATGATCAGGCAGTGGCTTAATCTCAAAAACACAGAAGAGACCCCTATGAATGTGTGTGAAATCTGTGTGTGTGTGTGTGCGTGTGTGTTGTGTCTTACTGAGAGCCACAGAGCGTGACATGGCATATTTTACACGGTGTGCTAACAAGTCAGTGGTTGGCGTACGACACAGCAACAGGAGGAGCCGACTCGAAATGACTCGATCGTCTAGAAACAACCTCAAGTTGTCGTTTCCTTACACTGATCTGTTCCTCCTCCTGTCACACGGTCACTTTTTCCATCCCGTCTCGTCGTCTCGTCAATGTTGTGTTTGTGTAACTATCTGGATCCACAGTGTTGGCATAATGTTATAAATGAAGTGAATGAAACTGATGTCCTCTTACTGTTAAAGACCCCACGAAGTGAAAATGGCGATAATGTTCCTAAACTGAAGAGATGACGGAAACTTTAAAAAAAAAACCTCCATGAAATTTGCCTGAAATTTTTGCAGTTCCTTCTTCTCTTCCTGTAACTGCTCTGGGAAATGTTTCTGAATCCATCTGTACTTTGGGAAAAGTGTTTTCGCTTCTCTTTTACGAAAATGTTCTCTTGGTTTGCCTTTCGCATTTCAAAAACAAACAACATCTGCAGTTAAATCTCGATGCTTTCGTCTTATTGCTCGTTCCTCTCTCCTGACACCCATTTCAACAAACACCTCCTCTGCCTTAGTGCCTTTGAGCAAGACACTTAATCCCTCTCCGCTCTGGGTGACCCTGAACTCTAAGCTTAATGTGGAGAAATATCAATCGAGCCCACGTTATACTGTACTGCAGCACTGCTGAGCATTTTCGGCATTGTCACCACGGCAATGCACACTCCTACCGCTCACATCACATTAACTCCTGCCCACGCATCATTTTCACAAGAGGAACATGTCATAAACTCAGCTAAGCTTTACCTCAGTTAAGGTCTTTAAATATGAAACCACCGACGAAGCACATTTTGGGATTTCCAAAAGCCTCTGAACAAAATAGAGAAACAGCTAAGTGTTTTCTGTACGGTTAGCGCTGGTAAGGTGAATGAAGTTTCAGAGTATGCAAAAAGATATAATGTTCCTCAAAATGGATCTGAGGAACTTTCACCTGTACTTGTTGCTACTGTAATCTCCTCTTTAATAAAAGAGACATATTTCTTTGATTTGCAAAGTATGCGTAAAAAAGGATTCTTGGTTCGATTTGAGTTTTGAATGAATCGGCTGGATCTGACTCGAGAGGAAATGGGGAAAGTTAGTTATGGTAAAGGGGGAAACTTTGTTCAGGGCTGCGTTGAGTCACTGTACAGTATATGAGAGCCTGGAGGTGGGAGGGGCCTTCATCAGGGAGGGGGAGGGATCTGCACCCCCAGCAGCTCATACGCAAAGATGTTCCAGAAGATTGCAAAGAGGAGGAAGGTGATAAAGGAGAAGATGATGACCCACCAGGAGCACTGCTTCTGCAGGCTCTCCTCGTAACTGCGTAGAATCAGCAGCCCCATGCTGATGCCCACCACGGCGCCCGACAGGTGAGCCATGAAGCTGGGCTGGGGCCCCGACGAGGGCAGGGGCGGGGNACGGCGCCCGACAGGTGAGCCATGAAGCTGGGCTGGGGCCCCGACGAGGGCAGGGGCGGGGAGAAGCGCAGCCACACTGCACGGCCCACCTCTGAACTCACTGAGGATGATAAAAGAGAGAAGGAAAAAAAGAGAATCAGACAGGGAAGCTGACCTCTATGACGTCACAAGGGTTACTTCCTGTTGGTGCTGAAAATCGTTAAATTCATTAAAAAGGTTGAAGAGAGGCTTTAGCTTTCAAACTTGTAGTGTCCCGTCAACGTGTTGTCTGAAGCAGAAACAGGAAGTGACGCTTGTGATGTCATAGAGGTCAGTTCCCCTGATTTTGCACAGCGCCCTCTACAGCAACAAAAGCCTTTACACGGTTGTTTTCAGATGCCGAAGACAAATAAACCGGATTTGATTTGTAAACTGATTCCACCTTTAATGTTCTGTCATGACCGGTGCCAGAATAAAAACAGTCTTGACGAGAACGAGTCCCGACTTTATGACGATGGCTAAACATGAGCTATATTATGCACTGTAGTAAAGTGTCTTCTCAAAATATCTGTAGAATAAAAAAAAAAGTCTGCTATCAAACTTCCTTCCTAAGGCTCTGCAAAGAAGGCTGAACGGCCGGCGCTAATCCCGCCGTCGCAGTGTGTCACATCGAGAAATTCTGCATCCTGTTTGTGAAACACTTTAGGAGAAATATAATCTTGCAGCAGAGGCTTGCTGTACTGTGTGTGTGTGTGTGTGGTGGGGGTGTGAGGCGTGAGGCCCAGGACAGATGGAGAGAACATACTGCTCTCTAATGAAAGTCACAGCGTATTGGCCTGTGTGTGGAGAAAAGGACAAACAGTGTGACTCACATTCTTTGAAAACAATGCAAGATGTCCAATCAGCAAACCTCTCACTCTGCTTTGCTGAGCAAGTGGTTTCTCACTCGCTCAGCAAACTGCCAAACATTTTCCAAAACATACGGCTGGAGCGGTACATTTTTGAATTTTTTTTTTTCCTACCTTCCAGACAAGCCATTGGTTTCAGTTCTCCAGAACGCTAGAAAAATCAACTTGTCAATCAACTTCAAACCTGTTACATTTTTGTGTCAAAGTAACATATTTTTAGCATTTCAACATGGATTGAACACGGAGCTGCACGGAAGAAAATGTATGTGTCCGCCAGTGAATATAGTCCCAGGAAAAGACTGCTTTTACCAAGAAATTAAAAACGACCGTGCATTCTACATACACGCATACGTGGAAGCAGGCAAACACTGAATTTTAAGGTGGATGTATCACCTGAACAGTTGATTTTGAAAGATCAGGGCATCTGGCAAAATAACAGGAAAACTAAAATATGGTTTGGAAAACAGTCGGCAGCAACATAACATGTATACGGGTAGTATTCATTGGGCTCAAACATGCAAAACCACAGGTATAGTCCTTTAAGTAGCATGTCAGTTGTTCAGATTTAAGGGACTTTGTAAATCCCACAAATGATATATAATCTGCAATTATGTTGAACTGTGAACAGGTGTATGGACATTAAAGGACCATACCATCCATTTTGCATTGAGCTTAATATATTCAATTTTCATGCATGTAATGTTACTGACAATCATTTCCCAAAAGCATACTACTGGAGCGGTAAATTAAAACACTTTTTTTTTTCCCTACCTTCCAGACCTCCATTGGTTTCAGTTCATTCTGTTACGCTGTTAAAATCAACTTGTTGATACTTGAAACATTCGCGGGATAGATAATCCATCATCACGAACAACACGTGTATTCAGGGTTTTTTTTTTAGAAGTTATGTCATTTTAGTGTTTAAGCGTAATAAAAAGCATGGAGTGAATGTGTGTCTCCACCGGGGAATATAGCCCCAAAATAAGATTTGCGTTTATCGAAAACTTTAAGGCTTGATAAGGCTGCGTAACTATAAGCAGGAGAAACACTGATTTTTAAGCTGGGTGTATCACTTGAATATTTGATTTTGAAAGATTAAGAGATTTTGCAAAATATCAGAAAAACTGAAATACAGTTTTATCCTTTGGGAAATGGTTGTCAGTAACATAACATGTATGAAAATTGAATATATTAGGCTCAAACATGCACGATTGACGATATGGTCCTTTAAACATGCTGAACGATGACAGTATTAAATGTTTAGCACGATGAATCTATAAATCTACAGAACTTACTGCAAACTAGCGCCAGAATCATTCGGAGCAGCTTGTATGGACAACGCATCCCGGCCCAGTTCTGCAACACACAAACACAACCTTATAAGAGAATATTAAAACACACACACACACGAATGAATGAATGATTTTTTTATTATTACATCATGCATACACAATATTATGCCCTGCCTACATGGACTTACAAGACACCACTTTCTGGATCCAGTATGGTACAGATTCCACAGATACAGATACTAACCCTCGTCAGACAAAACAAATAAGCAAATAAGAATTTCCTGTACATTGTGAAATCAAATCTATATCATCACACAAGATTTTAGACACATTAAAGAAACAAACCATCTTGCCTTCTTTTCCAGGCTGTGGAGGCAAAATTAGCCAACTTAAAAACCTTAAATTTAAACAGCCGTTGCAATTTTTCGTTGTCACTCCACCAAAATATTTCTGGATTTTGGTCAAATATTTTATTAAATATTGGATCCTCACAGTCGATACAGTAGAAAAGAAAATGCATCTCATTTTAAACTTCTCCTAACTCACACAAATCAGTCTGTTTTCTTCTTGGATGTTTTTAAATCTACCAACTTTAATATTCAGAGGAAGGCCTGTTTGCATCTGGGCAAGTATATATTTAGACCAGAGAGGAGGGCAATCCATATCCATAGGAAAGAGGCAGCAGCACTTACACCAGACAGCGACATGATTATACACCTGGCTGCTCTCCACTTACTGCTTCCAACCCAGTAGCATTCCGTTAATTAGGACTAAGATAACTTAACAGACGGCAAAAATAGCCCAATAAAGAGTTCTTGTGATTCTTCTGGGAAAAAAGAGCAATGATGACCTGACTTAGAATAACACATTTACTCCTCAGGATGAATAATTGCACCATTTGTGTCCCTCCATACACTCCTGGCTGTGGCCGTATGACCCACGTCAACATTTTCCCTCTTTAAAGTAAAAGAAGCAAAGGTGGATATCATCAAAAATTAAAGACACGGGGAAAAGAAAGTATAAATAAAACCTACTGTGCCTTTATGTTTAATACAACGGAGGAGTTGCAGGGCCCATAAAATCACAATATCACTGCAAATAAATGATTAATGTTATGGAGGGGAGAGGTCAGCGCGGCAGCATGGAGGAGGCAATCTAGGCTGTTACTACTCTCTGATGGAAAGCAATTTGCTCTGACAAACCTGCACTCTGATAGGGGAGAAGGGCAATCTTTAACCAAAAGACCGCCAATCCATTTTTTCCTCTTACAGATCTTGTTGCCACAAAAGCTCACATTGAGACAGAATCGCTGGAAGAGTCTGACGGCGCGTACGAAGTGCAGAGAATCATTCAAAGACCTGAAGGAAGTGCATTCCTCCCTTTGCCATTCATAAATGACAAGATCAAAGTTGAATTTCTGCGTTTAACATTTCCATTTAGGATCTGTACCGATACTTGAGTTGGATCTGGGTGACATCTAAGCAGGGCTCTGAACTTCACTCAACCTTGAAAATATCTTTTGAGCAAACTTGGTGATGAAGCTTGATGGCAGATGGCTGAGAATTTACTGGGCTGAGACAGATTTCGGTCAGACCAACAAAAGCAAACTTGACAAAATTCACCAAAGCAGAACTAAGATGTGCCTTAAAGGATCTCCCAACAGCAAACAGCTATCAAGTGTACTAGACCAAATAAAACGTCTGTTACAGTCTCACTCTGGGCCCATCTGTTGATCTTTATTTTTGCTGGCGTTCCTGCTGCCCACAATGGAGGCCTACATAGTAAAAGTAATTCATTGGACCTAAAGCTGACATGAGTCCTAGAGAAAACATGTAGGCTACAAACCTCCCGACTCTTGGTGACAAATATAAAAAAACCAAAGCAGTCTCGGGGGAATTACTGACTCCGTTTGTGCTGTAAGAAACACAAATGCCATCATAAATAGTTAATATTAGAAACAGAAAATTCCACTTTACTTGAGGATCACTGATACAGATGATGAAACCGATGTAAAAATGTGATTCTTTTGCAGAGAACGACTCATCAGCATTGTTCAGCAAGAGCGCCTCATTTTGTGGGCTCTGGAATATTCCATGGCAATCTTCCGCTTCTGTACTGCTGGGTGATAGAAAGAACTTATATCGATGTGACGAAAACCTCCAGTCACACCTGCGGCAAAAGCTCCGTAACGGATCAAGAAAACAACCGTAAAGCCCAGGATGTTGGTATATCTGTCTGTCTCTCTGTGTCTCTCTCTCTCTCTCTCACACACACACACACACACACACACACACACACACACACACACACACCAAGCAGATGGTTCTGACATTTCGTCTCTATTGAAAACCTTTTTCAGATGTAACAATGCAGGCAATGATGGTGGCAGTTACCATGACGACGTTGGCCAGATGCGCTGAGCATAGAGCGTAGACCCCCCCGGAGCCCCCTACCACTGGAGCACGCATGTCGGTGATGGACACTGTCAGGGAGCCTGCAGAGAAACACAGAGGAGTGTTTACCAAGTGCACAAAATGCAGGGAGGAACATGTGTGTGTGTGTGTGTTTTGTTAGAAAGAGAGAGAGCAAAGGACAGCATTTTAGAGCAAAACAAAGGGAGAGTCAGATTACTCATCACACAGCAGCCCGACTCACCTTCCTGCAAAAATCTCTTTGTAAAATCACCTTCTTTCTCACAGGCTGTGCTACATCAGCTGACCTTCACGTGTCCTCTTTTTCTTTTTACTTCTACAGTACATAAAACACAGAAGTCCACACACGTGTTCTACATTGTGCTGATTTTCCTCACAGTTCCATAAAATATTTTTTCATCCTCATTAGATTAAAAAGGTTCAGGACCTTAAAGGAAATATTGTAACTGGATTTTCTTCAGGATGCCTTAATTAAAAACGTCTATTTCTGATCAAATTAAAGACAAGAAATTCATATAATACTCTGTATACTCTGAAATGGCTTGTGTTATATTCATGAGCAAGTCTAATCAGGGATATGTATGCAGTGGATAGAAGCCAAATATGCTGTACAGTGATGAAGAAGGGGATGAACACAGTAAAGGGACATTACGACATGCTATAGGCTTTTGATTGTACACTTAATAAGTGCAATGTTCCAGTTTGGCAAGCCAGCGGTTCTCAAACTGTGGAGTGTGCACCAGCAGTGAGAATTGAAGAGCTCCCTGGTGGTGTATCAGATGACTCAATCAAAGCAAATTAAATCTATGGAAATTCTGTTATTGTAGCAAATTATTCACAAATAAATAGGTTTTATTAATAATTAAATTATTATTTTCCGACAAAATGTGTAACTTTTCTAATCTGATCGTTCCACATTCGCACACTTCTTCTTGCAGCGATTGGCGATCTTTTCGTCACTGTCTGTGCTTACGACCCTGTGCTTTATCACGAATTTCCTCGAGGAGAAAGGAAAAAGTGAAACTGTGTGCCGTTATCTCCACTCATACAATTAATCATGTCAAGATTACACAAACACACAAAGGATGCAGAATTCCTGTTCACAACCCCTCTCTCTGCTTACATGATTACTTGTGTTGAGATTACAAAGAAACACGCATACAAATGACCCCTCCCCTCTATGATGGCAGGCTTTTCGCCCCACCTTTGAGCGTTTGCTTTTTGTTGTGGTCTCCAAGTCAGATGTGCTAGTTTGGATATGGTTTACACAAGAATGACAAACACAGCAAAGTAAGTTTACAGTCGTGAACACGCTGAGTCAGCTGGAAACACAACAATCTATAAGCTTAACAGACCATGATCTAATTCAGCCACAAGCTCACTAATTAAGTTTCTAGGTCGTTACCGAGGCTATGCTTTGTTAGCTAGCGATAACGGACAACATGTATCAAAATGTGAACTTGCATCCCTCTCGATTCTTGAGATCGATTAGCTTTTAAAGGTTTATTCCCTCATGAATCTGAAATGATGAATGTTCATATCACACGTGGATTTTAATTCATAAAAGTAGACCACATCGAAAGTTCACTTGCATGTATTTCCCTTCAACTCACCCACCTCGTGCTCACAGTGATAAATGTTGCATTTGCAACTGCAAAATGGTGCTTTATCACGAATTAGAAAGAAAATGTTGCCCACTGAATTTGAAGGACTGGCACCAAAAATTGAAAGTTGTTGATATGTTAGAGCACTGTTTCTCAAACCGGGGCACACGTCCCATCAGTGGTACTTGAAGCATCCCCTCTGGTGCGTCAGATGACTCAGGAAGTTTCTGCATACCATCAAAACAATTGAAATCTATAGGAATTCTGTTATTGTGGTAATTTATTCACAAATATTTAATTAATAACGAGTCATTCAGAAATAAGAAAGAATTATATATTTTTTAAATGGCCCATGTGTACTTTATGTACTTCCATCCTAGCTGGGTGTCAGTAACTTTTTGCACTAATACAGTAAAATTCTCAACTGAAGTACAGCCTACATGTTTTTTTTTTTTTTTTNTTTTTTTTTTTTTTCTTTTTTTTGCTGATATTTGTTAGAGTTGATGGCTTGTTTAGATGTTTTGGTTTGTTCCTGGATGGTATTTCTTGGTTCAAACAGAGAATTACTGTTTTAGAGTGTTTAGAATCAATACTAAACTCATTGCGGCTAAACAGGAAGTATCTCAGTGTAATATCTGACCAGTTATTCATGAGAATAAGAATAGTCAATTTGAAAACTTTATGTATAGATCTTCTAAGCCTAAATACTACTTTAACAATTCCTAATTTAATCTAAATTGTTGATATGTGTTTTTTAATTTTTTTTTTTTGTATACTGTTCTTATTTTTATATATTATTATGCACAGGTTTCTCTTGAAGAAGAAATGCGATCTCAGTGAGACTTAAAATGCCAAAAAACAAAACAGGCCTAGCAGGAGAAGAACTCCAGACTTATAACAGTGTTGAAGCATTTTGGCTTTTTACTTTTTAAATATAATTATGCAAGCAGTTAGGTGCACCTCCTGCTGCACACACAATGTAAAAATGGTTGTAGCGACTCCATGAAGTGGGACAGACTTCCAAGTCGGAGAAATCACTGCGGTAGTTGCTGGCGAGGACAGCAACAGCGACTGCTAATTATGCAAATGAGCTGATAAGAGAAGCAGAAGGGGTTGATAAAACAAAATAGCCTCTTTTTAATCACAGTTGGGGTTTGCTGGAGTTATGATCTCCAATCGATAATGCATGTTGTAGCATTCATATTCTGCGTGTGCATCAGGGGAACGCAAAGAGTAAACATCGTCTTCAGGAACGCCTTGCCAGCCCGGGGTGGCAATGATGATCGTGGAAAGACAGATGGTAATCAGAGCGTCTTCCTGAGTCATTCATCTCTCCTCGCCCAGACAGCTACGGGCTATTTTACTTTGATTTATGTGGCACATGAAGGTTGATGCTGCAGCAGAAGATTTGAGAAGATTCACAGCGCCCCATTTTAAGTAGTTCCAAGAAATCACAATTACACTGCCAAGCAAACAGTATGCAGTCTCTGATCTCTTCAAAGTAAAGGAAAAAACTGAAACGGACCAACTTCAGGATGAAAAATTCTCTGCGTTTCTCTGGCCTTTTTCAAAGCTTTATAACTTTTTTTTTTTTTTTTTTTTTTTTTTGTTAGACATTACGCTAATGCAGTAGAGCTGGGAGATATATAGATGTATGTAGATATAATATGGGAAATATTGCTGTGTGGAGTTTGGTTATTGTAATATTGTGTTTCACCCTTCTTAAAGCTTAATTACACCTAAATGAAATGAATTAATTTTTTTTAATTGATTTCACTGTTATAGCAGAGTGATATGTACAATAAACACTTTATATTCATATTCCTCAAGACTTTTTTCATATCCAAAATATCATCACATAACAAATACTGAATAAAAAAAAGTGATATTTGATATTTTAAGTATATGTGGACATAACATATTTCCCATAATTTGATATTTTCAAACGCAGAATACTTTAGATAGCCTAAACCAGTTAATTGATGCCACTTAGATTTCTGAACCACTTCAAGAAATATTGCCAAAGACTAATGATTGTCACTAATTAAGAGTATTGCAGTTAGCACCACCCCAGAGCATCTAATTATACTGCCAGACTTTTGTCAGAGAATATGGCATGCATCTCCTGGTGAGGAAGAGGAGAAAAATCCAACACCTCCAGCTCGGAGGAAGAGAAGGGCTCCATGGGGAGGATACAGACTCCTCTCTCCTCTTGCTAGCTGTGCTTTGGTGAAAAGGACCACAAATACAGTACGAATATTAAATGCGGCTGTCATGTGGGCTCTCCTGCTTAGGGAGGATTTAAGAGTTAGGAATCCACACTCAGCAGGAGCTGAGACGTGAAGTGTACGATTAGTTCAGTGTGGAGCTGACACGCTGCAACTCATGCATGGATTATTTATTGTTACATCCTGAAGTTATCATCATCGTCCTCAAATCTTTTTATGAGCTTGCAATGTACACAAGTCTACCGCAATGCTGACAGTAAAGGTAATTTTACTGTGTAGAGGCCAAGTACACTCCGGACTGTAGCTACCGCAGTATAATCCCCAGTGCAGCTAACATAGCCGAGCCTCTCTG
>VXCM01001205.1:107880-248862 GCA_014773175.1 Lucifuga dentata | reverse complement strand
GATTGTCAGTAACGTAACACGTATGAAAATTGAATATATTAGGCTCAAACATGCAAAATGGGTGGTCTTTTAAATGAAGCGCTGAATGGATCCTTACATTGTCAGCTTTTTAAAATAGGAGATCTGGTAAAGGTCTTAGATGAAGCATACGTAGGTAAGCAGGGATTCAAACCTGCAAAGTTCAGCTTTCAGGTGGTCTTATTAGCAACTGGGCTTGATGTGCTTGACTTTCTGAATCCATATTTGGCCATAGTGACCATTCTACAGCAAAAAAACTGCCTGCTAAAACAAAACCCAACAAATCCCGGACCTTCTGCTCTTAAACATTCAAGCTTAAAGGACCATATCGATGATTTTGCATGTTTGAGCCCAATAAATACTACCCGCATACACCTTACGTTACTGCCATCCATCTTTCAAAGCATAAAACCATATTTTAGTTTTCATACCAAATCCCCTAATCTTTAAAAATCAAATGTTCAGGTGACACACACACTTTAAAGTTCAATGTTTCACCTGCTGACACTTACATAGAATTGTAGAGGGCACAGTCGCTTTTAATCTCTCAGAAAAAGCCGTCTTCTCCTGGGACTATATTCCCTGGCGGAGGTATACATTTTCTTCCATGTAGCTCCGTGTTGGATCACTAAAGAAAGACCAAGATTACGCAATTGGAAATCAATTCACTCAAGCATGCACAATTCATGGCCTCTATAGTAAGTGGCAGAACTAATCTCTGCATGTACTTCCTCATCTGACGTACTTCCCTCTTAACTCATGTAAGTTTTAAACAAAATAAAAATCATCATATGATCACTTCTAATGGACTGCTTGACATTCATAAAAGGGTGATTTTTTCCTCTAAAAACTTCCATAAGTAGCATAGCACCTTAGTTTACGGTGTCCACAATGAGCTTGAAAATACATTACAGTTTGGTTACTTTCTGTTGGATACCTGCGTTATCTCCAGGGATATCTGCCTGCTTTTACTGTGTTTATAGGAATTCCAGCTTCTGCGATGTGGCGTTCTATTCCTGCTTTATCTTCACTGTGCATCTGGAAAACCAATTAAGCGGCGAAGCGGAGTTAACAGCAAAGTCATCATGGACGGAAGAAGAACAGACAGCCAGTCATCACATCAGAACTACTGTAGTTAATTAATGTTACACTTTCCTATTCATGTCACCAGCAAGATCCATGTCAGCACAAACCGTCTCAACACGGATTTCTATTATAAGAGATTATGATTCAAAATGTACATGCCAGTGCTGTTAAATTCATCTCTTTCTGATGTTATTATGACACATACTGACTGCACCCAAACCATCAAAGCCGCAAGGAGAGAGGAAACAAAAGTGGTTTGCTGTCATTTTTATTAGTTATCTTTCATTGTACAGTATTGTGTAAAAAATGTATGAAGTTGTTTAAAAAACAAATCCACTACTAGGAGGATGTGCATGAGGATCAAAGCGAATGAGATGCAAAATCACCGGGATGGTCCTTTAAGGCTATATAAGTCGTTATTGTGCAATTTTACTGTCTTCCCACAATTTCAGCTTTATGACTATGTCTCATTTATTTCTAATTAATAATATTTTTGCACTTCTAGTGGCTTCCTATTAACAGACCATCACACTAACATCCTGGTGACAAAAAAGTGCATGGAGTGAGAATTAACATGACAACAGAGCTGACAGGCAGAAAATCCCTCTGGCTATGTGTATGTGTGTGTGTGTGTGTGTGTGTGAGTGTGTGTGTGTGTGTGAGTTGTTTACACTCACCAGTGACATTAAACTTTAGAGCGGAATGAGCCACTGCTTTCCTTAAAATGTTTACTGACACCATCATGACCTCCAACAGAGCTTTGCTGAGCTTCTGTCAACATTAACATTTTATGCAGCAGCAGCTCAGTGCAAAAAAACATAGAACAACAGCTCCACCTAGTGGACAATGCAGATTGTACCTACAAGGACAAATTATTACTTGAAATGATCATCCATGTAAAAAATGTTGCTTTTAAGACGACTCTGCCAGGATTTTTTCCCCTGATTCCTGAGAGCATCGGTGTTCTTTAATCATTTGAAATTTCCCGCGTGTTCTTCCCTCAAGTCTGCTTGCCGTTTGTCACTTTTCCAGTGGTGTAGCTAAGCATTTGGCCTATAAAAAGATAAATAAATGGATAAATTAATCATACCGCTACCGAATCCATTTAGAATCAAGCTGAATGAGAAGATGCAAAAAATGTTGAAACTATCTTGTGTTCAGGAAAACGCTCTCCCGCATATTTAGAAACAAGTTCCAGTAATTAGATTTTTAGTTTGCTTTGCACAAGAAACTCCTGAGGAAAATAAACTCATATTATATTATGTCAAATCCTCCATCAAAATACAAAGACAACAATTTTTTTTTGTTGTACGTTTTGAAATTATTGTTACGTTAAAGGGCCATACTACCCATCTTGCATGTTTGAGCCTAATATATTCAATTTTCATACACGTAACGTTGCTGACAATCATTTCCCAAAGCATACTACTGGAACGGTGAATTAAAAATGTTTTTCCTACCTTCCAGACCACCACTGGTTTCAGTTCATTCTGGTACACTATTAAAATCAACTTGTTGATACTTGAAACGTTCTTGGGATAGGTAATCCATCATCACCAACAAGATGTGTATTTTGTTTTTTAGAAGTTATGTAATTTTAGCGTTTAAGTGCAATAAAAAGTGTGGAGTGAATGTATGCCTCCACAGGGGAATATAGTCCCAAAAGAAGACCTGTGTTTATCGAAAAATTTAAATGACTGTGACTTCATAAAGCTGTGTAACTATTAGCAGGAGAAACATGGATTTTTAAGGTGGGTGTATCACTTGAATATTTGATTTTGAAAGATTAAGAGATTTTGCAAAATATCAGAAAAGCTGAAATATGATTTTATCTTTTGGAAAATGATTGTCAGTAACATAACATGTATGAAAATTGAATATATTAGGCTCAAACATTGAAAGTGGGTGGTATGGTCCTTTAAAGGGATGTTGACGCTACAAATACAGGTAACATACAAGACTGAAATTAACTTTTTTTTATGCACATGTACATGTACAACTACTTACCAGGGCAAAGCATTTCTAACAGTGATGCCTTCACTTCCCTCAGCTCAGGGTTTTCCTCAGAGTCTTTACTGGCGTGAAAACTGGTGAAATGCAGTGCGGGCCACCAGTCTTTTCTTGCTGCCATCTTTTCAGCAACAATGTCCGTCCAGTTTTTCCTGTTTTCATACAGAAGACTGGCTTCAGGAAGTGGCATGAGGTTTAAAAATAACAATGGAGTCAGCATATGGCTGAATAAAAATGAATACTTATTTTCCGTGCAAAGTGGAATTGTCTTGTCATGTTAGTCTGGGAGTAACAAGTAACACTCTGGCGTTTTATACGTACTGCAACTTTAATTTGTCGATAATGGCCTTTAAAAGGTTCCACACGTCCAAGTTGCTTCTCCAGCAGGCGTAGTCCAGCATATCCAGAACGACTCCGAGTGCCTTCTGGATGCCACCGCTTTTTTCTGTAAAGCAGTAAAGAACACATCACTAATTACTAATGGATATTATGGAACAAAAACTGTTAATCCATGCACACACACACACACACACACATGAAAAAGACTAATTTTAAAAGAAATAGTGAGAGTTTTATGAGGACAACTTTTCCAAAACCCATCCAAACCACTTAAAAAAAAAAATCAAAATAAGTCAAACTGAAGAACAATTTAACAACTAAAACTTCTATTTTCTTCAAATATTCTGATTTGTTTTAATTCTGTCTGCCGTCAATAATCTGTGAAATAATCTGTTAAATGTCATTTATGAATGTATCTGTTATTACCTGAGCGCAGCAGGAGAGAGCAGTACTCCAGCATTAACTCGTGACTTGGGACTAGTGAATGGAGGACCTGTAGCACAGAAGTAATGACTTAGGTCATGTGCTTAAAGGAGCATAGCAGCGGTTTTTGCTACTACACTATAAAAATCAACTTATAGAGACTTGAAATATGCTTGAGGTACATAATCTATCATGGCATCTTTTTTTTTTTTTTTTTTTNTTTTTTTTTTTTTTTTTTTTAAAAAGGAGCATAGCAGTGGTTTTTGCATGTTTAAGCCCAATAAATACTATCCGTACACATGTTACATTACTGCTAACTATTTACTAAAGGACACACATTTTAGTTTTCGTATATTTTGCCAAATCTCCTCATCTTTCAAAATCAAACGTTCAGGTGATATGCCCACCTTAAAATTCAGTGTTTCACCTGCTAACATGTACGTCTGAATGTAGAAGGTGCAATCATTTTTAATTTCTCAGTAAAATTCATCTTCTCCTGGGATTATAATCCTTGGTGGAGACAGACATTTTTTTCCTTGCAGCTCTGTGTTAGATCGGTTAAATTAAGTAACTCTGAACAAAAAACAAAACAAAAAACAAACAAACATTTGGTTCATTGTGATGGATTACTTATCTCAAGCACTTTCCAAGTCACTATAAGTTGATTTTTATAGTGTACTGGAATGAACTGAAACCAATGGCTGCCTGGAAGGTAGGAAAAACAATTGTACTGCTCCAGCAGTATGTTTTGGGAAATGGTGAGCAGCAACATAACTTGTATGCAGGTTGTATTTATTGGGCTCCAACATGCAAAATCATAGGTATAGTCCTTAAACTGAAAATCTAATAAGAGACAGTCACAGGAGTTAATTAATCATTACAATTTCATACCTTTTTGTAAAACATCAGTGGAAAAAAACGAATAAAAGTGCTATTTAATATGAAGTTTTACCTTCAACACTTGAGTTAATCTCTTCTCTGTAGCGTCATGCCGCTTTAAGAACTGGAACAGGTAGACGTGTGCGTTGGGATTGGCGGGGAAAGTGTTGTCATATGCATAGTCATTCAGGACTTTTAACGCCTGTAAGTGATCCTCATAGAATTCCAGCATCTATCAATATGAAAGAAAGGTTATTAGCAGCGATATGTCATTTCAATAAGCTCTGATCACAGCCATTCTGAAACAGGGCTTATATACAAAAAGCATATAGATATGCTCATTTCTTCATACAAAGCCAGAAGCCAAAATTAAACGACAAATAATATTAAACTGTATGGCAAAAATGGTAAATATATTGGCTGTTCTGTCTAAAGAGAGATATATGCAGCATTTTCTGTGTCTTCCAAACAAGTTACAAACCACAATTTAAATAAATTGTGCAACTCTGTGATTTGAATAAAATGCTCCGCTAATCAATCTGTCTTTCAGCTTATCACATTAAAAGATTTTTTTTTTTCTTTTCTATTAAATCAGGAAGATGAACGCTCACATCAACATAACTCAGTATGAAAGGATCCCAGACACCTGGATTTTTCAAAATCTCCTTTAGGTTGACAGAAGCCTGCCTGAAGTAGTTCTGCATTTCTTGGTTGTTGCCATCATAAGGACAATCTGAAACAGAAGAATCATATAAAGGGAGCACTTTAGACAATACTGAATATTCTATCACATCAGAGGGCACTGAAGGACTATACTGGTGATTTTGCACATTTGAGCTCAATAAATACCTGACAACCAATTTCTGAAAAACCTTATTTTAGTTTCCGTGTTATTCTGCCAAATCTGGTCTTTCCAAATCAAACGTTCAGGTGATATACACACACCTTAAAGGACCATAACACCCATTTTGCATGTTTGAGCCTAATATATTCAATTTTCATACATGTAACATTACTGACAGTCATTTCCCAAAGGATAAAACCGTATTTCAGCTTTCCTGATATTTTGCAAAATCTCTTAATCTTTCAAAATCAAATATTCAAGTGATACACCCACCTTAAAAATCCATGTTTCTCCTGCTAATAGTTACACAGCCTTATGAAGTCACGGTCCTTTAAATTTTTCCATAAACGCAGGTCTTCTTTTGGGACTATATTCCCTGGTGGAGACATACATTCACTCCACGCTTTTTATTGCGCTTAAACGCTAAAATTACGTAACTTCTAGAAAAACCTGAATACACGTCTTGTTGGTGATGATGGATTACCTATCCCAAGAATGTTTCAAGTATCAACAAGTTGATTTTAATCGCGTACCAGAATGAACTGAAACCAATGGTGATCTGGAAGGTAGGAAAAACATTTTTAATTGACCGTTCCAATAGTATCCTTTGGGAAATGATTGTCAGTAACATTACGTGTAAATTGAAAATTGAATATATTAGGCTCAAACATGCAAAATGGCCTGTATGGTCCTTTAAAATTCAATGTTTCGCCAAGTAACATGTATGTTTGATTGTAGAAGGCACAGTCGTTTTTAATTTCTCTGTAAAAACTGTCTTCTTCTGGGACTATATTTCCTGGCAGATACACGCATTGTCTTCCATATAGCTCCATGCTAGATCGGTTAAATTAAATTACTTTGACCAAAAGTTCAACAGAGATTTCATCACTGTGACAGATTACTTATCTCAAGCAAATGCTTGAGGTAAGAATCATCACAGTCACAATCTATATCTATATATGTCACTATCTATCTAATATATCTATCTATCTATCTATCTATCTATCTATCTATCTATCTATAATCTATCTTTCTATATAGATAGATAGATAGATAGATTGTAACAAATTAATACATATATATATATATGTGTGTGTGTGTGTATTAGTTTATTATAATATATCTTGATTGTGATTTTTATAGCATGCTGGAATGAACTGAAACCACTGGCAGTCTGGTACAAAAATTCAAAAATTTACCACTCCAGTAGCAAGTTTTGGAAAATGGCTGGCAGTAGTGTAACGTGCATGTGGATTGCATATGGGCTCAAATGTGAAAAAAAAACAACGGTATATTCCTTTAAGTGACACTTGCAAAAATAGATTTTCCTACACGGAGTAGTTACAGGATCTAACCTGTAGGTGGCAGTGTGACATCACAGCAGAGCTTGCATGTGTGCCAGCCCAGCATCTTAAAATGAATAATGGATGCTTTGGCTGGTTTTGTTTTGCTGTGTATCCTCTTACCAGTGTTGGAGTGTGTACATTTTTTGTCGCACCAGATGATGTAATCCAGCAGACTCCTGTAGGCCTGGATCAGTTTAGTCTTCTGAAACTTCCCCGCTGACTCCTTCCCGTACCTCCAGCTTTCGGTGACAGACAGCTGACGCTTTGCCTCCTCAATCTGTCCGTTCAGCAGTTGGTGGAAAGAATGTTCCAAGCAGATCTGGAGTAGATAATGTGTAAATACAAAGGCGGCAGGTTCAGCAGTGAATTCATTTAATGTTAAAATCAACACAGTCCATTCCATTGGGTAACGTACCATCAGGTAATTTCGAACTCCCAAGTCTTTCATTCGTTCATGGATGTTATTGTAGTCTTCTATCTTAGAGTTGGGGTGATGGTGTAGGATCTCAATAGCGAGTCTCCAAATAATCTGGGGTGGGAATTGTGAACAGAACATTTACATCAAGGATATGACAAAAGTGTGCATTAACCTCCTAAAAATTGCTGAAACAAGGAATATTCTTTTTCATAAACTATGAATTTCTTTTGAATGGGTGATTATAAAAGACTTACATTATGTTTCAGGAAGGGTCTTTTTGAGGGGAAATATTGTTTGGAGAGGTTGGAAGAATTTGTTATGATGTAGTTACACACATTAATTATTCTATGTGACAGATTTGGCTGTCATCATTATTTCTTAAGTCTATGTTTGGAAAAGCACTATGTGTGATTAACATACCTCTTTATTCTGCAGTGATGTGCGTTTATTATTGTCTTCTAGCATTTGGGGGCAACATGACATATACTCTGCTGCCTCTTGCCATCTATGATGCAGCATGGCTTCTCTGATCTGCTGCAGACATATCCTGTTCGTCTTGTGAAATCCACTTTCCTTTGTTTTCTCTAAAGGTGCAATCAAGAAAATGATTACCTAATGCACATGAACTATAAACATTTATAACAGACATAAGCACAACAATCCAAGGAGGACCATACTGTATAACTCGCCTGTATATATGGGATTAGCCAGAGGTAGCCTTGATATGTTTCCTCTTTTTGCAGAGTCACTATCTGAGGAATCATTTTCATCAAGCTCTTCAGGATGCCTTAACTCTCTTTCCAAGTCATCCATGATCAGCAGCTCAGAGATCTTAGGATTTACCTTCCACCTGCAAAAAACTAAATCAGCAAAGATTAGACTGACTTAACTTTCATAAACCATATCTAAGGAGTGGACTGGCTAACGGTAAATCACGATGCTAGTAAACTTCTGAAAAAGATTTCACTGAATATGAAGCACAGTAAATAGCCTATGGTGTCAATACTATTCAAAAGAGTTTGTTGAACTGCTCCTAGTACCAGTAATCCCACTAAAACGCACAGCTGGTCGTTTGTGGAACAGCCTGGATTCGTAAACAGGTCATTGAATCATAATGGAGCTTCTTGTTGTATAATTTGAGGTTAAATGGGTAAATACCATATTATTACGGATGGACAGAGCAGCCCCACTACTGTTATGATAGTTTAGACTTTAGCTCGTTGGATACAGTGGGGAAAAATATTTTTTTTACGTTCTATGGCATTAATACAAAACTTTAGTTACAGTTAGACGGTAAAACTTTTGAATTAGATTATACAGATTGGTTCAAGGAAACAACCGGTATGCTAACTCAGTTCCTACCTGCTAGCAGGCTCTGTATGTTTCTCATTTGCAAGGTGAACCAAAATTAGCTCAGTGAGCTAACGTTGAAGACCAACGTAACGTAGCTAATCAAATGTTGAATTACTGTTGTTATTTTGGATATTCTGACAAGTAAAACGGTTATGTATTGTCATATAACAGAAATCTGCATCTTTACACGCTGCTACGTATGGACAGTTCTCCCATGCTTTTAATACAACTGCGGTTTACAGGAAGAGCTGGATGGTGATTGGCTGCTGCAGCCGGAAAGGGCGGGGCTATTTTGTATGTTTTCTTCTTCGTGTATAACTTTACTTTGGAAAAAGTTTTGTTTTGCTTCACTCGTCAGAATGGGAATTCTTACTCACAGTTTTAATTGATTAGTTTGGCTGTTATTTGACTTTTAAAAAAAGTTTGGAATTTCTTGGATTTTTGCATTAATCACTTCAAATTTGGTCTGAATAATAGACAGCGACATTCTGCCTGAACTGATGACACACAAACAGTTACACGCCTCAGTGCTTTTGTGGAACACGTTCTGTAATTGTGCGTAGTCCAGGTTGGTAAAAAGTGTGTCAACCTTGAATTTCATAATCAGAAGCAATAATATCCATCAAACGCTTCCTGGAGCTGCTGACCATACTTCCACAAACGTGGAGAGGAAATTTAGACTATTCCTCTCTACAAAACTGCTCCACATTATCAATATTTCTGGGACTTGTTGCATTAAAAATCCCTCTTTAGGCCATGTCACAGCATTTTCTGTAATGTCTGGACTTTGACTTGCCCATTTGGAATGAGGTTTGGTGCTAGCATCAGTGATTTTTCCCCCCTTTAAACATAACATTGTGTATTGCTGCTAAAGAGTTTAAACTTGTCCTCAGAAGTTTGTCTTAGCTTGTGGAACATTCAGTTTTGCAAACTTGAAATGTGCAGGAAAGAGGTCCATGTTCTGTGTTTTGCTTATAGTGGATACATGAACAGAAACAACAATAAGTTCTAAATATTTCTGCAGGTCTTCTGCAATCTTGGGTTCTCCACCTCATCATTGCTGGTTATGAAGTCGGTAGGATAAGGATTTCATCTAAAAAGAAAAAAAAAAAACTAATCTACTGTATGTCCATATCTGTGTTGTTATAAATGACATGATAATCTTTATACAGGATGGCATCATTGTGTTGAAACTGACTCATTGGTGCTTGTTTCACTAATTACATATTTTATTCAGTATAACTATACATTAGTTGTTTTGTTTCTGTTGGTTTGCAGTATTTATCACTTGATTGCTCTTCACAAACATGTTTGTGAAAAGTTTATTTTTAGTTTCTTTTGGTGTTTTTCTCGTTGTGTGGGCTAATTCTACCATTAAAAATATGTATTTACTGTATTTATGAGAGGGCAAAATTCATTTACCATGCACCACCCTATGTATGATTGAAGTGTTTTTGGTAGATTATTCCAGAAAAGAAAAAAAAAGTCTAATATGGGACAAGCTATTGAATATGGGATCTTTTGTTATTCATAGAAGTATTGCTTTCTTGAGCAGTTTCTATCTTATTATTACAGCAACTTGAGACCGTTTCTCCAAAGCTGACACCAGAAGCTCGCAGACCCTGGCGGTGTCCTGCTGTAAACCGATCCATGCCTCCACCCAGCCGGATCTATGTGCTGACGTGTCGGCTTCTCCTGCCCAGTGCTCATGCTCCAGCAGAATCAAGCCAGTCAACAAAACTGCCAGCATGGCAGCAAAGCTCTTTTATCGAAAAGGCTTTTTATTACTTCTGTTTAATTTTATTTCAACTGCAGCCTTGGAAAAAAGGTTCTCTGACTTCAAAAGATGTGCGGATGAGGAGTGTAGCAGTAAGTTTTCTGACTTGTTATAACAGCTTATCATGATGTCAGGATGCTTCCCCGCATCTTGATCCAGCTAGCCATAAACTGCGCCTTATCTTTTGACCTGTTGTTAATCGATATTCGTGACCTCCTGCACTTGTTTTGATTGCGTCTGTGTGCTGTACAGGAAAAAAAAAAGACTTGTTAGCTTTAATCATTAGCGTGTATGTTAGTGTTTCAGACGTAGCCTGGGTTGGCTGGCTGCCTGGCAGCCCCGGCCTGGTTCGCAGTGGTAACGTCAGCTAACGTTAGCAGCTAATTAGCCGCCGGCCGGCTTTACCAAAGCTGCTGCTAACGTCAGTACATACACAAACAACCGTTATCATTAGCTCCTCAAAATAAAAACCATGTTAGCTTAGCTTTGCTTTGCTTACTTCTCACCTCGGACATTAAATGACACAGAATAATGTCGCTTGAGGCTATGTCTCTAACTCAACTTATAAACTATTTTGCCAGAAGCAGTATCACAGTTGTGACCTAACAAACTGGTGGAGAGTTTTAATGCAGTTAGCAATGCTACATTTAAGCTAACGCAGCTCAAACCTGAATCTTCTGTTAATAGTTAACGGGGTTAATATCCACTCAACAATGCAACTAATGATGATGTATGTAGTTTTTAGGAAATTATTACATTGGCGACATGGCATTAGCAAATTAGGTTTTAAATGTAAAGCAAGCAGCACTACAGTTACTAGCACAAAAGTCAGAGTAAAATACTGATACTAATACATATGTAAAACATCAGGTTTGCTCCTTTTTTTCCTATTTGACTAAATTATCTAGCAGATGTTGCAACCTCGCATCAGAGACAAAGACAAAACTGATATTAGAAGGTTTTGGTTTTTATTGTTATATCACCCAAAACGGTGCTGTAGCTTCTCGACTTGTTTGCTCTATCTTTATTTAGCAGCACAAGCATCTTAAAGAATGTTGGTTTAACTGACAAAGATAGAGGATTGCTGCCTTTTTCCCATTCTTGAAAAAAAAAAATAAAAATCAGCTTTATAAAGCTTACCTCTTTGAAACAGTACTTATTCTCCATCTTTGTGTTCACAGTGCTTCTCTGTCGGGGAAAAGCAGTGACCGATTTCTTAGGACCAGACTGTCGATTCCTGGAAATCAAGAAGTCAGAAACTGTCTATGTATACTACAAATTGTCAGGCAGAAGGGCAGACATGTGGGCGGGAAGTGTAAGTATACTATGGTTAATATTTAATAAGTTCTGGGTAACACCTAGGTTGGCTCAGGTAGGTATAATCGTTGTCTTATTTTATTTGTCAATAGGTTGGCAGTCGCTTTGGCTATTTCCCGAAGGATGTTCTTGCAGTTAACCACATTTATACAGATAAAGAACTTGAAGTTCCAGCAGAGGTATGAAAATGTATTTATTTCACAAGTTAAAATACAAGCTAAATGAGCATGGAGCTTAAACTGAACTGTATACCTAACAGTATAAAGTTGCATGACTTGTTAGTTGTTTGTTCAGTCCTAAATGTTATTTAGTAGGTATTCAAAAAGCTGTAATAAAGCGTTTTTCTTTGGTGTTCCTATTCACTAACAAAAACTCATAATATTCTTATTTTCTGTCTTTTTTTTCCTCCAGGAAACTGATTTTGTGTGTTTTGAGACAGGATACGATAAGTTTGACAACTATGACATTGCGTCACTGTTAGGCTCTACAGTGGTAACGGAGGAGAATAACAGTGAAAACGCAGGCACATCTGACCAAATCCAAAATTCAGAGGTCACACAGAAAGAAACAACATCAGCAAAAGAGGCAGCTGAAAGAGAAACTGAAAATGACCCTGATAAGTCTGAGGATCTTGATGGGATCCCATATGATAAAAGTGCCTCTTTGCCTCCACTTGACTTAGCTGAATCACTCACTCCAAAAGTAGCAGATTCTGATACAGGAGCTGCAACAGATACTACTGAAACAGGAGAGACTGTTCTTAAAAATGTTGATTCAGAGAAGAATGAAACCAAAGATATACTTGCAAAACCTGAGGCGGAAGATGCTCCTAAAGATGATTCTGTTTCAGAAAATGATCCAGTCTCAGTTTCTGCAGGGATGCAAATCCCAAAGTTAAAAACGACTCTTGGAACAACATTTGATGCTGTCACCACCGATGATGAAACCACATCAAAAATTAGTCCGTATGAAGAAGAGGAAAGCGACGAATTGGAAAGTCATGATGATGATGATGATGATAATAGTGATGTTCTAATAGGAACCCCATTGCTGTCCTTCTCTAAAGAAGCAGCCGACACTCCAGCACCTGATTCCCTCGAGGAGGAGGAAAGTTTAACAACAACGAGTGATGTTGAACCAACCAATGATGAACCAACCAACCAGACCTCAGAGGAGAAGAACACGCAGACATCACATGGAGATACAGTTTTTTCAGTTTCAGAGGAGACACATGTTCCAAGTTTGGAGGAAGACAGAGATGACAAGGTCATCTCAGAAACCCCTCAGACTTCTGAAGAAGCAAAACAAGAAATCCAGTCACTGTCAGTAGAATCGCAAAAAGAGCCAGAGAAAACAGAGCTAGTTCTTAACAATTCAACTACTTCCAGTTCTGTACAAGCAGGGGATGAAGAAACAGATAGTAACTTGGACAAATTGTTGTTTGATTATAATAAGACTGATGGAGAGTTGATCGGGCAAAAGGAAGACCAGGATGAACCATTAAGACCTACTGATGAGCAGATGTACCATAAAGCAGAAACTGATGGCTTGGACAACCATCAGGCTAAAATATTAGATACTGAACCAACTGATGAGCCAATTGAGGAGGAAGAAGTGCCTGAAGATTTGGAGGCCAATAGTGATAGTGCTTATATACAGGACGGTAACATAACTTTGGAGCATAGAGAGGATATAGATAATCTATTAGAAGAAAACAAAATGATGACTGATGAAGAATTACCTGTTCCTGAGACTGAACCGAAACAGGACTTGTCAAAGGAGGAGAAGCAACCAGAGTGTTCAGATTTCAAAGATCTCAACAAAGCGACTTCAGATAACAACCGATTGAGTCAAGACGACCATTTCACCACCGAATTAGAGGGAAATAATAGTGAGCATAGTCAACCTGAATTATTTGTTGAGAAAACCAAGCGACCTGAGGATGAAATCGCAGAGGAGAATGCCAAAGCACCATTAGAGGATGAAGAACCCGAGAAGGAAGAATTGCTTGAAGATGAAAATGCAGTTGCCTTCTCACGCAGAGATACTGACAAACCCTCACCTGAATCAAGTCGAGCCGCCACATTGACGACATCAGAGCCAGAGTACAGTGACAGCGTGCTGAGACTGTCTCTGCTGCGAGACCACTTCACAGAGGAGAGCATGAAGCGCTTACAACGCTTTTTCAGCCTCAAGAATCTCTTCAAAGTGGAGGATATGTTCTCTAACCTGGAAACGGGGTTGCAGGCTGCCCGTCTTTCACACACAGGCACCACTCAAGACATTGAAAATTCCCTAGAGAGCATCTTGGAAGCCTCTGAGAACGCCATCCTAGACGAGATTGAAAAGATGTTGGATAACCGGGAACAGAAACACAGTGATGACCAGCAAATGGACACAAGTATTATGGATGAAGAGACTGAAATATTGGATGATTTCCAGGAGCTTGCGTTCAGCCTACGGCAGAAGTATTCAGCAACCAGTGACAGCACACCTTTGGCATCAGATGTGGATGAAGGTAGATCAAATTGTCAATTCAGATTTTGTGTTAAGAGTATTTGTGTATTTGTAAGGATTGAAGATGGATTGGCTCTTTTTTTTTAATTTGTAACCATTGCTTTGTAGCCACGGATACAGGCCTTTCAGAGACATGTATATTGCATCAGATTATATTCCACTGATAAAAAGAGTGGAACCTGAATAGTAGGCATACAGTGGTTCTTTCAGGCTCTGTTCTTTCAGGCTCTGTTCACACCTGGTATCTTGTTTCCCAAGATAATCAGATTGTGTCTAGAATCCATTTAAAAGGTGTGCATTTCACACCTGGCATCAGTGGAACTTCCCCGCTTTCATTCAATTGCAGACTCCGCAAAATAGAAATAATACACATTGTGGCAGAGCCGTACATCTAGACAAGAGGATTGAGTGGCTCTTTGATACCTCACTTACCTCAGGTAGTGACTTTAAAAGCTTGTATGAGGTGTTTGTGTAGAAAAAACAACAGTACTCAGCAATGTTTCAGATGGTTCCTCTATGGGATCATGACTTATTGGTGTGAACACTATAGTGGTCACTACTGCATCATGTGCTGGGTGTCATCAAATTTGCATTTATGATCTGATTAACCAAGATACTGTTTAGAATAAATCGTGAAAAAAAAAAAAAAAANTGAAAAAAAAAAAAAAAAGTGTCTTCTTCCTACTGAATGACTACATTTGTTGATAGTGTTCTTGTCAAAAACTTACTTACCTGAGAGAAAGTTTAATTAGCAAATCTAGTTTACAGCCCAATTGTGGATTTCAGGATTAAATACTGTTTAAAAAAAAGTTCCAGTGTTGGTTTTTCAGGTGTCTGCAACTCTGCTAATATTTCAGTTTCCCTCCTGAGCAAATATTGCTCTCTTGACAAAGCCACAGCCACCACACCTGCTGAAATTAGATCAAACAAGGGCACACCTCACAGGCTGAAATCTGAAATTTTCCTACCAGGAATAAATATTTTTCTAATCAGAAACTTTTTGATATACCTGAGGAATCACATCCCCAAATTAACAGTAATGCGCTTGTGTTTTTCAATGTTTTTATTACAGAAGAGCCTGAGTGGAAGATTGAAGAAGGCCAGTCCCACGCTGATGAGGACAGTTTTGATAACCTCTCTGA
Organism: Lucifuga dentata; assembly: GCA_014773175.1. Taxonomy (NCBI): domain Eukaryota; kingdom Metazoa; phylum Chordata; class Actinopteri; order Ophidiiformes; family Bythitidae; genus Lucifuga; species Lucifuga dentata. The sequence goes on along the minus strand of VXCM01001205.1, from coordinate 233,393 downwards.
GAATGAGAGCGATGACAACCTCACAGTGACAGATTTGAATAAAAGGCCGGAGAACGAAGAGGAGCAGATCGTTTTGGATGAAGTGCACAGCGGGCCAGACATCAGCGTGGAGGAGGATGGTGGACATTTTAATAAAAACAAAGATAATCAGCCAAGCTTCAGCGTGTCAGACGAAATGCAGAAAGTTCCACAAGCCACACTGGAAAATCCCTTCGACATGAACCTTGGTGTCGAGGTGGAGCACTCGCCCTCAGGTTGGTAATACACTCTCTTAATATAAATTGAGATAATATACTGATGATCAGAACATTTTAGAGATCCATTTGACCAGAATTCAACTACTGTGTTACTAAGACTGCAAAAAAATAACTATTACAGTAGCACTAACTATTGTAATCCTGAATTGTTGATTTACATTTCTCACAAAACACCCAAAACTAGAAACAAGATTTGCTCAGTGGTGAATGTATTTTAACCTTAAACTCACTGAGCTCCTTTACATCAGCTTTAACCTTAAATTACACATTTTTATGCTAAAACCCTGATTATTTCTTGCAGGAGCATCCTCTTCACAGCATGTCAGACATTAGACTAAAATAAAATATTTAGTTTCAGTATATTCTTATGGTCAACAAGTCGATCTGCTCGAGGTTTTCTTTTGATAACATAATAGTTTAGTCCTTGCTGTCTGGGATTTTCTCTTTGATTTCTTTAACTTTCTGTTGCATGAGATAAACATTTAAGGTGGATGTTCATGTTGCCCCTCTAAGCTGCATAAACTAGATGTAATAGTTTTGTTTTTGTTCTTCCAGGATCTTTGGACTCAGTGGAATCAGGGTCAGATATTCGTGAGGAAGAACTGGGTTTATTCTCAACTGGAGTTATTTACACAGTCTGTGTCTTTGCTATGATCAAGACTAAGGTTGCAGAGTGGATGGTTGTGGTAAGTCTAAGAATTATACATCTAGTAAATTTTCTGTGTCATCTTTAATGTTTTGGTGCCCTACAGCCATCACAAATTAAATGTCATATTTTTTAAGGCATAAATTCATGATATAAAAAATATAAGGGATTTTTTTTTTTATGTTTACGGCTGTCAGACTGTAAATCTGGCGAGTGCTTGAGAGCTTTATGCACTAAGCCTGCAGTCCTACAGCCTTTACTTGAAGGAATACTTGTAAGGGGGGTGATATTATAAACATGGAGGCATTAAAAAACATGGTGCTGTATCAAGTGCTGTATGTTTTCATTTGTTATATGATGGCACCATAATCCATCAATTACTGTTTTTACAATTTAAAGTGGAAGCTACATATTATCTAAATTCTATTAAGCTTCACAAAACAGATTGCCACACAGTTAAAGGACCATACCATCCATTTTGCATGGCTGAACCTCAGTTTTCATACATTTAAGGTTAGTTACTGACAATCATTTCCCAAAGGATAAATCAGCTTTCCTGATATTTTGCAAAATCTCTTAATCTTTCAAAATCAAATATTCAAGCGATACACCNCAGCTTTCCTGATATTTTGCAAAATCTCTTAATCTTTCAAAATCAAATATTCAAGCGATACACCCTCTTAAAAGTTGATGTTTCACCTGCTAATAGTTACACAGCCTTATGAAGTCACAGTCATTTAAATTTTTCGATAAATGCAGGTCTTCTTTTGAAACTATATTCCCTGGTGGAGACATACATTCACTCTGCGCTTTTTAGTGTGCTTAAACGCTAAAATTACGAAACTTTGAAAAAACCTGAATGTATGTTCATGATAATGGATTACCTATCTCAAGAATGTTTCAAGTATCAACAAGTTGATTTTAATACCAGAATGAACTGAAACCAATGGTGGTCTNAATGTTTCAAGTATCAACAAGTTGATTTTAATACCAGAATGAACTGAAACCAATGGTGGTCTGGAAGTAGGAAAAAAATTTTTTAACTCACCATTAAAGTAGTATGCTTTGGGAAATGATTGTCAGTAACCTTACCTGTATGAATATTGAATATATTAGGCGCAAACATGCAAAATGGGTGGTATGGCCCTTGAAATCTGTAAAGTTTCTTGATCCAATTTGGAATTCATTTTCCTCTCAATAACTGTATTGTAAACCATGATGCTCCCTCCACGTGCCTCTCACAATCTGTGCCCTTTGCCCTTCATTAATGCCAAAAAAAAAATTTAACTTTTGTCTTATATGTCCAGGTAACATCTTAAAATTTGAACGGACACGCCCATATTGTTAGCAGTTTCTGCTAAATTGATCACAGAAATCTACTCAACCTGCAGATGTTCAGTGAACGTGTCCCAGTTTTCCAATTTCTCTTGAATGCACCACGGCCCTCCCCCTTCCTGTTGACTGTGTGTGTGTAGGCTGAAGTTCAACACAGCCGGTGCTGAGCTGGCTTCTAGTATAACCGCAGGGTCTGATTTTGCCATGTCAAGAGAGAAAATGATCCTTAAACACGGTCGGAAGCCAAACTCTGCGCTGTCAGAACCTTCCTGATTCTTACTCGCGTGTCGTACTCCAATAGTTAATCATACTTTAGCCTCCAGCTCTGATAGCTTGCCGGCTGTTGTTAATGGCAGCGAATTTGATTTGACGACTTATTCCTCATTATCGCTACCGAGTCCTGATTATTGACAACGAATCGTCGCCATTATCAAACGTTTCCTCATACAACCATTTTTTTTTTTTTTACTTTCGTTTGATTTTTTTTTTCTGCCTATCAAAGCTAATGCCGGGAGCTTTAGCCTACCAGTAGCTTACTTTTAGGCTTAGCGCGTTAGCAAGCTAGCAGCTGTCAAAGTAGCATACCCGGTAGCTCCGTTCTTGTTCCAAATACCGACATGGATAGTGACACATCAGCACGACTCGTAATGGAAACGGATCATGTTTACGTGTTTTTTCTAAAGGAGCTACAACATGTAAGTGGGAAATTAATCTCTCAGTCAAACAGGCTATTTGTCACTGGGTCACGGCCTGCTGAATTGCTATGCTAATGCTAATTGATGTTAACGATGGTTTAATTTACACTCACCAGTTTTGTCTTTGGTACCGGTTAAAGATGACATAGACTCCTTAGGCATGAACACCCACGAACAAGGGCTTTTATTTTGAATTTCCTCAATCATAATGTGGGTTTTATCCTGTCCTTGTGCTGTATTGTCGTTTCATAACACATTTTGATGATGCACTTGGTTTAAAATAAAAAAAAAAAGGCTGGATTGCAATATTAATCTTAGTCGTTCCATGTGGTTTGTCATGATTGGATGCAATCCCTGTTTTTCATCAGATCTCTGGTGTGTGTGTGACCGTGTGTAAACTGCCACATGCTCAGTTCAAAGGTTTCTTTGTGGCCAGTTGATATGCAGAACCCTTCTCAGTTTGACTGCATTCTAAAATAAAACTATGAGATTTAGTGGTGAAATGCTGATATATTTTATTTCACAGCACAGAATGTTGTTTAATTATTGTTTATATTGCCTAAAATGTTTATCTGGCTGGTAAAATATAGGTTTAATTTGGAAGTAGCAAGTGGGTGCAGAAGTCTGCTTCCTGTTCTACTGAAGCACCATTAACGCCAAGCTATTTCAATATTCATAATAGTACTTTTAATAGTGCCGTACATAATAAAAAAGCTACTTTGAAAGTCAGTGTATGTGTTAAAGAGCAGCAACAGGACATGCCTGCAAAATAATGCTGATTAGCTTTGCACATTTGCCTGTTTTTCACATTATTTGCAGTGGTAAGTGGGCATTGCTTAGTAATACAGAAGTTGGTTTGTTATTATATGATTAAGTTTTGCTTCTCATGGTGTGAAGAGGAGGACATTTTGGTTAATGACTACACACAATCTCAGGACAAGGTGTAAATGTCGCCTATATTCAAGCTATACAATTCCAAACAGTAGCAGATTCATCAGGTTTGTCTGTTGTCCATCTATGATTTATTTATCTATGATTGTTAATCTGCTTTTTTTTCAGCTTTATTACATGCGTCTGATCGTATCCTTGAACAGATTTGTGTTTGTGTCATCAGATTATTTCACTGCTGCCAGAAGAGTGGAAACCAGGGGAGACCATGTTTGGCTGTCCTTGGCAAACCGTTGTCGTCACAGCGTTGGTTGGAGTGGTGACCTTCACGCTTTTCTTCTGGAGGACCATATTGGCAGTAAGCTTCATCATATTGCTGCTCTCATCTCTCCTGATGTGTTTTGCCAGTAACAAATAAAATATTAAATAAACAAATAATTTTGTAGCTATCTGCTGAGTCACTATCTAATATATAATTTATATGGTATTTCTAACACAATCAAGCAGTTACCCTGCTATATGTTCATGCAACTCTACTATGACATACAGCGCATAAACCGTTGTTAAGGGCATTAATTTATGTTGCTTTTTTGAAACATTTTCAGGTAAAGAAGAGAGCATATCTTGGTAAGTTATCACTTTTTCCCCATTTCAAGTACAGCTCAAATTGTCTAAAATCCAACAGAATGTGCACGCTGTTTTTGTACTTTTCTGTTTAGTGGATGAAAAAAAGCTGAAAGAGCAAATCCAGGCACTCAAAAAAGAGAAGACCGACGCGCTCTCGAGGATGGCTGAGCTCCAGACGCTGGTAAGCTACAATTAAAACGAGATTAAATAAGTGTGAACTACTTTAGGATGACACGAGTTTTTATTTTTGGAATTTTCTCTTTTTTTTTTTTTTTTNTTTTTTTTTTTTTTTTTATTTTGTAAGAGTGAAGAATTGAAAGAAAAGCAGAAACAGTCGGAGAAAAAGACAACTTGTACAACGAAAAGGATTCAAGAGCTAGAGGTAAGGAATTTGTGTTTTAGGAAAGAAAACATGCACCGCTTTTGAAAAATGGCAACATTTGCTTCTTTTTTGATTTCTGGAAATGTAGACGGAGCATAATGTTGCCACCCACCATTACACGTATTTTCTTCATTGGAAAACTCGAATAAAGAATATCAGCAGAGAAAAACACCCAATGGCTGTTATCTAGAAAGTAATTATTTAGAAAATACAGCTTTAGATGTTAGTTGAAGGAATTCTTTGGGACTCAAATGTGCAAAACCTCTGATGTGGTCCTTTAATCAGAGCAGGGAGGAAGAGATAGAAGCTTCTTTGTGTATTCCTGTTGGTCCAGTAGCAGAGGAAGTAGTTAATGAGACTAAATAGAACTCTAGCCCCACCTGGTGATGCAACGAACTGTGTGTTACTTGGACCAGTTAGAGCCAAAGACCACTGAAAGAGCACAAATCTCTTGATCCAAAGTAAGATCTTTTTGAGATCTAAGTTCTACTTCTTGTGATGTAACTGTTTTTTAGTAAATTATTCGGTTGAATGCTGCATGCTGTGTCACAGGCCGTGTTAAGTGTTTCTATTAGCATGTAGCTTTTACCATCAGTCAACTTTAGAATGAGGAACAAGAGATTTGATTTTCATATTTGACGGTTGATGGTTTGCCCGACAAGGAAATGGCTTATGGGTTTTGTGTCTCATCGGGATTGCAAATAACACGGCTGCACTTCAAAGACCGTCGCATAAGTTTCTTTCATTTCTCTCCTCCACAGAGCAAAGTCTCGGAGGCACAAATGCGGAACGAACAGATGGTTGAAGAAAAGACCACGTTTGCACAGCTGCTCGAAGAAGAGAGAGCCAGTTCTCTGAAAAATGAAACCCAGGTATTTATCGTTTCATTTTGTTTTCCCTTTTATGAGTGTTTTAACTTTGTCTTCTCTGGATCATGACGACAAATGTTTCTTTAACAGATTGAAAAATTGGAGAAGGCAAATGAGAAACTGCAGCTCAGCAGGAAAAAGACTCAGGAAGCACTTTCTAAGGTACGTTTTTTTTTTTTTTTTTTNTTTTTTTTTTTTTTTTTTCTTTTGGTTTTTTTTTTTCGGCTCTGTTGGTTATATCACAATTTTTAGCTTTAGTATTTCTTAGAAACTGAAACTTTTCGTCACAGACTGCCGTCCTTCTTGACGAGGCCAAGCTCCGTGAGGATGCTCGCAACGTCCAACACAAATGTCTTGAGAGAGATTACGCTACATTAAAAGAGGAGAACAAGACGGTAAGATCATCTTAAAGGACCATACCACCCCTTTTTGCATGTTTGAGCCTAATATATTCAATTTTCATACACATAACATTACTGACAGTCATTTCCCAAAGTATACTACTGGAACGGTGAATTAAAAATGTTTTTCCCTACCTTCTAGCCCGCCATTGGTTTCAGTTCATTCTAGTATGCTATTAAAATCGACTTGTTGCTACTTGATATATATGTGTATATGTGTATATATATATATATATATATCTTGATATATTCTTGGGACAGGTAATCCACCATCATGAACAAGACATGTATACAGGGTTTTTTTTTAGAAGTTACATAATTTTAGCATTTAAGCGCAATAAAAAGCACAGAGTGAATGTATGTCTCCACCAGGGAATATAGTCCCAAAAGAAGACCTGCATTTATCGAAAAATTTAAACGACTGTGACTTCATAAGGCTGTGTAACTACTCGCTTGAATATTTGATTTTGAAAGATTAAGAGATTTTGCAAAATATCAGGAAAGCTGAAAAACGGTTTTATCCTTTGGGAAATGATTGTCAGTAACATTATGTGTATGAAAATTGAATATATTAGACTCAAACATGCAAAATGGGTGGTATGTTCCTGTAACAGTGTTTGGCTTTTTATTGATCACTGACATCTGAGACAAATTTTCCAGCTTGTTTGGTATTTTGAGAATTTTTAGGAAGTCTGATTTTTAGATTTTATCTTCATCTCAAGAAACATCACTGACAACCATTTTATCTCTTATACAGTACTATAAAAAAGGATGGGCTCTTCCTCAGTTGTTCTTTGTGAATGAAATTAACTCCCAGATTCAGCTGTTACTGACAAATCGGCTTTAGTACTGACAGATTAACACGACATGGCCTCAGATCAGCTAAAGCAGTCAACAAAAAAGCCAAATCTCTGCAGCAGAGTTAATTTTAGAAACCATGGACTGAAACACGTTCTCCCGACCTTGCCAATTCTCACAGCTCAAGGCTACGATCAAGGGCTGGGAGGACAAACACAAAGAACTGAATGAGCAGATTAAAGTCCACCAGAAGTCCCTGAAGGAGCTGGAGGACTCGGTGGTCCTCAAAGATCACAACGTGGAGGTCAGTCTCTTCATAATGTCGCCCTGATTTTCCTAGCCAATCAACTGCACATCAACAAACCCTTCCATCAATTTATTGTCTTTAGCTGACACCGAAATGTCTCCTGCCAGGTGCTGTCTGACCTTCTGGCAGACCTGGACGCTAGTGATTTACAAAAAAGCGACAGCAAAGCTTTAGCTAACGGTGAAGTGGCTCCTGGTAAGTAAATTCACTAAAACAGTTAGAATTTTTTGTTTGTTTGTTTGTTGGGACAAATTCAGCAGATGAACAACTGAATTCTGATTTTAGATTCCTATTTGTGCAGTGTGAAATGTGGCTCATTTTGGTTTAACGCTTTCTGCACTATATCGTCTTTTCACTCAGTGCACTTAGTGGTGCTGCAGCAGGGGAGAGAAAAAGTGCATCAGTGTGCTTTTGCAAATGAAAGCATTGAGAAGTTTTAAATGACAACAATAACATGGAAATCTGTACATTATGTCCTCTTAAAGTTATTCTACGTGCAGCATGCCTCAAAAAGCCGCCACACACACTGAACATGATCTAAAGTTTGTTTAACCGTTGAGCAAACACGTTTAAAGGTCTTTGAATTCCGTTTACAGATAAGAAGACTATTGTGAAGAACAGGATAAAACAGATGATGGACGTTTCCCGGGTAAGAACAGGAGACGGCGATAGAAAGTGTCCATGTGCTAAAGTGTTTCTCCAAAGAGTGATCACCTGATTTTTTTTTTTTCTTCTTCTTCTTCTTCCAGATCCAGACCACTCTCACAGTGGTAGAAGAAGAGCGTGATCGCTTCATGAGCAAACTGCTGAATGAAGAAAAGAGCAGGAAGATGCTGGAGGGTAAGTCGGCCATGTTGGTGTTACCGCAGCATGCGTTTCTTCCTAGGTGTCTGCAATCGTGTCTTTCCCCTGCTTTCGACGTCCCTCCTTTTCTCTGAGCGTGTCGTCACGTTTCCCTACAGAACAGCACCGGGAGCTCGAGCACGCCATCGCAGCCCTAAAAAGCGAGAAGAGCCACGTGGAGAACCAGTTCAAGGTCCTCCAGCAGAAAAACGAAATCATGGTGGAGATGTACCAGCAGAAGGAAAATGCTCTGCAGCAGTAAGCTTTAAATGTTTGCAACATTTTCTGAAAAGTCGCGTAGAAAGTCTTCGCCGCTGTCGCTCATAGGAGTTTGTTTTGCGTGACTTCACAGGAAATTAACCAAAGAGGAGCTGGAGCGCCGCAGCAAAGAGAGTCTGCTGTCCGAGGTCGGCGGCAAAGCTGTGGAGGCCGAGGAGCAGGTCAAGGTGTTGAGGCAGCGAATCAACGAAATGGAGGAGCAGATGAAGAAGACAGAGGAGGTCTATAAGGAGCAGGTAGCTGCTTATTGAGCTTATTATGTCAAAATAGGCAAATATTGGGAGAAAAATCTGAACTGAACTCTGATTGTTTCTTTCCTTTTTTTTTATTTATTTTTTTTTAGATAAAAGAACAGGAAAATAAAACCCACTCAAATTGGGTAAGTGGAGTTGTTCATCTACATGAGCATGTTAAATGATACACCTGGGTATTAAACATTTGTTCTGTCATGTCCGCAGGTGAACGCTCGTAACGCAGAGCGAGCTCTGAATCAAGAGAAGCTGGAGACGTCGAAGCTCCGTGAAAAGTAAGTGTCGTTCTATATTTTAGGTTATGAACTTTAATTTTCTGAGGTGTCTAACCTAATGGGATTTTTTTTTCCCATACGTCTTTCAGACTGGCCGTACTCACCTCCCAGCTAAATGAGCGGCGTGCCCCCCTGCTCAGACCCAGCCCGGGGCAAACTGGCCCTCGCCAAGGTAACCAGACCAAAGTTTTCCTGCGGCTCTCTGAACCATAAAGAGCAGTTTTTATGTTTTTATAGCTCCTTCAACACAGGATGCAGGACAACAGCCACAACAACCGTGTTCTCACTTAAAGGAATATGCTGGTGATTTAGCATGTTCAAGACCAATAAATGCTACCCACATGCATGTTACTGCCAGCCATTTTCCAAAGCTGGAGCAGTACATTTTAGATTTGTTTTTCTACCTTCCAGATTATAAACCACACATCATTCTCTTTTTTTTTTTTTTAANTTTTTTTTTTTTTTTAATCGATCGTATTTAACCGATCCAAGTGGAGCTGCACAGAAGAAAATATATGTCTCCACCAGGGAATGTAGTCCAGGAGAAGACGGGCTTTTACAGAGAAATTAAAAACGAATAGAGGCTGTCTACATTGAGACATATGTGTTTGAATGTGAAACATTGAATTTTAAAGGACCATATCATCCATTTTGCATGTTTGAGCCTAATATATTCAATTTTCATACATGTAAGGTTACTGACAATCATTTCCAAAAGCATACTACTGGAATGGTGAATTAAAAATGTTTTTCCTACCTTCCAGACCACCATTGGTTTCAGTTCATTCTGGTACGCTATTAAAATCAACTTGTTGATACTTGAAACGTTCTTGGGATAGGTAATCCATCATCATGAACAAGATGTGCGTTCACCTTTTTTTTTCTAGAAGTTATGTAATTTTAATATTTAAGTACAATAAAAAGTGTGGAGTGAATGTATGTCTCCACCGGGGAATATAGTCCCAAAAGAAGACCTGTGTTTATGGAAAAATTTAAATGACCGTGACTTCATAAGGCTGCGTAACTATTAGTAGGCGAAACATCAATTTGTAAGGTGGTGTATTGCTTGAATATTTGATTTTGAAAGATGAAGAGATTTTGCAAAATATCAGGAAAGCTGAAATATGATTTTATCCTTTGGGAAATGATTGTCAGTAATGTAACATGTATGAAAATTGAATATATTAGGCTTAAACACGCAAAATGGACGGTATGGTCCTTTAACATTTGATTTGAAAGATTAGGGGATTTGAAAAAATAGAAAAATATGTTTTACAATAGAATACAATAAATAGGTTTTACATTTTGGAAATGTTACATGCATGCGGGCAGTACTTATTGGCTTCATGTTTTGTTGTGTGTTTATCATTTTAAAAGAAGCGACTGTCTCAGGAACGCCTGATGAGTCGAAACGAGGAGTGTCAGCGCAGAACGTCCTGTAAAATGTACTTGTGCAGTTCTTCCTCAGTGGTAAAGTTAGCGGTTTGATTGTAACAGGTGATTCATACGGGCCCTCTCCTGTGAGCGGGGATGCACCATCCCCCCCTCCAATGATAGAAGGTCCCAGGCGCCCCCCCTCTGCCCCCCTGGGGCGAAGAATNACCATCCCCCCCTCCAATGATAGAAGGTCCCAGGCGCCCCCCCTCTGCCCCCCTGGGGCGAAGAATTGACCCGTACGGTGAGTCCCTGCGGATTACTTTGCCTCCTTTAATTTGAGGTGTGACCGGATATCAACCCACACCACCGCCTTGTTCTTGCACACCCGCCTTCCTTCTTGTCAGCTCATTCACCTTCCTGAGTTTTTTCCTTTTTATTCCGTGTGTATCTCATCCTGCATCTTCTTGATACCTGTCTTCAACTTTTTGTTTCCCGTTTGCTTTTTAGCTGAACCACGTAGAAATTTCCCTTTGTGAAGGATTTCTTGTGTTCCTGTTCAAGCATGCTTTACCATCTTTTGTGTGCTTAATCAAGAATTCCTCATTTCCTCTTTTTCTTTGTCTTCATGAACAAGGGATTTCCAGTCTGCTTCCTCTTTCTTTTCTTTTTGTCATTTGGAACAATAAATTGGTGTAATTGGATGTATTCTTGGTATTGTAAAAATCAGATTCCAGGTAAATAGGCTATTTTGCAATTTTCCTTAAAAGAAATAGTTTTATTTGAAGCTATGACATGCCTATAACCTATGACATAAACTATATTATATGTTTATCTAAAACTCCAGAATAATTAAATAATAATAAAATATAATTAGAATAATTAATTAATTAATTAATGATTGTTTTAACTAAATTATGACCTCAGTTGCAACATCAGAAGTGTCATCGCTACGAAACTCACAGCCGAGCCTTAAAGCGCAATAGGCAGCATTTAAAGGGTTTGATTTCATATTTTGTGTGTGTGTGTTTCTCTTTCAGGTCCACGGCCTCCATCAGACCCACACGGTCGTTACACAGAAAACAGACACACCTCTGGGATAGGTACGTCTGAATGCTCCATTTATTTGTGCTTACGCTTGTCCTGCCAAACTGGCCTTTAGAGGTGAATTTGCATGTTAGAGCCCAATAAATTCTACCTGCCATACGTTATGTTACTGACAACCATTTTCCAAAATATATAAACTTCTTTTAGTTTTTGTTATTTTTCCAAGTTTCCTAATCTTTCAAAATCAAATGTTTAGATGATATATCCACTTTAAAATTGAATGTTTCACCTGCTAACACTGTAAAAGACACGGCCATTTCAATAAAAGCCGTCTTCTCCTGGGACTATATTCGCTGGCGGAGACATACATTGTCTTCTACGTTGGACCAGTTACATCAAGTAACTTTGACAAAAAAAATAAGAACATGTGGTTCGTTGTGATGGATTACCAGGTCCCAGCACGTTTCAAGTCTCTTTAAGTCGATTTTAAGAGTGAGCTGAAACCAACGGCTGCCTGGAAATTGGAAAAACAACTCTAAAATGTACCGCTCCAGTATCATGTTTTGGAAAATGATTGCCACTAATATACTGAGTTCAGACATGCAAAATTACCAGTATGCTCCTTTAACACTGTGCTGTTTTTTCCTGTTTCAGACATGATGGGCCCCCGCAGCTCATCACCGGCCAGTATGGATGGAACTGTAAGTCCTTTGTTTTATTTATTTATTTTTTTTAAATCAGATGCTCACTTTCAAAGCGTAATTTTTACGTGGCGATTTCCCTCGTTCCACATGGCAGCGTAGAGCTCCTTCCTTCATGTGTGTTTTTGTGTGTGTGTGTTGTTGCTCTAAAACAGAAAGAATCAGTAGATCCACAGGCTGAGGCCTCCATAGAGAGTCCAGAACCAGTGAGTATAGAGGCTCCAGTCAGGGTTCTGGGTGTGAAGGTGTACACAGACTCTTCCCCCTCACCCCCCTGCAGTTTCCTCAAAACTGGATTTGGATTTGGCACGAGATCAAATGCATTTTGCTTCTGTGGGCTTCCTAAACGTGTGTGGCTGAGTGTTTCGGTTTCACTGCTCTCACAGCACGGAAAGTTGCGATTCCGCTCGTTGGGTCTATGAAACAATAATCAGGTGTTTAAAAGTTGCAGAGAATGTGTGTGTCTTTCTGAAAACGTTTGATGTTCAGGTGAAAATGGGGGTGTGGTTAACTGACGTGATTGAGCCTCAGCTGACTGCACTCGTGTGGTTTTTGTTTCCTCGTTGCTGCATGACTAAACTTCTAATTCATTTAAAATCACTCACAGGACTGAAATATTTAGCCTGTGTCACGTTGAACACGCCACACACTTCTCCGTCTCTGGGTTCTCATCCGCTGCTTGTATTTTTCAGGGGCCTGGATCCTTCATCGTGTCTCCGATCAGGGACTCTCCTGGCCCCTTGGTCCAAGGACCACCTGTCCCTGGACCCCATGACCCGTTGCTGCCCCCTGGTCGTCTGCCTCCACCTGGGCCTCACAGAGCTGCACGTCCTAACCAGGGACCCCACGGTCCCCTATATCCCCCCCCAGTTGGAATGACAGGGCCGCTTGGCCCCCCTCCTCCTAACGTCCCGTCTCATGGGCCTCCACTACCAGCCAATGGACACCCAGGTATGCCTCTGCCTGGTCCCCTGGGAGACTTTGGACCTCGCCCAGCCAATGGACATGCTTTCCGGCCCAGGCTAGGCCCTGATCCTCGGGGGCTGCCCCCACCACATTTCCGTCCCCCTCCACCTCATCAGTTTGGACCAATGCCTCCACCGCATGGTATGAGAATGTTTACAAAGTTCAGTTTTGTCTGGATTTATTTTGAATTATTTTTATCCTGCATTAACTTATGACATCTGTAACTGTTTCCCTTTTTAACGGTCATGTTTAGGTGTTCGTGGCCCCATGGGACCACGTCCACCCTTCCCTCCTGACCTGCGCTTCCCAGGGCCGCGGGACCATCCCTACCCACCTGCGGACATGCCTCTGGGTGTCCCACCCCTTCCTAGACAAGGTGACACTTTTGTTCAGGCTCCACATGATGCCCTCCAGAACTCTGTGGGCTCTCACGCCGGCCCCGGACAGAACCTCCCCCCGCAGCGGGAGGCCCCTCAGGACTCAGCCAGGCCAGCGATGGCCGAGCCTTAAACATGCTAACAGCTATGACAGAGGACTCAAACAGCCCCCTTACCCCAAATCCATCACTTTATCAAACTAGACACAGGTAATTATTTTCATATTTCATTTGAAAAAAAAAATTGCAATGAAATTTATTAAAAAAAAAACATGGCACATGAACGCATCTTGAATAATTGTCTGAATTTGATAGTCACTTCTTAACAGCTTATTGTGCAATAACGATTCCATTATATGCCTGAGAATTTTCATTTGTGTTATTTTAAAAAAAAATTTTTTTTTTAGGGACGAAGTTTTTTAATGTCATTTCCTGTGGAAATTTTTTTAAAAAGGAGAGATTTGGGTTTGAGCATTTCAGGATACACTTTTGCCATTCTCCCAAAGCTGTTGCTTTAGAATGGACTGTTTATGAAATGTGTAATTTGATGGCCAGATGTATAACTTATTTTACTATGTCAGTAGAAATTTTAATAATAAAGGCTGTAAAAATGTTATCCATTGGTTTACAGATCATGTTCTTATTGATTTCTATCAGCGTTATCTGCAGCATTCACATTTCCTGGTTTCCACGAGGATTTTCATTTGGGAAAAATAAGGCATACATCTGTGCTGGTATGGAAATGGAAACAATTTTAGGACTTTTTAAGTAAAAGTTTTTTCATGAAAGTTCAGATAAGATGTGTAGAAATTCTGCATGTGATTAGCTTCTGCTGGTTACTATACTATTAGCAAAGAATAACAGTCATTGGATTAAGTAATTGGATTTTATCATACATGAATATTTATATAGCACCTTTAAAATGGTTATAACGTGCTTTACAGATTATTAAAGAAGTTCAATGCAACAGAAATTAATGTTGCAGATTTTGCAGCAATATTCGTCAAGATTTAGCTTTTCTGGTCTGTTTCCAACCATTCTCAGCTATCAAGGACACATTAAGTCTCCTCGTGTGTGTATATTACATCAAATCTCAGACACGGCACCTCGGAATTTCACAATGTGTGAATCTAACGCTGAATTTTTCTTTATTCTCGCTTTAATAAAGGGAACTCCTCATTTTACATATCAAATTCAGTTTTTTTTTTTCATAACCTGTGTAAGGTAGCTGTATAAACTTCTATCTGTAGAGGGCGGAGTCCAAAAGTGACCATTATGACGTCACAAGGGTTACTTCCTGTTGCTGGAAAAACTAGAACGTCTTAGTGAATTCAACCTTCCCATAACTTCCAGGAGTTTTATTATTTATATCATTGTGTAGAAGGTTGAAGTTGAGTCCATTTATGAGAAACCAGGAGGGTTGAGAAATAATTTTGCTGCTGTTTATGTGCTGCTCTAATGTCGGCGACGTTTCCCTCATATCACCTGCCGCCACTACGATAAAGACTAATGCTGCGTTCAGGTTACCTTGGAACTTCGAATTTTTCCAACTTCCTACTTGGAAAAATGCGTTGGAACGGCATTTGAAGTCAGAGCGCCGACTGGGAAACTCAGGTCAAAATGATCTACCCCGTCTTACCGAGTATGACGTCACTCAACATGGCAGCGCTCTTGAAAGCGAGCTTTGTGAATGTAAACCGAATATTTTTTCTTGCGTGACACTGAAATAAAAAGGTCAAAATATATCGTCAAGTTAACTTTCTATTAGTGTATAATAATTGTTTGCCATTGATATGTAAGTGTAAATTTCAGAAGTGTTATTTCACTGTACAAATGTTTAATATTGTGATTAATATCGTAACACAGTCCAACCAAACAGTCCTGTAATCTAGCTTTACTTTTGTTAATATTTGTTACTAAGTTTATTGAATCTTACATTGTTTATTGTGTTCAGCCATGCTTTTTTGTTTACATTTGGCTGGAACAGTTTGAGTTCTGAAGTTGAAACTTCCCACTGGGGAAAATCCGATTTCCCGAGGGAACTAGAACGCAGCATTAGATAAACGACTTCATTTTAGTTTATTAAAAATGAAAGCGTTGGAAATATTTTAGATAATCCCCTTCATTCTGTTAAAAAAAAAAACTGAAACACTCAATTCTCAATCCGACCACATCATAGTACACACACACACACATCTTAGTGTATCATAGTTATTTTACAATCCTGATATGGCGACATTACAAAAATAAAATCTAATATTACATGCACACGTTATGGTGAATCTGTAGATCTGAAAGGAAAGAGACAAAGTTACAGCAACTTCCTTCTTAAAAAGCCCTTTATAACAGGGTGACTTCAAAATGAAAGCACAAATGAAGGACATTCCTTTACATCGAACCAAGAGCACAAACGTCTCTTTTTGCCACATAATCTAAAACAAGCATGAATTTAACAAATATTAATGAAATATTTTGTGATCTGCACTGACACTAGATTAAAAACCAAGTCCTGATAGATGATAAATATCTATGAATTCTAGGCGTTGACCAAAGAATCATACTGCTTACAAAAACACAGATCAGTATCCATGCTGCATTCATTTTAGCACCAAGTATTTATAAAATCACATAGTTATTTAAACATATTAATTCAATATTAAAAGATAAATACCGACACATCTGATGTTACAATTATGGAGACACTTAATAGCTCCTGGGTCATAATTTCATTTTTTAAAAAATTGATTAAAGTGAAACAAATATAACATAGAGCATCACAAAATTCAAAATGATCATTCTGACAATGCCAATCAATGTGTATGATGTTGACATATCTGGTCATGGCGTTAGTGTGCATTGAAAAAGTTACACCTGCAGTACATATATATGTATATAATCATAATGTTTATGATTATTATTACATAACAGTTGTGAACCCCACTTCTTAATCTGATGCTGCCAATCTGCCAGGCAGTAATTTCCTCAGTGGTGTCCATCAGTTTTGTTCATTTTTTCTTACAGCACAAGAACATAAACCAGGTTTTTCCAGGTCTCTTGGGTTCATTTTCATCTCCATCAGTATTATACGTTATGCGATTAGCGTGATCTTTGCAGGGTGAAGAAAAGCAGCAACCGTACTAAATTTCCTGCATTTCTAACCTTTGTCAAAGTTTGCCTTGCTGTGGATCGATGAACACCCAGGTTACTACAGCTGCTTTTTGTAGCCTTTTCCAGCTTCACGCATCTTTGTAATTCTTGTGGGATCCTCTGAAATGTCCCCTTGCTTTTAAACAAAGGTTGTGAATGCATGGAGTTTGCACAGTCACGCCAACTTGTCTCAGGCTATCAGGTCAGCAAAGCACACCTATGCATGTTGCAGGAATACAGGCGATCACTGACTACAGACCAGCACCTCAACCCTGCAGCACAGAAGTNCGAAGACCAGGTTCTCTGCCTATCCATGGCCACCGTCAGGAAGACCCTGTCCAGAGTCGAACCACGAAAGGCTGCTGGACTGGACAACATCCTTGGTCGAGTGCTCAGAGATGTGCTGACCAACACATTGCTGAGCACTGCGATGGTTCCTGTTTGCCTCAAGTAGTCTACCATCATCCCAGTGCTGAAGAAGTCAACTGTGTCCTGCTTCTGTGTCCGTTGCACTCACACCCATCAATATGAAGTGCTTTGAGAAATTGGTTCTGAAGCACATGAAGTCCCAACTTCCCCACATCACTGGACTCTCTACAGTTTGCCTACCGCTCCAACCGGTACACAGACGCCATCTCCACCATCCTCCATTTAACCCTGTCCCACCTTGACAGGAAGGAAACCTATGCCAGATTGCTGTTCATCGACTTCAGCTCAGCATTCAACACCATCATCCCTCAGAAGCTGTTATGAAAGCTGAGCCTGCTGGCCATGAACACCTCTCTCTGCAACTGGACCCAAGACTTCCTGATTGGCAGGCCTCAGTCTGTCAGGATAGGCAACACCACCTCCAAGGACCATCACCCTGAGCACTGGAACCCCCTCAAGGCTGCATGTTCAGTCCACTGCTGTTCACTCTGCTAACCCACAACTGCACTGCAAGCACGGATTAAACCATATCATCAAGTTTGCAGATGACACGACAATGGTGGGCTCATCAGCAACGACGATGAGTCAGCGTACAGAGCAGAAGGTGAGACGGCTGGTGTGAAAAGAATCTGTCTCTCAATGTTCAAAAACAAAAGAGATGATCGTGGTCTTGAGGAGGAGCCCTGCCAGCCACACTCCACTCAACATCCACGGAGAGAGCAGCACCAATTTCCTTTAAGAGTACATCCCAGCAGACCTCACCTGGACCACCAACACTACCTCCATCACCAAGAAGGCTCAGAAGCGTCTCCACTTCCTACGCAGGCTGAAGAAGGTCAGCCTGACTCCTCCCATCCTGACCACCTTCTACCGAGGAACCATGGAGAGCATCCTCAGTAGCTGCATTGCCGTCTGGTTTGGGAACGGCAAAGCCTCAGACAGGAAGTCCCTCCAGCGGATAAGAGGTCAGCTGAGAAAATCATCCAGGTTCCTCTCCCAGCCATCACACACACCTTCCACAAACACACCCTCCACTGTGCCACCTCCATGTAGCTGACCCCGCCCACCCCTGCCATGGACTGTTCACCACCCTGCCTTCTGGTAGAAGGTACCGAAGCGTACGAGCCGCCACCTCCAGACTATCCAACAGTTTCTTCCCCCAGGTGGTGAGGCTCCTCAACACCTTGCCTCGTGGGGAACATGGACACTGACACACTCAAACACATAAAAACACATACATACAGACACACGCCTCCTTTTGTGACTGCACCTGCACACTTTATCTGATCCTTAAACTCTTTGCACGTGCCAAAATGCACAACCCCACTTTATGGAACTTTTCACACAGACTTTTACTCTTACTTCAGTGCAGTAAATGTGTTCTTTTGCACTATTCTCTCTCTCTGTGCTCTTTGTCTTGTTACTGCACTTCCTGTCTACGTGCACCATGTTAAATGTAGCACCACGAGGTCCTGGAGAAACAGCATTTCATCCCGCCTGTGTACTTGTATATGAATGGTTTGACAAAAAAGCTCCGATTCTGATGATTAAATTCATTACTGACAACAAATAATATGCAAAATTTTCTTGTTTATTAACAGCAGAACATGTTTGTCTATTATTGTGACTCAGACGGAGCTCAGACCATATTTGACGAGTAGAAATTCCGATAATTACAAAGAGCTCACAAACATTTTCTTGTCACTTTATAAACACTAAGACATCCACAACTATGACAGAATTCCAAACTTCACTTTTTTTTTTTGGTAGTTTGATGGAACTAAATATCTCACTGTGGATGGTTTTGCCTTCTTTTTGTTCAGGAAATGAGTTTGGTAAATGTGCCCCGATCTCCCGAACCAATCCACATCATTTGGCATCTGTAGCTGTTTATTAAAAAAAATAATTTTCTGCTTTTAACTTCAGAGTCCAAAAGTACATACGTAAAGAGTTGAACTCCATATAGACTCAAAATTAAACATCTGCAAAACATGCGTCATGCTGGTTCCCCTGTTTCCCGAAATAAGAGAGCTAAGGAAGACTGGAGATGAGGTGTTCACGTGTTTACGTACTGCTACTGTCAGATGAAAATCCTGTATCTTCAAATAGTCCAAACACTCTTATTTGAAGGTTTTTTTGGAGTTAGCTTGAATGTTAAAAGTTTGAGATGTAAAACTAACTCGCTGGTCTGAGCTAACGTGACAAATGTTTGGCTCGATTCCCTTTAATTTCCACGTCTGCTCGTGGAAACAAAACGGACTGTGGGCGTGGGTTTAGTATTGCTGGATGTGTTGAAGTGGATCACCACATTTTGCTGGATGTAAGGGAGAAGCGGTGCGCGGGTTACGGTGAGCCGGATCTGGCTGATTTAGCTGTCCTTGTGCAATGTCTGATGAAGATGGAGATAGAGTGGTTTCTTTGTTAGAAGTTGGAGTTTCTTCCTCTTGAAGTCGGTGGGCTTCTTATACCTGGAGATTTAAGGAGGAATGCACTTCGTGAGCCCAGAAATGCAAAAAAGGAATTCAACGGAATTTTATAACTAAAATACGTGGCGATCCACTTACAGCTCGATTACAATGGGACCCGGTTTGATCTCGTCCATTTCCATGAAGGCAAAACATTTTGTGCTGGTAAACCTCTTTTTGGGTTTGTAGTGCTTGAATTCAAAGAAGATGGCTGCACCTAGAGGAATATGTCAGGTTAGTGTAGGAATCCAGCATTCTGTTATTTTATAGTAACTAACAACCAATTTCCAAAACATAAAACCGTATTTTAGTTTTCCTGTTTTTATTCAAATCCCCTAATCTTTCAAAAATGTTTCACTTTCTAACACTTGTGCACGACTGTAGAAGGCATGGCCATTTTAATTTCTCGGTAAAAGCCATCTTCTCCTGGGACTATATTTCCTGGCGGAGACATACATCGTCTTCCTTGCAGCTCCATGTTGGATCGGTAAAATAAAGTGATAAAAAACTAATAGACGTCTTGTTCGTTGTGATGGATTATGTATCTCAAGCACATTTTAAGTCTCTAAGTTGATTTTAATAGCGTACTGGAATGAACTGAAACCAAAAGCAGTCTGGAAGGTAGGAAAAACAACTCTAATATTTAGTGCTAAAATCGTATATTTTGGGAAATGGTTGTCAGCAACGTAATATGGATGTTGATTGTATATATACTGGGCTCAAACATGCACAATCACCAGTATGGTCCTTTAATGACTAAGACCTATTTGCTGTGTTGCTACTTGTTGCTCATATATGTTGAATTAACTTACCCTTAGGTAATTTCTCCACATGTCTCTGGACCTCTATGTCCACACTGAAGTGAATGTAGGTATCTTCCTTCCTGGTGGCCACAGGCGTGTCCTGCACCGGGTTCAAGTCCACACCGTTCACGTCTGCAGGAGAGAAAAAAAACAGAATGATTTTAAAAGATTAGGGGATCTAGAAAAGTAACAGTAAAACTAAAATATGGTTTTATGTTTTGGAAATTGTTACGTGCATGCTGTAGTATTTATTGTGTTTAAACATGCTAATTCGCAGGTATGGTCCTTTAAAGGTCATCATAAATAGCATTTAAAAAAAAAAAAAATCATTTAAAAAAAAAAAAAACGTAACTGAGCATTTTTAGTTTGAATAATCCGATCAAACCTCTGTTCACGTGAACGATTAATCAGAGCATCATATTTGTGGTAGGATGGGATTGTGTCGTACCTTTGACGCTAATGGTCATGTACGGATCGATGCATTGTCCAGCATCCTTCAACCCAATTTTGTCAATCTTTATTGTGAGCAGCGACATCCCAGGCTCTGATGGTAACCGTGGCAACAATGTACCTGTAAGGGCGAAGGTTACAGCAACAGTTAGCATGTATTATCACCGTGTGGAATAATAAAAACTGAGCTGATCACCTGACCTGGATTTTGGTGTCAGGTGACGTCGCCATCTCTAGGACACATGAAGAAGTGACATCACCTGACATCAAAAACCAACCAATCACAAAAAGCCATTTCAGCAGCGCGCTTTTGTCATTGTATCACAAGCTTTATGGAGATTTAAATTTATTGTTAAATTACACTTTCATGTAGGGCCATCTGGTTCTACAAGGGATGATTGATAAGTTCTGAGCCTGACGCGCAAATAAGGAGAGTTGCACATTCTCTGAAGAAATAACAGAATTCCTGACGGATTTTTACACTCAGAGATTTTAACTTACACATTCCAGATGAAATAGGTCAAACCAGGCCAAAGTGCAGTGACTATGTACTTGCTTTGATCAAGTTCTGCACCCACCCACCTCATCTGATTTAACCCCTCAGACTTTCACCTCTTCTCAGACATGAAAAAAAGCTTTAGCTTGAACCCGTTTGGCCTCTGATGATGACATCATATCAGCTGTGGAGGAATTTTGGACTTGTATGAAACTGTGATTAAAATTCCTCCAGCACTGTCTGCAGAAGTGAGTCGAGTTGGAAGGAGAAAAAGTCTAGTTGGGGGAAAAATTGTTTTTACCTGCAACAGCTTTGTAGGCTGGGCTCAGGACTTATCAATCAACTTGTGACATTTACAATTGGCACGCTTTCCCTGTTCATGCGTCGCTTTAGCAAAAACTGTGTGATCAAAAACACGTCTCTCATGCAGCACAGGCGCTCAGACGCCAGTTCGTAGATGAAGCCGTACCTTGAGAGGCTGGAAATGAAGCAGGCAGGTGGGAATGAGCGATGCAGCCATGCACAGCACCGACAGAGAGAACAGAGAGGACACACACACACACACACGGTCAAACAGCCTCAAAAACCAGGAGCACAGGACAACGTGACAAAAAAGATACATCAAAGCAAAACAACCCCAAACGGAACAGCGGCTGGGTTTGTTGAGGTGTTGGCGGCGGGTGTACGGTACCGGGAGCTCTCGGGGGAAAAGCCTCAGTAGAACCTGCTCCTGCTGCGGCGTCCTCCTCCTCGAGCTCAAGGTTCTCCTCCTCGCCGGGAGCGAGGATTTTCCTGACAGAGAAGGTTTGCAAGTTTTGATCACTTCATGTACAGATTAAATGAAATGCTAATGATCTCTGTGAGGAAATAATCAGAGGGGGGAGGGGTGTAGAGTATAAGAGGATATGAACAGAGCGAATGGAGCGCTATGACTTATACAATTATGAAAAATGACAGATTAGCATAAAAATGCAAAGTAAACATCACTGTTTCATAATATTAATGGGGAGAAGTAACTTACAAACAGCAATATGCCCAGAAATTACAGGGATACTACGTACAGAAATACAAGTAAAGGTGAGGTTCAACAGTAATGTGTAAAGTATGCAGAAAACTTCACAAAGGAAATACTGTTAAAGGACAATAACGGCAATTGTGCATGTTTAAGCCCAATATATACAACCCATATAAAGTTACTCAACCAACCATTTTCAAAAATATACTACTGGAGCAGTAAATATTAGAACTGTTGTTCCTACCTTCCAGACTGCTACTGGTTTCAGTTCATTCCAGTACGCTATTAAAATACTATATTAATATTATAATATTAAAACTTGTAGAGACTTGAAATACGCTTGAGATAAATAATCCATCACCGTGAACACGATGTGGGTTAAGTTTTTGTCGAAGTAACTTTATGTTTTGGAAAATGGTCATCAGTATTGCAACATGTATGCAAATACTATTTATTGGCTTAAACATGCAAAATCGTCGGTGGTCCTTTAAATATTAAATGATAGATATTTACCTTAAGGGCACTGGCTGGACATCAAAGGGGAATTCTTTATTATAGGTCAGTATGTTTTTAATAACTGTTGACAAAAGGATAAAGTGGTGAGTACAGGAGAAGTGCTCATAAAGTTTATAACAACAGGAGGATTAGTGGAGGGAAACGCTCCTCCCAGATGGTAAACTTACTACTTTCCAGTTTCTTCAGGTCTTCTAACTTGAACTCCTCCTCTGACTGTGAGCACTAAGGAAAAAAAGAAATGACACATTCAATGTTTTACAACTTTAGAAAGATTAATTTCTAAGCAGACAATTTCATCAAATTGTCAAAACCTCCTGCAAGTTTAAAGTTGGTCATAATATTAACGTGAATTTCTTCTCATTTGGACCAGTAGCTGTGTTGTGACCTGTTATTACAAACTCTGTGAATGTTTTTCATATTCATACAAAAATGAAAAACAAGACTCAGACCTGCAAACTTGCACTTCTCATTTCCAGGCATGTTGCAATCTTCCCTAAAGTTTTCTGAAAATAAAGAAATAGCTGTTAGGATCATGTGGAAATGCCCAACTCCATTTCTATTCCTACCATCTTAAAGGACCATACCGGCTTTTACTGAGAAAACAAACCAGCTGGTTTTGTGTTTAATATTAAGCACAAAACCATTTAATATTATGCAAAATAATCAGTGGGGTCCTTTAAGAAGACATTAAACTCATGTTATTCTGCAAAATGTTATGAAATAATCCAGCTTTTTAATTCAGATGGCATATTTATGTTTACTCACCCTTCAAATCTCTCTTAATTCATGCAGTGTAGATACATAACATAAATCAATTGTTTTTATATATATATATATTTTAATATAAGATAATGATTACCTTCTGCTCTTCATTGAAGTCTGATGAATTGGCTGCCTGGACCTCTTTTTGCAGTTGTCTTGCTAATCTAAGTTAAGCAATATATAAACAAAGTTAGAAAAGCACAAAATTAACAATAAAACTCGCAGACCTTTGTACTGTAAATGCAAAATGTGAGTTCATCTGTGAGTTTAATAATAGTAATAATAATAATAATAATAATAATAATAATAATAATAACAGAAGAAGTATAATAATAAAAACAGCAATATACATCACTGAATTGTACTGTTTAAATAATAAAAATGATTAGTACTTAGAAAAGAAACCTGAATAAAATTAAATTTTAAAAAATACAAATACATAATTACCAAAATTACAGGGGGAGGGAAACAACTAATTCACAATAAATAAGGATAGCTGGATCAAAGTAAGTATTGCAAAAGTATCAGGTTAGGCATTAAGTATTAGGTTTCTTTGCGCCCCCTGGCGGTCAAAGAGACGAAGTGTTGAGTTGAGATGCACCTTTTGAATGATTGATGTCATTTCAGATAATTAGCCAATTAGTACAGAAAGCAGATGAGTGCACGAAAAAGCTTGAAATAGACTCTTACTGCTGATTTTATGAAAGCAGGAAGCTTCCACACTAAACATATAAAAGCCCACTCGTGACAATAATAGGGTGTGGTTGACTATTTCACAATTCTCTGAGAAATTTTGATCTTCTTCTGCATGACATGATATAGATGAGCTCCCTCAAAAAACTCTGGTGGATGTGCAGCTGCTACTTTGCACAGCTAGTCCCTGCCACACCACGTCACGTGTGGGNACTCTGGTGGATGTGCAGCTGCTACTTTGCACAGCTAGTCCCTGCCACACCACGTCACGTGTGGGTAGGGTTTATTTCTGCCGTGGAAAATGTTTGACAGTTCTGAACTCCGATCAGTACGCGGGCTACTTGTCTGCATATGATGGTATAACATGAAGAGTCATGACAAACATGTTGAATGCAACTTACATTTGGTACTCATCTATAGCTTCCACTAATTGTCCCCACGAATCAAAGTCCGTGGCTTTTCTAAAACTGGCGTGCCATTTCTGAACAGTCTTGTTGACATCAGACATTTTTGCAGGAGGGATACGCGAGGCGCTCTCAGGTCAGCATAGCGGATTATTTTCATCTACACGCCGCGCAGCATCGTCGTCAGCCGGGTGTGTGATATCCAGATGAACCGGTGACACACGGANACGCCGCGCAGCATCGTCGTCAGCCGGGTGTGTGATATCCAGATGAACCGGTGACACACGGACCAAGCCCTGCTGCTGCTCACTACTTCCGCTATACACCGGAAGTCCTGCCTAAAATGCCTGGTGCGCTCGGTTTATATCAGGGGTCNACTTCCGCTATACACCGGAAGTCCTGCCTAAAATGCCTGGTGCGCTCGGTTTATATCAGGGGTCGTCCGGTTGAAATGAGCTATAACATTCTTCCAGTGTTTCCTACACTTAGGCAAAACTTGGGCGGCCCTCCCAGGTAAAGTAGACCCACCCACGTTTTGCAGGACGACCCAGCCTTAAAAAAACATACACATAATGTCGTCAAACCGCTGACCAAAACATCGCTAAAATATTGAAAAAATTTGTAGTCTTGCCATCATTTCGAAGGTAAAAGTATCCTAAAAAGATCCCATGATTAGTTTGTGTCACCGTTAATCCATTTTCATGAAAATCCCCGTAGACCGGCATCTATCTCCTTCCTTATGAACGTACCGTAAATGCTCAAATAGTGGTGAGTCCTTTTTTTTTTTTTTTTTACCTTTTACCTTTTTGACCTGCAGATAGAACCAGGCTTTTATTCCAGCCAGGTCATTTTTTCTAATTTTAAAATATATGTAACCTCCATGCTTCTCACCAAAGTTTCCCTCTGCTGTGTTATAGTTAATTACTTTATTTAATTTTCCTTTGTGCTTATGTTATTGTGGTTTCCTAGCAACCAGTAGTATACAGTCTAGTAGTGGCCATTTTCAACTAGATCTGAGTTTGTTTGTTTGTTTTTTTTCTTTGCACTTTTAAAGCCAAATAGTAATGTTAAACATTTGTGAATCTTCTATTGCACAGTTAGAAGTTATCCAAATTTCTCTTTTTTTTTTTTTTTTTTNTGGGGGGGGGGGGGAGGCTTGGATGCCTGCCCACCACAAGTAAATTTTCAGCCTGTGGGAAACAGTCTTCACAGTAAATTTTAAGATTACAAATTTTACTACTACTACTACTACTAATAATAATAATAATAATAATAACAATAATAATAATAAAAGTACAGTATATACTCGAGTATAAGCCGAGTTTTCATTACCAAATTTCACAAAGTAAATCAGGGGGTTGGCTTATACACATTAAAAAAAAAAATGTTTCTTGAGAAATTCAAATTTGATCCCAGAGAACAAAATTTCCAGGGGTGGAAATACTACCCATCACCACTACCCATGATAAATAAATAGTTTAAATCATACCTTAGAATGAGATATTTCCTGACAAAACATCTTATCTAGCACATTTTGNAAATAGTTTAAATCATACCTTAGAATGAGATATTTCCTGACAAAACATCTTATCTAGCACATTTTGCAGCAGCCAGTAAGTGCTGTTGTGATTGGTCAGTTACGGTAATCAGCTGCTGAAATAAATTTGTTTACTGGTACGCAGATTATTTTCAGAAAATCACAGGAATACTATGATAATACCCAGAAAAACAGGGAATTTGCTAAACAAATAAACTGATGGAACANCAGGAATACTATGATAATACCCAGAAAAACAGGGAATTTGCTAAACAAATAAACTGATGGAACAACACCAAGGCTTATACACAAGATCAGCTTATACTAGATGCACTAAAAAGTTGTGCTACAAAAAACAATCCAAAGGATATTTATTAAATAAAGCATAAAAGTTTAGATTCTAAAAGATGAAAGAATACATTACATGTTTAAAATATGCTCGAATACACTACAAACAGAATTTTCGACCATCAAGAAGATTCAGTCGCTCAGATTCAGAGCTACACAAATAAAGTTCACATCGAAGACTACTAAATAAAGCTAAAAATGTGTAAGGTAAGAGTAACAGTTCAAGTTCAAGAAGAATTTTATTTTAACGTCCACGTGAAACGCATTTATTTAAAATCAAATCTAAATGACTTCCGGTGCCTTTTATTGTGAAGTTTAAATGTAAAAGCACTTCCGGCTTTGCCCTAGCTTTTGCTATCTTGACCCGCAAAGAGCCTGCAACAGAACAACAAGTGTAGTATTTAAGCTTTATTGTGACAGAATGAGACAAAATGGATAATATAACGACGGATTCTTCCGCGGCTGAAGAGGAGGAATGTGCAGAATCTGAAGTTTCCTGCTTAATGCGAGTTGGAAGAAATTCAGATTGGCTCCTTTTGGTCGACAACACAGAGGTGCAGCTTGCTAACATGCTAACGTCAAATTTAACTCTAAAGCTGAACTTAACATTCAGCTTTTTCCACACAAAACAGTCACCAACTTAGGGTTTGTTTTAGTTCTCTTCGCTGTTTAGTTTATGGGAGGGCGTCTGTGTGTGTGTTTAGCAGCTAAAGGACTCGCTGCGTGGATTTAACTTGTCATTCTGTTTGGTTTTTAACCGTTCAGGTCACCATTGGACGCGGCGTGGATGTTACCTACCAGCTCTTGTCTCCAAGTTGTCCTCTGATGATTTCCAGGCTGCACTGCACTTTAAAGCAAAGAGAAGATGGACAGTGGACGGTGACAGACAATAAGGTGTTTTATGACGCTCATAACTGAATATATTAGCCTCAAACGTACAAATTGCAAGTTTGCAACATGTATGCGAATACTATTTATTGGCTTAAACATGCAAAATCGACGGTATTTCCTTTAAATATTAAATGACACATATTTACCTTAAGTATTTTGATGGTACAATCTATTAAATTAAGTATTTTGATGGTACAAGCTATTAAATTGAGAGAATGAAATAAGTACTGAGACAATTGTTTGTAATTACAGGACATAAACTACTAATTTGAGGGAACCATTCCAAAAAAGAATTTACTCTGGCAGCTTCTGCAGTAAACAGAACTGCAAATGTACTTCAGCTTTTGTTGCTGAAATTTTCCAAAATCTTTCAGTACCATTACCGGTATCCGTTTTTGATCTTTAGTGCCAGTTTTATTTGAATGTGGTGCATTATTATGTGCTGCTTTAATTCCCAGAGTCTATAATTATTTTGGTTTTCATTGAAGTTTCTTGATCTGCTGCCTGAAAAGTTGCACTTTATGAAAAATTTCACACACCAAATTTTAGCTATTATTTTTACTATTATTTTTTTTTTCACTTTCTGTTAACCAATAAAATGGCTAATTTATAGAAATAGCAAAGAGCCTGGTTTCCAGTATGAGTTTGTTTATAATTTAAAAAAAACAAACATTTATTTTAGATTCCTATCTATTTTTCTCAAAAACTTTCAAGACAAAAAAAACAAAATTGCAGGTTTGACAATGTTTCTACATCTTCTTTCTAGAAAATATAAAATGTTTGATTTTAGCACTAAATCTCTTTCTAGGAAAAGAATAAAAAATAAATTCAGCAGTCAAAAAATTGATTCTAGAAATTTTCTGATTTTTTTTTAAAAATTTGATTCTAGAAAATAAGAAAATCAAAAATGAATGGAAAAACATTTTCAGTACCTGTTGAATGTGAATACTCACCCCTGATAAAGACGTTTTGCTTTGTTCCTCAGAGTCTTAACGGCGTGTGGGTGAATGGAAATCGTTTACCTGCTGAAAAAGCCCATTGGCTCCAGCTCGGAGACTCCATACAACTTGGTGTTCCTCTAACCGCAAACAAAGTGGAGTTTGACTATATTCTCGTTCGGCAGCCACTCAAAGACATTAAAACGTGCCTGGTGAAAGAACACAGAGCGGCTGCTAATGCCGCCCTGAAGCCGAAGAAGCCGAAGAGGAAACTGAGCATGGAAGAAGTTGAGCCTTCGACCTCGTCAAAGCCGAAACTCTACCGCTGCTCTTCCTCAGATAAATCATTCCCACAGACGTGTCCTCTGGCTGCAGTGGGACACCAGAAAAGACCCACTCACACCCAGCCAGGGGAAAGTGGTTCCAGCAAACGAGTCCAAGTCCAGGAAGTCGAGTGCCCCTCAGATGTCTTCAGCAGCCATGGCAACATGGACAACTTGCAGATGTGTGCGACGCCGTCGTATTCTGATTTCTTACTGCTTTCCACTTTGCATTGTAGACAATGCTGATTTCCTGCATACGTTTGCTTCTGCAGGTACGGTCAGAATGTCGTGATGCTGAGAGAGAAGGTTCACGACACCCAGAGGCGGGTGGAGTCTNGTCTCCGGAGGCGGACCCGCCGCGGCCACAGGGCGACCCGCTCAGGGAGGAGCAGGTTACGGAGCTGCGGGAGCAGCTGGAGACACTCAGGGCCAAGATGCACAGGATGGAGACATTGGAGACGTCCTTCAGTGAGACCACAAAACAGCTGGAGGCAAGAGGCTTTTTTCCTTCTTCTCACACACACACACACACAGATGAAGCAGCATTTGAAGATGAGCTCCTCTGTGCTGTTTACTCTCAACCAACAACTGCTTCTTCAGTCCGAATGGGAAATTTACACTTTCTCCGTTGCGCAGTTGTTGTCATTTACTTTTTAATAGTTTATGGTGAAGTAATGATTTGAAATTTATGAAGAAGCTTAAAAGTGTAGTTAGAATGTCTTTCATCCAGATTTCCAAAACAAGCGTTGTGTTGTTATCACCACATTTTAACAGTTTCTGGCATCTTTAGACAGTTTATTAGTTGCTTTTGTCATATTCTAATGTGTAAAAGTTTAGAGTTGTATTTAATTCATACATTTATTTGAGGAATTTTCTCTCATGTTTATGGTGGTTTTTCTGATAGAAAAAGCACGTGTATCTCCAGAACCTCCAGATTTTTCTTGACTATAAACTTTAAAAGGATCTGTAGTGTTTTCTTGGTGTGAAAGGAAACAGTAACACGTCGTGTTTTTGCTGCAATACCATATTTTTAAAATTTTTAAATGTTTTTGTTTTTTTTTTTTTAGTATCAAAAACAATTTGAAATATACAGATTGTGACTTGGAAGCATGAGAGCTCTGCTTTCTGTCAATGAGTATAATGAAAATCTAACTTCGGATTTATGTTGGTAAAGGCACAGAAAATGCGGCAGGAAGAGGAGCTTTTGAAAAAGCAGTTGGACGAGGCTTTACAGGAGGTACGTGGAACAGAACCAGAGAGAGTTTTCTCCTGGTGCTACTTTTTTTTACATTTTTAAAAACACATAAATTAACCTGTATATCCAGTACGCGCATATACAGTCTGTCAGCAGCTATGTGCCAAAACTTAAGATACACCAAGCCAATACCAGCTAATAGTTACACACTACATACCTAAATGTAGGTTTAATTAAAAATGTTGAGAATTATTATTTTTTGTGAATCTTGTCTGTAGCAAAAGAAGGTCACAGAAGAACTCAATCTTTCCCGGCGAGGCTTTGAAGAGATTCTCTTGGCCAAAAACAAAGAGCTGGAGGTGACAAAGGTATGATGCTGCATTCAAGGCGGTATTATATTTACTCTTTTTGTTTTAATTTTTAATTTTGTGTGACATTGGCTGAAAGGATTTTAAAGGACCATACTACCCATTTTGCATGTTTGAGCCTAATATATTCAATTTTCATACACGTCACGTTACTGACAATCATTTCCCAAAGAATACTACTGGAATGGTGAATTAAAAATGTTTTCCTACCTTCCAGACTGCCATTGGTTTTGGTTCATTCTGGTACGCTATTAAAATCAACTTGTTGATACTTGAAACATTCTTTGGATTGATAACCCATCATGGTGAAAAAGATGTATATTCAGGATTTTTTTAGAAGTTATGGAACTTTAGCATTTAACCGCAAGGTACGGAGTGAATGTATGTCTCCACCGAGGAATATAGTCTCAAAAGAAGACCTGCATTTGTCGAAAAATTTAAACAACCGTGACTTCATAATTTTGCATAACTATTAGCAGGAGAAACATGGATTTTTAAGGTGGGTGTATCACTTGAATATTTGATTTTGAAAGATTAAGAGATTTTGCAAAATATCAGGAAAGCTGAAATATGGTTTTATCCTTTGGGAAATGATTGTCAGGAACGTAACGTATGAAAAATGAATATATTAGGCTCAAACATGCAAAATGGAAGGTATGGTCCTTTAAGGCTTCTTTGTTTCTTTTTTTATTTTTATTTTTTTTGCAGGAGGAGAAGGAAAAGGCGCGAGCCCAGAAAGAGGAAGTGGTCACACAGGTGACTGAGGTGCTGGAGAACGAGCTGCAGTGTATCATCTGTTCTGAGCTCTTCATCGAGGTGCGACGGACGGTTACAGAAACAAAATCTTTCTTATAATAAATACAAATGCTTCACTTGGTGTGGATGATGGAAGAAGATCTTTCTCAAAGCGGATGTGTTGTGTAATAATAATAATGATAATGGCTGCATTCCATTTAGTGTTGCTAGTGTCAGGGATCTGCTTGACTGGCTGTACTTTCACATCAAAATGGAACACAGCCTTTATTATTATTATTGTTGTTATTAATATTACGTACAGCTAAGTTTTTCCTGCTGTGACAAGTCGACATGTCTGCTGTGAGAAAGATCCATTACATTAATACAAAAACTCTGAAAACAGCAAACACAGCACATTCATACACCTATAATATATTTCAGCTTTTGTTCTCCCAAATTGAGATTACATATGAAAATAGGGATTATTTTCATTGCTTGTTAATGTGTTGATTAGTTTGTGACTATAATATATAAGACCCTTGTGAAGCCTTTAAAGGCCACACCAGCGATTTTGCATGTTTGAGCCCAATTACTGCCAACCATTTTCCAAAACATACCACTGGAGCGGTAAAAAAATATTAGAATTGTTTTTTCCTACCTTCCAGACTGCCACTGGTTTTAGTTCATTCTAGAACACTATAAAAATCAATTTGTAGAGACTTGAAATGTGCTTTAGATATGTAATCCATCACAGCAAACCACAAAGTATTTTTTTTTTTTTAGAAGTTAATTCATGTCACATCAAACGCGGAGCTGCAAATAAAAAATTGTACGTCTCCGCCAGAAAATTTAGTCCCAGGAAAAGACTTCTTTTACAGAGAAATTAAAAAAAAAAAATACCGTGCCTTGTACAATTGTGCGAAAGTCAGAATTATAATAATCTTGTCAAAAAAAACATGGTTTTATGTTTTGGAAAATGGTCGTCAGGAAGGTAATGCGTATGGGGATAGTATTTATTCATAATCTCCAGTATGGTCCTTTAACAACAATTCTTTTGTTCAGAATTTGGCACCGAGAGGTTAATTAAAGTGTGTAGTCATTTTTGTGGTAGTTTATGTATTTCATTATATTGTAAAGTGTCCGACCCAGTGGACAAATGACACCAGAAACTATGTCTTCAATAACTTCCACAGACTGAATGAATATTTGCTCCTTACTAGTATCAAAAACTTCCTCCGTCCTTCCTGCTGCGTAACGTCTTTCATCTGCCCCGCAGGCCGTCATCCTGAACTGCGCTCACAGCTTCTGCTGCTACTGTATCAAGCAGTGGCGCAAAAAGAAAGACGAGTGTCCAATCTGCCGGCAGAGCATCCAGTCTCAGACCCGCTGCTTAGCGCTGGACAACTGCATCGACAGCATGGTGGACAACCTGAGCCTGGACATGAAGGCCCGGCGGCAGGCCCTCATCGCCGAGAGGAAAGGTGAGAGGTGCGTTACATGTCACAAGTGTCTCCGGGTCAGAGGTCAAAACGAGTCAGGCTTGTCAAACATGATGTCAGCGTTCAAATGGAAGTTTAAAGACCATACAGGCCATTTTGCATGTTTGAGCCTAATATATTCAGTTTTCATACACGTAACATTACTGACAATCATTTTCCAAAGCATACTACTGGAACAGTGAATTAAAAATGTTTTTCCTACCTTCCAAACCACCATTGGTTTCAGGTCATTCTGATACGCTATTAAAATCAACTTGTTGATACTTGAAACGTTCTTGGGATAGGTAATCCATCATCATGAACAACATGTGTATTCAGATTTTTTTTTCGAAATTTCGTAATTTTAGTGTTTAAGCGCAATAAAAAGCGCAGAGCGAATGTATGTCTCCACCAGGGAATATAGTCCCAAAAGAAGACCTGTGTTTATCGAAAAATTTAAACAACCGTGATTTCATAATTTTGTGTAACTATTAGCAGGAGAAACATGGATTTTTAAGGTGGGTGTATCACTTGAATATTTCATTTTGAAAGATTAAGAGATTTTGCAAAATATCAGGAAAACTGAAATGTGGTTTTATCCTTTGAGAAATGGCTGTGAGTAAGGTGACACGTATGAAAATTGAATAATAGTATAGTATAATATAGTATAGTATAGTATTGCATAATATATAGTATAGTATTGAATAGTAAAAAAAGCAAAAAGTTACAGCTCTTGTAGTATGTATGGAAAAATGGCCGGCAATAATTTAACATGAACATGGATAGTATTTATTGGGGTCAAACATGCAAAACCACCAGAATGGTCCTTTAAGGAAATAGTTATGTTGGGGTGGCTGGTGGATGTCATAAATATGGTCAACTCCTATTTTGTCCAATACACCCACATGAACGTCACAGTTCCACGTTCATCACATGAGGTGTCTGTGTGGGGGAGGTTCAGAATGACCTTTGACCCCCCAGCTGGTGATGTGAGGGCTCAAAGACCAGCAGAAAGTAAAGCGGGTTTCTATACGTGAATACCTCTAAGGAGAAATTACACTTGACTGTTTCGGCATCTCAGTATAACGCACAATTATGAAAATGATTGTTTATTTTTCCTGGTTCAGACACTAGATGGCAGCACAACAAAAGTGTTTACATGTTTATTTTTTTTTCCTCTGATATCTTTTCATTACATATTTACAGCAACACCAAAAAAACACATTAAATTACACTATGAATGTGAGGCAGTAAATAAAACTGAAAAAAATAATGTGAGTTTTATGTAATGAATTTGTTTTTAGGTTTATAGTCAAGACACAAAAAAGGCTGTAATTATTTTTTTCAAATGATTTTTTTTTATATGATTTTATTCATTTTTTTGTAGCAGGCAGGTACAAACAACAACCAAAGCCGTGATGTTTCCACAAAGAACGACCACATGCAGAAATAAAAATAAATACATAAAAATAAAAACAATTGAGTCATTTTAAAAATCATCACACAATGGAGAAAGTATCACCAATAAGACGCCAAAAAAATAAAAGCTGAAAAAATCACTCGTTTCAGAATCTGTTAAATTGCTGGCATTTATCTGTTTTCAAACATTGGTCTCCTTCTCAGCAAAATGCCATAAAGGCTCCATTTAAACATGCCGGGACATTTATGGGCGGAGGCGTAGTTCTTGGTGATATTTGGTGTCTGCCAGGTGAGACAGGAAGTTAGAGGTGATAAACGAGGCGAGTTTACAGCAATACGGTGAGTCTGTTACGCAACAGCGGCGCCGTTCAGCCGTCTGCTGATTTCGACTTTGGCGTCTATTTCTGCATCAAACCGTTTTCCAGCCATTTTGCTGTTCGTAAAAGATGTGTGATCCATGCGCACGCTTTCTACTCTCACGTGATTGGTCTGCACGCTTGACACAAAAACATCTAACGTCACAGCTGTAATCTTGTGTGTGTGTGTGTGTGTCATTGCTGGCAGTGCAACAGCATTTGTTCACAATTGTGCCGTGAAGGAATTGTTATTAGGTCCAACCTGGTGATATTTCTGGCGCTACTTTAACGGAAAAGTGAGTCGAGATCCTTTTCAAACACGAGGCTGAAAGGATAAATTACCAGCAAATTAACAGAATCGGGGGCATGTCTGAAAGGGGCTCTGGTTTTTGTTCATCATTATCAATAGCTACCATGAACTTATAAGTAATATTCCATGTTCATAATTTTGATTTAGGAGTTTGTTTTGAAACTTTTGTAGTTCTTTAATGCAAAAAAAAAAAAAAAAAAAAAAAANAAAAAAAAAACTTCTACTCTCCCTTGGTGCAGCATCATCTTGCACAATGAGTGAAAACCGACCATTTTGAATACTATCTCTTTTAAGGCCCCTACCCGAAAAGCCTGCTCTGATCTGATTGGTTGCTGTTAACACCCACAGACCCTGAAACACACACACCCAAAAACACTCACTCATGGGTGTGTCTAATCTGGTGTGTAAGTGGAGTAAATTCACGCTTCAGGACCTTTGTGTTTGCTTCCATTTCTATAAGTGTGACACTGACTTCAACACAAACTCCCAACAATATTTCACATTAAAGGATCCATTTTGCATGTTTGAGACTAATATATTCAATTTTCATAAATGTAAGGTTACTGACAATCATTTCCCAAAGCATACTACTGGAACAGTGAATTAAAAATGTATTTCCTACCTTNGTTACTGACAATCATTTCCCAAAGCATACTACTGGAACAGTGAATTAAAAATGTATTTCCTACCTTCCAGATGTCCATTGGTTTCAGTTCATTCTGGTACGCTATTAAAACCAACTTGTTGATACTTGAAACGTTCTTGGGATAGGTAATCCATCATCACCAACAAGATGTGTATTCAGGGTTTTTTTTTTTTTTCGAAGTTTTGTAATTTTAGCATTTAAGCGCAATACAAAGCGTGACATGAATGTATGTCTCCACCGGTAATATAGTCCCAAAAGAAGACCTGCGTTTATCGAAAAATTTTAATGAATGTGACTTCATCAGGCTGCATAACTATAGCAGGCTAAAGATCGATTTTTAAGGTAGGTGTATCGCTTGAATATTTGATTTTGAAAGATTAAGAGATTTTGCAAAATATCAGGAAAGCTGAAATACGGTTTTATCCTTTGGGAAATGATTGTCAGTAATGTAACATGTATGAAAATTGAATATATTAGGCTCAAACATGCAAAATGGATGGTATGGTCCTTTTAAATATGAAGGAAAAATAACTGTAATCAGAACACCTTTAGAGTGGTGTGAAGCATCAGAGGGACATTGCTTTTTTTTTTTTTTTTNTTTTTTTTTTTGTTTGTTTGTTTTTTTTTTCACCAGCAGCTGAGCGTGCGGAGGTAATGGTGATCAGGGACGAGGACAGCAGCAGCAGCAGCAGCAGCAGTGAGGACAGCATGTTCACCTTATACAGCAGCTTCAGCTCCGTCATCTCCGTGGAGACGGACAGCAGCATCCAGCTGGACTCCAGCCCCTTCAGCAGCAGCTATTCTGACGTAGGAGAGTTCGAAATTTAGCTGTTTCCCCCCATTCAGTTGTATTGAGATTTGGACTTTTTGCAGGGGGCAGAGTTAAAGTTATGCATTTCTCAGGAAGTTTCCTGACATGTTTAAGGTTGTAGATAAAGATTGGTCTCTTCAGTAACACAGCACTAGAACCTTTGTATTTTTCTTTTTTTGTGTTGTTCGTCTTACTGTTTTCGTTTTCAACAAAAAGGAATAAAGTTTCTTCCCGTGCATTTTCACATTCATCTGCTGCCCGACTTTAGGTTTTGATACTCACGTTGACTTTGTACAAGTGTTAAGTTATTGTTATACTGTTCTATAACTAGAAAACCTCAGTACAAATAGTAAAATAATTCTTTGGTGATTCCTGATTTCAAGCTGTGATGTGATTTACCTTTCAACATAGAAACTAACACAAAAAAAAAAGTTGTGACAGCCTGTATGAGCCCATTTATTCATACACATTAATTATTGCAGACCATTTTGAAAGGCTTAAATTAGTTTTTCTGCTATTTAGTAACAGAACCATTGATTTTCATTCATATGTTATTAAAACTAACTGACAGACTCAATACTTGCTTGAATGAACAGCGACCATTTTATTTACCTTTGGCAAAAGTTTAAGCACGTGATGGTGATTGCGACAGCTTACCAAGTTCAAGTAAAACTGCTTTTTATTGTTAAAATTACGTAATTTCTAAAAAAAAAAAAAAAAAAAAANGTGTACCAGAATGAACTGAAACCAATGGTGGTTTGGAAGGTAGGAAAAACATTTTTAATTCACCGTTCCAGTAGTATGCTTTGGGAAATGATTATCAGTAACCTTACATGTATGAAAATTGAATGTATTAGCTCAAACATGCAAAATGGGTGGTATGGTCCTTTAACATATGTAATCTCTTAAGGTAGAATCTGTGACATGTTGCTGTGGAAAACATGATGAAAACACTGGACCATGCATGAAAAAATTAGCTGTAATGTAATATATAGTAATTCCTGAAACACGTTGACCAATAAGGCTTAGATTTTCCCGTCACGGTCTTTTCAGCAACGCCCTACTGCATTTGTTTTCACCCAGGTGTTGTCTGGCGTGTTTGGTTTGCTACCTGAGCAGCTCAGGAGCAGCATTTGGGAGTTAAAGGACCATACCATCCATTTTGCATGTTTGAGCCTAACATAAGACGTGTATTAAGGTTTTTCAAAGTCACATAATTTTAACATTTAAGCACAATAAAAAGCATGGAGTGAATGTACGTCTCCACTGGGGAATATAGTCCCAAAAGAAGACCNACAATAAAAAGCATGGAGTGAATGTACGTCTCCACTGGGGAATATAGTCCCAAAAGAAGACCTGCATGTTATCAAAAAATTTAAACTGCCATGACTTCATAAGGCTACGTAACTATTAGCAGGAGAAACATGGATTTTTAAGGTGGGTGTATCACTTAAATATTTGATTTTGAAAGATTAAGAGATTTTGCAAAATATCAGGAAAACTGAAATACTGTTTTATCCTTTGGGAAATGACTCAGTAATTTAACATGTATGAAAATTTAATATATTAGACTCGAACATGCAAAATGGGTGGTATGGTCTTTTAAAAATGCTTGTGGGGTGAAGCAAAGGACGACACACTCCACTCTGACACACAAGCCAGGACGGAAGGCGAATTCCGATCCATGTGTTTTGATGAGGTTCACATTGGCAGACATCTGAATGCGTAATAGAATTATTTCCACATATGAATACGGCCCAAAACGGATCTGAGAACATCTGATTCCATTGTGTTTTCTTTTTCTTTTCTTCTTTCTTTCTTTTTTTTTTTTTACTATTGACATGTTCACGTTTCTTTCAGGACATTTTCAAACACAAATGTTGGTTTTGTTGAGACTGAAGCTGAACGAGCGACGAGGCGAAATGATCTTCAGCTTCTATCTTCTATCTGTCATCTTAGCTGGAAATAATTTGAGGTAATATCTTGTACAATAGTTGATTAAATTGTAAATTGGCTCTGGGAGGGATAAGGAAAGCCATATTACCAGTAATTTCCACTTCTGTTTTGTGTAATTTGGTGTCAGTCAGGCTCACTAAAAGCAAAATTTCCTCATTTCTCCTCTTCCGCTCTGCTTGACATTAGTGTTGTCAGATTCTTGCAGATGGATTCTCTCCCATCTGCTCTGATCCAAAAGGCCATGCTCCATCTGCTGGCTTTGCAAAATCCAAATGTCCATCCCAGCATGAGCAGGCAAAGCACCCAACCCCAATCCCAAAACACACTCATTCAGCACACACACACACACACTCAGCATCATTCTCAGCGATGCAGAAAAGGGTCTGACTGCATAAACGATAATATTTCTTCTAATAGAAAAATTCTTAATATCCACCAAGGTTTCAGCAAAATGTCTTGAACAGTTATGGACAGATTTGGATGAAATTTGGGGGAGAAATAGATAATGTGAGGATTTTGGAGATGATCCGGATCATATTTTAGATCCAGGATCCAGAAGAAATTTGAGTCTGTAAAATCCTCTCAGGGATTTGTCTCGTTAGACACTGGAAGGTTTTGTGTTTTGTTTTCCCAGGCTGCTCTCTGTTTCCTGCATGAAACAAGTAAATTAAAAAAAAAAACATCCAATTTGTAATTATTGCTGCATAGAGGTTTTTTTTTTTTTTTTAAGTGATGATTGTGCAGATACAACAATGTGATAATCTATGGCTTTAATGTATTAATTACTCTTTTGCAAACTTTTTGTTAATGAACATTAGTATAAATACAAGAACAAACAACACATCAGTCAGAGAAACTCCAGACACAAATAATAAATAGGAATTGTGGGTCTACCACTCACAATTCCCATGTCACGGGAATCATTGATCCCAGCTGACATGTTCCCTGTGTCACGCACATTATGGAGGATTTCTGCCCAGACAGAAAAATATCCACGTTTAACACAAACAAGCTTTCTATCCCAGATGTAACACACACACACACACACACACACACACACACACACACACACACACACAAGAATTTTAGAGAAGATTTCCTTTCACAAGAACTACGTAAAAGGCTGAACAGCTCCAACTGCTCAGAATTAGAAAATGACGGTGATTACTGCGGATCATCTGTGGAGCCTTTTGATTTCAGCATCCTGCTTGACAAACCTGGAAGAACTCCATTTGGTTTACATGGTCAAACAATATGACATGACGTTAGAATGACCTGAGCTGAAAGGCAGACTGTGAGTCTCTTGCGATGGTCATTACATTCTGTAAGACCGTGACGCTGATTATTGATTCTCCCGTGGCGGTTTATGGCAAACTGACCTTTGCAGCTCTGCGACGGTCAGAGCCTGATTATCTGGAGCTCATTTTCTCCTGTTTCAGCGTTTCCCGTTTTATTGCCAATTAAAAAATATAATTTGCAAAAAATGCTCCACAATGCTCCTGAAATACGGTTTTATCCTTTGGGAAATGATTGTCAGTAACCTTACATGTATGAAAATTAAATATATTATGCTCAAACATGAAAGATGGTGATATGGTCCTTTAACTGCTACTTTCATTGAAGAAAATACAGCAGAGCATCTGACTGCAGCCTAAATAAGTCAATATTTAACGGTTATGTTACAGGGATTTATGAATTTATGAACCATCATTTATGAACATGGTGCTGGTTGCATGGCATAATGTGGTTATTGGAGGTGATTTTACTCATCTGAAGTGCTTACTTTATGCTATATTGTATATAGCATAGCTATGTCGTGCAGCCATGGTTAAAAAAAAAGTTATACTGCATTAAAAAAAGAAATCATTTTTTTTTCACATTTTGCTCCCTGATGCTCCTAGTTCTTTACTAAATAAATGCAGAAGTACTACAAAAATACTCTTACAAAATCCTGACTGCAAAATATGACTTAAGAAGTAAAAAAATAAGCGAGTTTTAGCAGTAAAATGTACCAAAATGTACTTTCCAAATGTAAACTTTCTAACAGTGAAGAAAAGTAAAGTTTGTGTTTTTTGTCAGATCTTTTATATGGCAGCATGCGAGCTGACACCAAGACATCTGAGACGAGCAAATATCAGCTGAACTGCTTTGTTTGAGATGTTATCAGGAACAGCGTTTTATTGGCTTCTCGCAGCCCTGCGAGAAGCCAATAATACCACGATGGAGACGCGGCATGGCGAAGTAGCTTTAATGCACAAAGGATTCTCAATTATTCATAGATATGTGTGGAAAACATGCAATGATGGAAAGCCGAGTAAGTGTTGTTTCCTCAGAGAAGGATCTGCCTTTCTTCCCTCCTCACACCTCCTCCTCCTCCTCCTCCTCCTCCTCCTCCAGATTTCTCTGCATGTCTGTGATAGGAATATGAAGGAGGATCAAAAATCACCCACGCAGCAGAAATCCAATGTGCCACAGCATCATTATCTTTGACCTTTTGTCTAGTCTTGACAAAAATAGAAAGGCCAGTTTGAGATATAACAGGAAAACAAAGTTGGCATGATAACAGATTAGACGTGTTGGACGCCGCTGTTCCTCACAGTAAGAGCGGCGATTATCCAAGGTTATCCAGGCTGACCTTTTAGGAACGGTTTCCTGTGCCAAATGTGTGTTTTCTCTTTCTCTGACTCCTTACCTCTTTGTGTGTGTGTCTGTGTGTGTTTAGGATAGAGGTAAAGGCCACAACATACAGATAAACACGCCGTCAGTCATTCTACCTTGGCATTGCTAGTTTTTTATTTACAACAGTACAAATCCTTTCTGCCTTATCGTCTTTACAAATCCGTAAAATTGTTTAAACATTATAAAATAAAAAAAAAAGACAAGTATTCCGTGAAAGAGTACATCGTTAGAACAAGCTACAATCTACTTCATACACACGATTAAAGGTTCGATGCTAACCCTTTAGCAGTCGTCAACAGTCGACGCTAATAGTCATCTACAGAGAAACATATCTGCTAACTAGAAGGTGATTGCATGCAGAACCCGTCGCTTGAAGCAATCGATTAGTGAAAGTATGAAGGCGTGAGAGGAGCTGAAAAATTGGAAATTTTGAAAAAAGTGGAAAAACTGGAAAAATAAAGTTGAATATTTCGGAAAATTTGAAAGATTGGAAAATTGTGTTGATACCTCCTTGAGAGATCATTAAGGTGAACATTTTGAAAGTGGTTTGAAGTTTCTTTCTCAAAGCGTGTAGGACTAGGTAGGTTTCAAAAACTGGAAAATTTGAAGAATTTGAAAACCACTGAAATTGCCCTTTAATTTTCTCAGAAAGTATGAAACTTAGAAAAAATCGGAATCCGCTGGAAATAGTTGAAGGTTGGATGAATATTTGAAAAGTGGAATGAGAGTTCTAAGTGAAAGTATGAAGGAGNAATAGTTGAAGGTTGGATGAATATTTGAAAAGTGGAATGAGAGTTCTAAGTGAAAGTATGAAGGAGTAGGAAGAGCTGAAAGATTGGAAAGTTTGAACAATTTTCCCATTCATTTTAAATGGGAAGAAAAGTGGAATGGAGGGGAAAAAAATGACGCACACAAGATCACGCCGCCTTACCACCAGACGTTTTTGCGCATCAGACCAATCAAATCACACGAGATTAGGAAGCGATATTTTTAATCCTTCCCTCCAGTTTTTTAAAAAGCTGTTTTGCATTTGCTCTCAAGCATCTTCATTTGGTGAGTTGCCAAGATCAATCACTAAACAACGTGTGGATCAAATATCTCCAACTTTAGCGTCGATCGCTTAAAATGTGGAGCTCTAAAAACAGAATTCATGTTTCTTTTGCTGATTTAACATGTCAGCTTCGCTTTGACACCAGATGAAGCATTATGAAACGTGGATCTTAAAGGACCATACCGGCCATTTTGTGTGTTTGACCCCTAATATATTCAATTTTCATACATGTTACATTACTGACAATCATTTCCCAAAGCATACTACTGGAACGGTGAATTAAAAATGTTTTTCCTACCTTCCAGACCTCCATTGGTTTCAGTTCATTCTGCTATTAAAATCAACTTGTTGATACTTGAAACGTTCTTGGGATAGGTAATCCATCATCACGAACAAGACGTGTATTCAGGGTTTTTTTTTTTTTTTAGAAGTTTCATAATTTTAGTGTTTAAGCGCAATAAAAAGTGTGGAATGAATGTACGTCTCCACCGGGGAATATAGTCCCAGAAGAAGACCTGCGTTTATGGAAAAATTTAAATGACCATGACTTCATAAGGCTGCATAACTATTAGCAGGAGAAACATGGATTTTTAAGGTGGGTGTATCACTTGAATATTTGATTTTGAAAGATTAAGAGATTTTGCAAAATATCAGGAAAACTGAAATACAGTTTTATCCTTTGGGAAATGATTGTTAGTAACATAACATGTATGAAAATTGAATATATTATGCTCAAACATGCAAAATGGATGGTATGGTCCTTTAAATGTGAAGCAGGTCATTAACGTACTTATCTTCGTTGGCTCTAATCTGTGACACAAAACAACGTGTCAGTGGCAAAACAAGGAGTTTTATGAATGAGCCTCAATTATCATGCATGTAGTTAAAGTGATTTTTTTCCTTTTTTTTTTTTTTATGAATCCACTCAAGGTTTTTTTTTAAAACCAGAAACAGCAACATTTCAAGAGCCTGGATTTAAGCAATTACTCTATAAAGTGACTACTGCTGATAAATAGGACAAATGGGGTAAAAAAAAAAAAAAAAAAANAAAAAAAAAAAAAAAAAAGTACAATAAAAAACTATAAGTACCTCAAATTCATATAGGACTAAATGTACTTAGATACTTTCCATTAAAGCTTCACCAGCACCAAACACTGGAGAGGAACAGGAAAACCTTCCATTTAACGTGTTTCTGAACTGTTTCTGACATCACGCTCCTGTATCTTTCTCCACGTCTTGAATGGGAATTTATGTGATGACAGTTTGACTCGACATCCAATTGCAAATCTCATCTAAACAGTTATATTAATATAAAATAACGCAAAAAGAGGATGTTGTTGGAAGACAAGGTCTTCCCCTGAATGCTGTCCTGAGTTTAAAGGCCTGCATAAATGACTCGCGAGGGATGAAAGCAGTTTAAAGGGTTTGGATTGTAAAGAATATTTTCATTCTAGTCTGTCATCTGAATTTGGAACTTAAATGTGAGGGTTGATAGTTTTCACCAATCAGTAAAACGAACATCGGAAAGAAAGTAATCTGTAAAAGTTAGGATGTTTTTAACTAATACTCTCTCTTCTAATGTGTCCTGTACCTATTTTCATCCCTTAAAGGACCATACCGTCCATTTTGCATGTTTGAGCCTAATATATTCAATTTTCATACATGTAATGTTACTGACAAT
This sequence comes from Lucifuga dentata, assembly GCA_014773175.1. Taxonomy (NCBI): domain Eukaryota; kingdom Metazoa; phylum Chordata; class Actinopteri; order Ophidiiformes; family Bythitidae; genus Lucifuga; species Lucifuga dentata. Next base: position 190,174 of record VXCM01001205.1, on the reverse strand, counting down.
CATTTCCCAAAGCATACTACTGGAACAGTGAATTAAAAATGTTTTTCCTACCTTCCAAACCACCATTGGTTTCAGTTCATTCCAGTATGCTATAAAAATCAACTTACAGAGACTTTAAACATGCTTAATGTCGATAATCCATCACACAAACAACATGATGTTATTAATTTTGTCAAACAAACTTAATTTAACCGATCCAGCATGGAGCTGCACAGAAAAAGATGTATGTCTCCGCCAGAGAATCTAGTCCTGCCAGAAAATATAGAAGGCAGCTTTTACCAGAGAAATTAAAACGACCGTGTCTTCTACATGAGAACATGCGTGTTAACAGGCGAAATACTGGATTTTAATCACCTGAAAATTTGATTTTGAAAGCTTAGGAGATTTGACAAAATAACAGGAAAACTAAAATATGCAGTTTTATGGTTTAGAAAATGGTTGTATGCAGGAAGTATTTATTATTCTCAAACATGCAAAACCACCTTTAAGTGGCAAGTTACATCAGGTCTGAGCTGGTAAAACCCACAGACTGAGACACACAGATGCTGACCAAACACTCGCTCATGAGCACGTACTTTGTGGATGTGTTACACGATGATGTAAACACGTCACAGAAGTAAAGGACCAATCAAAAACGAAGCTTTCAGGGCAGTTCAACCTGTGGGTTTGTCTTACTGCATGCATTTCTATAGGTATCAACCTCAAGGTTTTACACTTTAACCTCATCCAACACATACTCCTTACTGTACTACCATGTTACTTTATTACTTACTATTACTATATAACAAAAACCATGATATGTCCCCTTTAAATCTAACACGATCAGTACTTAATCAGGCTTCTTTGACAGGCATCTTTCTGTCTCGCTTTACAAGAGCTGAATAACATTACATATCCTAAACATACATGTCCTAAACAAAGACGAGACAGTTTATGCTGTCAGGTAATGCAACATATTTCTGCCGTGATGAGTTTTTGTGTTTGAATGGGAGGATGTCGAAAGAAAATGATGCAATCGTATGCTTGTCAGAAACAGCTGATCACTAGGCACTTAAATAAAGAGGTAGGCTGGATAAAAATATTGCCAAAATGAGAAATTAAATGGATCTTTGAGACTTTAAACTAGCCAAACATTAACAAAGGTTAGCAAATTAGCAAAGAATTTTATTGTTATTATGAATTTGGTATTTAGTCTTGTTGGTTGAGTATACTGAGTTTTCAGGTTGAGAAGCTGCAGACGTACACAGTCTGCAGCTTCTGCTGACTAACAAACAGTTTGAAGTTCTTGTGTCCTTTAGCTTTCTTGTGCTAAATTATTCATCGGCTAGGCTGCTATATTTAGCATGCCAGGAAGTATAATGCCATTGCAACCACATGATTTTTGACTTACTGGAAATTTCAACCTCTATTTTATATCTTTATATCTCTTTTTCTTTTTAACCTTTACACGATGTGAATTCATCCCTTTTCAAAGCAATTTGCCAATATTGTCTTTGAATCTCTGTCAGAATGTTTCACATGCAAACGCTCAGATTTTAGATTTGGTCCTAAGGGAACTGAGAGCCACAACAACATGAGGTGTATTAAATATATCTAACAAAAGAGGCAGATGTCTTTAAATTTCCCCTTGTGACTCACACAACTCGTGCGTGAGTCAACGGATGCCTCACTATTTGTTCATTTTCCTTTCAGGCATCCATTCAGTCATCGTCCTTCCAGTTCGTGGCAATTTCTCAGGCTGCTGATGAGTCAAACTTAATTTTACGCTTCTATACTAGACAGTTTAAGTCATGTCCTTGCAAATTATCTGTGACTAACATCTACAAAATGCAATTTAATGTATACAGTAGGAGGTTCCTTGGTGATCTGCCTCTTTTCTTTACATATAGTGTAGGACAGTAACGTGACACTCTAGCATTATGGTCCTTTAATGTCATTTAAAGAACAGTCTCAGAACATTAATTCTGTTTTCCCTGACTTATTGAATGTAGTGTTTATGTCCCAGATATGCACCGTACTCACTTTTCCTGTTATTCTCTGATACTGAGGCTCTGGAGAACATAATTTGGTTGATAACCATTTAAACCTTAGAAATGCTTGTTAGTTTTGAGTTCAGATTTATGGAGCCCCTCATATGACATCAGGGAATAAAATTTATATTGTGGTCATGCATTATTATGAATTAGTTCCCACGCTTTATTGAGTATGTGCACACGTTTACTTATTCGTTCCCTCGTTTTAGTTCAATTGTAGCAATGTTTCATCAATTCACTTCCTCATTTTAGTTAAATCGTGGCCACGTTTTATCTAATTTCTTAATATTTTTTATTACTCTTGCTTCCTATTCGGTCAAGCTATCTGCCTATTAAATTACTCCAAAATGTGACAGTAAAAAAATGTTTATGTGTGAACTTATAGTCTGGAATCATATCAGTTCTAAGGAAATTTCTATTTTTAGAGCACATCACAAATGAGACAATAGGCAATTTATATGTGTTCAAAATTGAAATTCTGGATGTCATTTTTGAAAATTGGCATACTCTTGTAGCCAATAAGTGTTTGCAATAAATCTGTACTGTATTTCTCTGGAACATTTTCTTGATTGTGACAAAGTGTAACACACTCATGCACAACCACTTCCAAAATCTTTCAAATGGTTACTGTAACGTTCAGAAAAAATGCACAAGCAATTTGTAGCTGCAACTGGCTTGACTTTGAAAGTGCGACAGGTTGGCTCACTTGACCACAGTTTTCACAAGGAGCCCTGAGAGTAATGAAAAAAAGAATTGGTAAAGAGAATGACTAATAAAATGGATGTAAGTATTAAGAAAGCGTGTGAAGAATTTCATTATATGTGGCCACACATCCATTTTTACTGCTTTGGATGTCATAAAGGGCTCAGTACATATTAGCCAAACTGGGATATTGAGGATTCTCAGCTCCTTTCAGGGAGAGGACTCATTATATTTTTTTGCTCAGGTCATTCTATGCCAGAGCCCCTAAAGTCCTGAATAATGATTTTTTTTTGTTTGTTTGTTTTTGTTTTACCTTGTGCACACAAGATTATTATGTTGCACAACACAATAACTTGCTCGAGTGCGGGGGCAGCACTAGAGGTGGGCTTACGGGGCTTAAGCCCTGGATGTTTTCCACAAAGCCCTGAATCTTTGTTTAATAGTGTGTTTTAAATTTTCTGTAGCATTTTTGCAAATTACCCAAATTCATCACCAAGGTGGAACCACAGTGTTGTGAACAGATTGGTCGGAATGAATTGGTGGACAGAACGGACATAAAGCACCCTATAGCTCCGCTGTTTATATCATTGTAGAGGTTTTCATTTAAAAATATTTTTAACTTCATATTCAGTAATATTACTTGTTAAAAGATGTAACATGATTCCATTCCATTCCATTTCTTAAACAGATGTATCAAAATTTATATTTAGATTTCTTTGGTAGATATAAAATAGCTTTAGCTATCTAAAAAAGCTATTAGCTTTGATAGATAGCTAAAGCTACCTGCCTGGATTTTCCAGTGGAGAACTGGACTAAGCCCTGGATCTCCACTAACCCTAGATCCGATCCACCCCTGCTCGAATGCACAAGTTATTATCTCGTGAACACAAGATTGGAAAACAAATCGTTATTTAGGACTTTAAGGGGCTCCATATCAGTCTGATCTGGCAGGTGGGGGTCATAAGGACGTCTCCACGCAGGACCCGTGTCTGTGCAGAGAGCGGTGGTTGTGGTTGAGGCAGCCTTCGTTGCGATGGACGATGAGCACCGGGAAGCACATTGCGTCTTGATAAGCTGGGGGGCCCTCCTCACCGGTCTGCTGGCCTGACAGGCAGCGTGTGCTCTCTGTAGGGCAGGACTGCTCATTCAGACTCCTGCTGCTCCTCCACAGGCAGCTCCGCCGGGAGCCGTACAGCCGACCCAGGGAGAAGCGGCTGGCACTGAAGGGGACACGTGGGCTGCCCCCGTTACAGATGCTGAGGGCGCTGCGGGAAAAGATGGAGGAGCTGCTGATGGCTCGGTGACATCGCTCGCAGTTTTGCCGGTAGCCGCCATAGCCGCCGCATACGGAGTAACTGTTGCATCTCCCTGACAGCTGAGCCAGATCCATGAGAACCGCTTCTGAATAGCTGGGAACCAGCTGCTGGTTGGAGCGGATGTGCCACTCCAGCTCCGTGCTGTCGATGGTGTTGACTCGCGGGATGTGTCGGCAATACGGCCGCTCCTCCGATGGCGTCACCGGCACGTAGTCAAAGCCGAACAGCTTCTCTACGTGGTAGTGGACACAGGCGGTGCGGTACTCCATCAGCACCCTCAAAGGCCAGGAGAGAGTGAAAGCAGCTGCCACCCAGAACATGGATTTGGATGCGTACCAGGGAAGGTGATCTGGGTCAGAAAAGGCAACCATAAACTCCTTGAAGTCTACGTTCTTCAGGTGCATCCCCTCCCGGGCCTCCATGTAGTCATCCAGGCCCTCGTTCTCTGTGAAGAACCTCGCCCGCTGGGTCAGGTAGGAGTTCTCAGACTCCACATTGGCAAAGCTAAAGCACTTGGTGAACCTCAGCCTGGTGACGGGGAAGCCCTCCAGACCCAGCAGCTGCTTCGAGATGTCCTTCACCCCGCAGTTCCCGTAGTCAAACTCCGCCTCAGCCACATGTGTGTTGACGCGCTCGTGGTACACCTGGGTGGTGGTGTATGCATCTCCATTGCGGTAGCGCGTCACCTGCCGCGTCCTCCTGATGTAGTGGTAGCTGATGGCCTTCCACCAGATGCACGGCGTGGCCTGCTGCATGCGCTGGATGCGATCCGCCATGCTGTCCACGTCCACTTTGTGCTGCAGCTCGTTCCTGGCGTAGCAGTGCCAGCTCTCCACCAGGTAGACCACATACAGCATGACCAGGAAGGCCAGGGGGATGTAAATGTAGCCACTGGAGCAGGGGCTGTCGTGGTACATCATGGACTTCCCTTTGTAGGCGCTGTCGAAGGAGAGGCGCGTTACCTTGGTGACCTGGCACCAGGCCATGGCCCCCACGCAGCCGTAAATCAGCAGGGACAGCAGGAGACATTTCCAGTGACTTTCCTGACACAGGGACTTGCTGAGGGACTGTTTCAGGGGCCGCTGCTGCACAAAATAAGAGGACACATAGCAATAAGTCAATGGGTTTGACATGTCAGACATCTTTTAGTTGAAAACAGTGGTCACTGAAAATCAAGTTATGTATTTCTTCCTGTAAGTGCACCACAAAACAATACAATTTTCATTACAAGTCAACCCGTCTCATGAAATTCCCAGAAATGACTGTCAGAATCATCAAACAAGGCAGATCAGTTCTCTAGAATTAAGAAAATTTACATTTGATTGCATAAATTGTGAAAATATGTTGAATATATTGGAAACAGGTCAAATAATCTCACTACATTGGTAGCTTTTTTCACTTGTTTTAATTAGAGACACAGTTTAACTAGATTACAAAATAACTGTCATAAATTGCATCAACCTTAAGGGTTAGGATTAGGGTTACACGTTTTTAATAAATGTGACTGAAAAATAACCATGCTTCACAAATTTAGAAATGGTAAAAAGCAGCAAGTCTTTTCATTAAATATTTAGGGAAATACTCAGCATTCTAAGTGCTTTTATAGTTTATGTATGAGCTGTGAGCCAATTGCTCGTCTTATCTGTGCTCGTTATAATCAAAAACTCACCCACTCGTAAACCAAATTCAAGAAAACCATCTGCGCAGAACAAAAGTATCTTGTTGTCAGTAAGTAGCACTGTGTGGGCGTGCACATGGATATGGACATGAATGTATATAAATATGACTTTAAGGGGGAGTTTACACTTCAGTTCTGTTTATTGGTCTTGGCGATCACAATTCAGCACATGAACACAACTGTATAAAGGCTTTTGAGGCCGTAGAGGGCAACATGCAAAGTCAAGGAAACTGACCTCTACACAGGGGTTACTTCCTGTTGAAAAGTCACTCCTTGAAGTTGGGTGTGTTGAATTCATTAAAAAGGTGTTGGAAAGGCTTATTTTTCAAAGCTGAAGTCCAGCCAACAATGCTTGTTGTCTAAAGCATCAACAGGAAGTAAATCTTGTGATGTCATAAAGGTCAGTTTAACTTTCCATCTCCCCTTACAGCCACAAAAACTTTTATGCAGCTACTTTAACATGCTTTATAAGTGCTCCCGAAGCCCAATAAACACAATTTGATACTTTAAATAGGTGGAACCCCCATTAATCTTTACATATATATATATTTGGGCTATAAAAGAGTCACAGAACAAATAACTCCACTTTTAGTGTCCAACCAGCCATAAAAAAGCAGCCGTTTCATTCTGGCAGCAGAAAGCTGTGCCATCCTTTATCACCTCAGGGTCCTGCAATCCCCCAATGTCTGCACCGGAGCAAGTTAGGCCTTTTGGGAACGCTGCCATACAAACTCGGCAGGGTTTCAAAAGCCACAGGAAGGATGGATTATACTGAAATTTGCATAAAAGATATCACACTGGGGTAGAAGCTACCAGGCACAAGACAGTTTGGATAACAACACTGAATCTACTGAACACCAAAGGTTAACAGCTCCATCTTTTCTACAAGAAGGTCCATAGGTCAACCTTTACAGCAGCCGAATCATCCAGCATCACTGAATTGATGTACTGAACTCAACTTGCCTGCTCTTCGAGTGACATCGGACAGTAAATAATAGATGTTCTTTCTCCATAATTATCTTCCCCAACTTGATCACGTGGTCCCCAAGTCCCTTACCAACCAAACCCTCCACCCCGCCGAGCAACAGGGATTAACGACTAAATTCCCTATTGAGAAGAGGCTACTGCAAGAGGAGTATTTGCTCCCTGGTAGCCAGGACAGGCTTGACAAATAGAATCGATAGAACGTGACATAGTTTCTGGCTTCACATTACAGCCTCTGTTTAAGCAGTAGGAATAATGACTGTAGCAGAAATATAATACAGACTGAACAGGACTGTGTTTCCTCTGCGTATAAATAGCTGGAAACAAATATGTCAGTGATTAATTTAATGTTTTTCATGTTTATTTCTATTATTTTTGTATTTGTTCATCTTACTCAGCGTTTTCTTACTGGCCACATTCTGGCTTTTATCTGTGCATGCATTAATCTCAATTTCACTTATTTTTGATAAGGGAAAGGAAAGGCAAAAATAAGAAAATGGTTTTGCTGTTTTTTTTGTTTTTTTTTTAAGTAACATAGTTATGGTGTCAAAAACAAACAAACAAACAAACAAAAACAAAAAAACCCCACTAAGGCTTTGACATTATTTGTAATGTTCAACTGCAATTTTCAGGATCTTTTCATGTTTAAAAGGTGATGAGCTGTTAAAGTTCTCACTTTGCGCAAGGACTATTTTTGGAAGTGTGAAGTTTTGTATCATAGGTGACCCAGAATACATCCAGACTATGAAAAACATAACAGTAAATGTTTAGGAAATAGAAAGCATCAGACTGACTGGTGAAAACTCACCACTTCAATTCAATTTTAAATGATAGCTGTTTGCAGAAGAAGGACGAAATCCATAAAACTGCCTGTTGTGAAATATATTCAGTCTTCTAGAAAAGTAATGTTCCATTCAGAGCTTTCAACACGGCCGAGGAGCTCCACCATACAAGAGACCGTCAGACACTTTCTCCTGACGTAACAAGACCAGTGAGGTTAGGTTATATAAAACTCTCTTGTGTAATGGAGATGTGTGTTTCATAGAGGTTAGAAGGAAATGATGGGAGATCTTCGTTAACAAAGCAAAGCAAAAATTTGATCCTGAACTCAAGCAAAAGCTCCCTAATGATTTCAATCCCAATGCAGATTTTTTTCATTTAATTCAAAAGGTGTACAGAATAAGAATAAGAACCCGCCCCATGAAAAAAAGACAAAAATTATTACGGGGAAAAAAAATCTTGATTTGAGAAATTCAGCAAAAAAAGAAAAAAAAAGAAAAAAGAAAAAAAAGAAAAAAGAGCCATGTCATCCTTGATAGTAAATGATTTTTTCCATAAGAAGTGAAAATGAGAAATAAAATAAAATAAAATCTGATTCCAGGAGATTAACTGTAACCCCCCCCCCCCNCCCCCCCCCCCCCACACACACACACAAACACAAAGTTTTTAGGTGACAATTAATGAAAATTAAAACTGCTAAGATGACTTTGTGCTCCACAGGGTTAAAGGACCATACCACCCATTTTGAATGTTTGAGCATTCAAAATGGGTGGTTTTCATACATGTAATGTTACTGACAATCATTTTCCAAAGCATAGGTACTACTGAAACGATTAATTGATTTTTTGATTGTTTTTCCTACCTTCCAGACCGCCATTGGTTTCAGTTCATTCTGCTACGCTATTAAAATCAACTTGTTGATACTTGAAACATTCTTGGGATAGGTAATCCATCATCGCAAACAAGATGTATAATCATGTTTTTTTTTTATTTTTTTTTTTAGAAGTTTCGTAATTTTAATGTTTAAGTGCAATAAGATCTTGGAGTGAATGTATGTCTCCACTGGGGGAATATAGTCCCAAAAGAAGACCTGCGTTTATTGAAAAATTTAAACGACCGTGACTTCATAAGNATATAGTCCCAAAAGAAGACCTGCGTTTATTGAAAAATTTAAACGACCGTGACTTCATAAGGCTGTGAACTATTTAGCAGGTGAAACATTGATTTTTAAAGTGGGTGTATCACTTATATATTTGATTTTGAAAGATTAAGAGATTTTGCAAAATATCAGGAAAACTGAAATATGGTTTTATCCTTTGGGAAATGACTGTCAGTAATGTAACATGTATGAAAATTGAATAGGCTCAAACATGCAAAATGAGCAGTATGGTCCTTTAATGTGTAAAATGACTGAGATTAGACTTCTTTGCCGGAGCCTAAGAGGGCTCTGAACCCCACTTTGGCAACCACATGTCTTGAGACAAATATGAGTACATGCACGCTCGGGTGCGCGCTTGTACATACAGTTTTATTGTATGTACATATATCCGGCCATTAATGCAATGTAAACAAATATAAGAAATACTGTTTAATTGCCGAAGCTGCAGAATGGATGTGTTGAGTGACTGTCCCCATCTAACCTTATCACAGAAACATGAAATGAGATTGTGAGAATTCCACGAGCGGAAATTTTGGGAAGAATTATAAGCGGTGGAAAATGTGGTCCTCACCTCCTCTCTGGGGCTCTCCGGCTCCTCTTCGGGGACGGTGGTGGTGCTGCTTTCGCTGGCGGTTGCAGCGGATGCTGGGGACATGATGACAACGGCGCAAAAACCGGAGCATGAATCTCCCGGTGGGAAGACGGTTTTCCAAAATCAGGGCGAAACACAAACACAGCCCCGCTTTGCATCATCCAGATGAAACCAATCCGGCGTGAGAACGAATGGAAGCTGATGACAAAAGATGCATCATCCCCGGCAGCATCCTCCAGGTGCGAACCCGCTCCCTGCGCCGCCGAGCAAGACGCGCAAAAAGGCTGGCGACTCCTCCTGCACCGCAAGAAGGAGATGCTGTCAAGAAAAATAATATTCCAGGATGTCAAAGGCTCCAGTCAGCTTCCTGGAGGCGCGGTGGTCATGGCAGCCAGTGAAGCCGAAACAGGACAAAGACAGCAGACACGTGTGATCAGCCCCCACAGTGTAGATATCACGCATCTCTGCTCAAGTAAATGACAGACAGGCGGCGCTGTGGAGAAGCCCAGCCCCTGCTTTTATGTGAAGCATGTAACCTTGTCTATCTGCTCCAAGCAAAGCCACAGCCAGGATTTTACAAGTAGTGAGGTCATGTGTTTAAGTCCCCACCACCACCCCACCATCATGTAAACCCCCTCAGATCAGAAAAAAAATCCCAAATTCCCCCAAAATTCTGAGTCCATGGCGGCTCTGGTCCCAATCATGACTAATGTTCTCTTTTAAAGGTGTAAGTCATGAATAATCGAAGGGGTAAGTCAATGAAGAAATATAAAGATGCACAGCTGAATAAATACTTACATGTTTTAGATGATTATACCATAAAACTCAGTGCGAATGCCGTTGATTGACAATAAAAGGAGTTATCACTGTACAATTTAGCTGTAATGCAGCGGTTCAAGTTCTGCTGATTCTAGAAAGTTCCTGATCATTTGCTAGAAAAATGTCCCGATTTTCACAGGCTAAAATTTGTTGTCCTCTCTAAGTAAGGATTTTGTTTAATTTTTATTTCTTTGGAAACATTCTTAATTATAGAAAATTTGTATTGTAAAAATGTTTAAAATACAAATATTAAAAAAACAATTCCACTAATTCCTCGATTCTAGAAAAAAAAAAAATAAAAAAAAGATAAATACTCCCCCTCCAAAAAAGTATTGTAGAAAGTTCTTCCATTTATTTCTTTTATTATTTATTTTTATTTGATGTTTTTGTTTGTTTGTTTGTCACAAGCAAATGATTTTTACTTTATTTATTTATTTTTACATTTTTACACTACAGCTTTTGGGCAGCAAATTAAATGAAAAGTTCAAAAATGAATTGAGACTCCAGAAGCTTTTTTTTTTTTTTTTACCTCTGTCCCTTTGTTGCTTTGCGCTGTGGTGACCTTAAAGTCACATTGGCACTCTGGCCTTGTTTGTCGTAGCTCACAGCGCGGAATTGGACTGTTGGCATAAAACCAGCCGCATGGAGGAAGTAAACATGAGAGTAGGTGAGATGAAAACAGATGGTGAGTCCTGCTGGCAGCAGGAAGCTTTGCTGTTGTTTCATAAGTTGTATGAAGCTGTGTGAGTGCAGTGCGCCCTCTACAGGCCAAACCACAGCAACACTTTTCAATATGGAAAAAACAGCTGATATATTCTTCCTGAACTTTTCACCATACTTTCACTCCATATATACAGTATCATTCTTTCTTTCTTTCTTTCGTTCTTTCTTTCTTCTTTCTTTCTTTCCCTGCTACTTCCTTCTTCTTTCTTTTCCTTTCTTTTAGTTTTTACTTGACAACCAAACTAAAGTCCACTCTGCAGCACAATGAGTACCTTATTTAGTTTTTACTTAAAAACACTTTGGAATACTACTTTTATGGGTAAAGAATTTGAGAACTTCCACAATCAGTTGAAAGATACCTGCCAAACAACTATGTACACGAGGGAGTTGTGTAATATTTCAAAGTACACTCTGATATTGTATTAACTTGCATATTTGCATAGTACAGTTGCAGAATTAATGATTACTCAGAGTCCTAAATTCTGTTACTCAAGATTAATTAATATTTTCAGCTGCAAGTTTGGCAGGTTCTCAGAAAGGCCTCAGATCTTAATAATTATTACTATATCTTCATACTTCCGGTTATGACTTTAAAAATACAAGTCACGTGTCATGACTACAGCCTTCCAAATGCAAATTCAAGGATTGTCACGTTTCAGTCGCTTTATTTTGGCGAACTTATACTGTTGAAAAATTCTTAAAAATAATGTAAAAAATATCTTAATTGTAGAAAAAAATATAAAATAAAAAACAAACAAAAAAAACTTTGAAAAGTGACTTTTTTTTGGGTCAATTTTCTGTAGATTTGTGTGTGTGTGTGTGTGTGTGTGTGTGTGTGTTCGTTCACGCCCACTGGGGATTCCCCCCCGTGACAAAAACAGCTCCCTTCCCCTCTCGTCGGCCCTTCTCGCCTTTCATTTCATTGCTCACATGACCTCAGCTATGCGGGGCCAACTCTGTCTGGAGCTCCTGCCGTTACCGGATATTTAGACGACGGTCACAGTTTCGCCTCATTTCGCTGGTTTTTATTTCCTGGAAATAACATTCAACACACATTTGGGTATTTAAAAAAAAAAAAAAAAAAAAACGAATTAAAACTCCCAAACGGCAAAAGTAAAGGTCTGGTGATGTGAGGTGATGTATTATTCATCCCTCGGGTTCCACAAAGGAGCGGTGCTTTCCTCAGGTGTCAGCAGACTTTTCCGCGGAGAACCACTCACATCACCGGGCAGCGACATCACCCGCTAGCCGCTAATCTCTCACGGAGGGNGCGGAGAACCACTCACATCACCGGGCAGCGACATCACCCGCTAGCCGCTAATCTCTCACGGAGGGCGGGGGGGAATCCCAGCCAGGCCACCATGGCGAGCGACGACTGCAGAAAAGAGGACTTGCTGGAGGAGAATCGCACCGACTCCGGCATCGACTCGTACAGGTCTTTCGTGAAAGAGGAGCCGTTTATGAATAAAGCGTCGCGGGAAGCGAGCTCCGACTCCACCGGGGGCAGGGACAAGTTTTCAGCCGGGGAGGAGCGCCTGGACTCAGCCTACAGCTCCGCGTCGCTCACGGTGGAGAGTCTGTCGGAGATCGTGGAGGACTGCAAGCTGAGCAGCAGGCAGGAGGAGCAGGCAGGGAGCACGGAGCTGTCCGAGCAGGAGAACCTGCTCACATCCATCACCGAGGACGGAGACACGTAAGTTTCATTTGTTTTATTTTTTATAAACATTAATAATTTCTCAATTTCCCTGGTACCAGCCAGAATTTTGACCAACTTTAACTGTCATGTTGCTTAGTCTCTATAGGTAAGAAGCTAATGACCATTTTCATTATTGATTAATCTATAGGTTGGTTTTTCGATTAATGTTTAATATTCAAAATATGGTGGCAAAGTGTCCGTTGTAATTTCCCAGATGGAATCCCGAAAGGATTCGGTTTGTAGAATCCTAATACAAAAAGAAAAGCAGCAAATCTCCACGTTTGCGAACTCTGAACCAAGACCCAAACCAGACTTAAACAGTTATTAAATAGCTGGTGATTAATTTTATGTTGATTTACATCTGTTGACTAAATGTTCCAGAATCATGTACAACCAAACTTTTGACCAACCTTTTCCACAAGTAACGTTGCTCACTCTGTATGACAGCAACTAATGCTTATTTCAAATTTATTGATTGATGTTTTCTGATTGTTGATATTGAAAAATTAAAAAAGTGACAAATGCCCACTGTAATTTCCCATTTAAAAGAAATAATCAAAAATATAAAACAGAAAAAGCAGCAGTCCTCACATCTGAAACCAGGAGTTAAGCTGATTATTAAACTTCTTGTAAATTAATCATTTAATCCATTTATTGTTTCAGCTCTTACAGGAAGCAGATTTAGCTTAGTTATAATCAGGTAATGTTGGGTTGAAAAGCATTTTTAGATATATTTCAGGTCCATATACAATATTCATAGTAGTCATATTGCTGTTAAAACAATGGTTTTATGTAACATAAAAAAAAAAAAAAAAAAAAACTTTTTTGACAAATTTATCCCACTTTTAACTTTTGCCACTGGTTCTCAAACTGTGGTACATGTACAACTTTTGGTACTTAATTATGCCCCCTAGTGGTATGCCAGAAGACTGAAAATTTCTGCACAGAATCAAAGCAATCACAATCTTTGGAAAATGTATTATTGTGGAAAATTATTCACAAATTAAAAATGAGTATCATTAAGAAATCTTTTTTTATTTAGCTATTATTCTCTTTTAGTTAAGAATTTTAATTTTTTTTTTTTTTTTTTTTTTTTTATCGTCCAAGTCAATCCATGAGCACACTATGAACTTCCTTTCGATGCTGGCAACTTTTCACACTTACAATTTTCTGTGGTTTTTCTCAGAGTTGGTGGTTTATTGGTGTAGTGGTACTTAGATGTTTAAAGGATCATACCACTGATTTTGCATATTTAAACCCAAATAATATTATCCACATATAAGTTATCTTACTGGCAATAAGAACAATTTTTGGTTTGCTGTGATGGATTATGTATCTCAAGCATGTTTCAAGTCTCTACAAGTTGATTTTTATAGCACATGGAATAAACTGAAACTAATGGTTGTCTGGAAGATAAGAAAGAAAATCTAAAATTTACCGCTCCAGTAGTGCGTTTTGGAAAATGTTGGCAGAAAACTGTGGGTTTCATGTATGTGGGTTTGTATTTACTGGGCTGAAACATGCAAAATCACCAGTGTGTTCCTTTAAGTTTGCTTAGAGGTGGCATTTGGTTCAACATATTTCACCTGTGAATCACCAAAACTATACCTACAGGGCAGCAGCCTGGAAAATCCCAAAAATCCATATTAAATTTGGAAGAAAAGGCAATTTGCTCTTCAATTTCCCACAGAAAATTGTTTATTAGCTACTCTGTTACTTTGTTTGTGAGAAATCCATTTACCCGACCCAGGTTATGTGATTATAAAGTGATTATGAATTGCCATGTAAATGCTTATGATTATGATTGGGCGTATTCACACTATCTACGCTCCGCCTGCTTCTGTGGGTCAACACACATATCAGCCATAGTATATTCTGTGTATGAATTAAGTAAAACAAACTGGTTTTATGAATAAAGCACTGCGGGAAGTGAGCTCCGACTCCACCCGGGGGCAGGGACAAGTACTATAAAAATAAAAAGACATAACTTAATACATTGCTAACAGCAGCTAGCTACACGCAGCTACAGTTCTGAGTACTTGTGATGTAGGGTCAAAGGTAAAAGATCAGATTGACGTCACTTCCTGATTTTCTTGTGATGACTTCCTTTAGAAAATTGATAGTTTACCAGATTACTTTTAACCCATGTAAATGCCTTACACTGATTACTACAGCCATGTAAACACCTTACACTGATTACGTGATTACTACAGCCATGTAAACACCTTACACTGATTACTACAGCCATGTAAACACCTTACACTGATTACTACAGCCATGTAAACACCTTACACTGACCAGCTCATGCAAACGCCTTACACCGATTATTACAGTAATTGTTTATTCTCACATTTACATGCACAGAGAAATCAATGTGCACGTAAACCCACTTATTGACTTCCACAGTGTCAGTGGGTCTGAAACAACTCCNCACCACCACCACCATCACCACCGCTCATGAATTACACGTCTGCTAGCAACCAGGTGATATTTCCTTTAACATCAACTCTGGTAATTGTCTCCCTGAAACACAAGATAAATGCAGTTCACGGAGTCAATAAATCACAAGGCGTTTAAGGCAGCTCCTCCTATGGTATTGGCCTTGCAGGGGAATTTCATTGTGGATGACTGCAGAGATTTTTTGAGCTTTATTTATTTTTTTTAATTTTTATGTCAGTGTTGTGGATGTGGATGAACTCCTGTGGGGCATCTCAGCCGGAAAGAAGAAGTGAAAGAGAGAGGTCTGGACTTCCCCGTGAAACTCAGACAAAGCACATGCTGTCAGGCAGCGGTGACTTTCTTTTGATCCAAGTAAACTGGTAGATCAGGATAGGACAGTGTGTGTGTGTGTTTTTGTTTTTTTTACCAGGTGCTTTTTTTAGAAGGATGTGATCTCTTAAAATGTCAGTTGGTTATCTGCTTGTTTGCCAGTGTTAATGTCTCAGTTTGAGTCAAGGAAACTGCTGCTTTTTTTTTTTTTTTTTTTTTGCACATCCAAATGCTTGTGCCTCCACGATTTTATCAACCCAAATTGTTCTGTCGTAGCTACATCATCAAACTTTTTTGATGTCATGTAGTCTGCTAATCGGTGCAGCAGCCACTAGTGGATTTTTTTTTTTTTTTTTNATTTTTTTTTTTTTTTTTAATTTTCTTTTTATTGAGGAGAGAAGGAAAGAAACAGGCATTACATTTGCACCCATAAAGTCACACAAAAGCCCACCCTCCTTATTCAGGGGTCTAAGCAAAACACAAGAAAGCACAATAATCCCTCATGTTCACCAATCTCTGTGGCTAGACCCACGTGAATATAGGCGCACACACCGATAATCCAAGTTCAAAGCAAAAAGTTACAATAGCCCATGATTGCCTTTACACATGGAAGCAAAAACCACGTATGCCCATGCTTTTTCCCCTTTTCTCTCCTCTCTCCCTTCTGCTTCTTCTTCCTTTTTTTTGTCAAAAATAAGCTAAAAAGAAAACTGACCATAAATACATAATATAAATACAAATAATGTAAAAACATGTACAGGTGGTCCTAATGTGTATCCTATGAAGAAAGACAAAAAAACAAAACAAAAATAAAACCCACAATGATGGGCAAATAGGTGCGATGTGTCGAATCCATTTCCCCCATTCCTCCTCAGATTTGTAGTGCTGTAGCCTAAAAACCTAATAAATTACATGGCGGAGCGTTGTTGTGTGTCTGACCTCTTTTGATTTCCGCTCTGTGATCGTTGGTGCCACATAGTTTCACTCTCTCAGGCCTAGAGACCTGGGAGAAAACACCTGAAACACACCACATCACACCCCTTTGACTGAGGAACAATCATGCAAATGTTCATTTCCCCCTGTGGGATTTCAAAAAAAGGAAGAAAGAAAAACTTCTTATTCATTCAAGTCTTACTCAAACCAGGAAGTCCCGTTGACATAAAGAGGTTCGCTCAGGCTGGCGGGAAGATCTGCTGAGTCTGAGTCTGGCTTTTAATGAAAAGTATCAAGCACATTTTGAAGTAATTTTTTTTTTTTTTTTTTTTTTTAGGATTGGCATGAAAAACAAGCTTGAAATTCATGCGGGACATATAATACATCCATTGTCCCAGGCTTGTTTGGACTTGGCCTTCTATTTTCTTTTTTGTAAGCTAAATCTGGGTTTTAAAGGACCATAATGGCGATCGTGCATGTCTGAGCCCAGTATATATACATACAATCCGCATACACGTTATGTTACTGACAAGCAATTTCCGAAACATAAAGCCACATTTTAGTTTTCCTCTTATTTTATCATCTTTCAAAATCAAATATTCAGGCGATACACCTGACCATTTGATACACCTGATCACCGGATATACCTGATACATCTGAACACTTGATTTTGAAAGATAAGGGGATTTAGCAAAATAATAGGAAAATTAAAAAACAGTTTTAGCAACATAACGTCTATGCTGGTAGTATTTATTGGACTCAAACATGCCAGATTATGGTATGGTCCTTTAAACGACATCCTAACGAATCTCTAAAGTCATAAAACTGTTGCTGTTTGCTTCAGAAATCTGGATTTAAATTCTCACCGTGTTTTTTTTTTTTTTTTTTNTTTTTTTTTTTTTTTTTTTGGTATTTAAAGAGAAATTTGAATGGAGGTTTTGTACATTGAGCAATAGTGTGAACTTTTGATCCCACGCCGTTTTGTCTCTGAATCAGACTTTCATTTTGGCTAAATGACATTTATTTTACCCTCGGCGCTCTCTGAACTCCTGCTTCAGCACTGATGTTACCGTGTGTGAATAGAAAAGCCACACAGTAACTTCACAGACGTATTTACAACACGTTGTGTGTTTTATGTGAGCTGAGAAGCTCAAAAAGAATACTATGACAGGTAAAGAAAATCTATAAATAAAGCTATAAAACGGGTTTTTACACCTTTAACCCATATCTAGGATTTAACAGACATCAGTTGAAAGGCTTTTTTATAAGAAGATCCCCTGTTGTTCAAGGTTAGTCTAAATTAAGCACTCATGCTCGGTTCCATTTCCTGCGTTTTTGCACACATTTGCTTGCTACAACTTCCCACTCAGGTTTTGAGGTTAGTGTGTTTTTCTTTTTCACTCGCTTTAAGTATTGACTGACGACCGGCCGTTTCAACACGCCCTCTGCCTGATCTCTTTGCTGGAACTTCCTCGAATTGCTCAATAATCACCATTCGGCTCACTAACTTCTTGCATTTCCAGGTAATCTGACATGAACGGTGAGGAGAAAACATGAAGCAACGTTTTCTGCCTTTTGTTGAAATGCAGTTTGTTTTTTCTCCAGTACTGTGCTGCGTTTGAGTCGATTGCTCAATGTCAGAAAAAAAAAATACGCCCGCTCGTTTTTGCAAGCGTGACAGATGAGACATGTTTATTTCTCTTTCTTTGCCACTCCTTTAGAATCCTGCACTTAGCCATCATCCATGAAGATGAACTCATCGCTCACCAGCTAATAGAGATATTCCCCAAAGATGTCCTGGACATCCAAAACAATTTGTACCAGGTAAGTGAAGTTGCAGCCGTGACATCCTGAGATCTCTGCTAGGATCCTAAATTACTTCCTCATAATCACTATTTTAATTGTGGCCATGGCGCAACAGTTACGTCTTTTTTTAAATTCCAGAGGAGTGCAGTTCCTCTTTCTCTGCAGTCTGTCCTCTCTCAGGGACGTCACTGTGGGTGGTTCCACTGTTAGCTCACAGGGACTTTGCATGGAAACTCCCCTCCTCTACGTCCTGTGGAAACAGAACCACAGGGAGCCGTGGAGTGTATCCTTGTGTGGCTGAGTAGGAATCTTTCCAGGCATGGAAGACGCTGGTGTGTAGAGGCTGAAATGCGGACAAAGCGAGCTGACGGGGACGCTGCAGTGTTGCTTGTTGCAGAGGAAACATGCGAAGAGGCAAAGTGAAGACTCAGCAGTTCTCGCAGTGACTCAGTGGGGCCTGTTCTCTTGCAAAAACTTGCATTTTGGTTTCCTCATTTCCACTCAGTAGTCATTCTGCTACCTGACATTTGGAAACATTACTAGAGAATTCTTGTAATCCTTTATAGTTATTTTTAAAAGGGGGTATCCACCTTAAAACACTATTGATTTCAGTTTTCTTTGCCTATATGTAATTTCTTCTTTTTTTTTTTTTTTTTTTTTTTTTGACTTTATGTCTTTTTTTTAGTTTTTTAAGGCCAACCTTGAAGTGTCATAGTGGGTGTTTTGTCATGATAATCTACAGCAGGGCTACTCAAATATTAAAGGTCCTTAAAGGTCCACAATGAAAATTTTGAATAAGACAAAGGTCTGTTTATTAAAGTCAGTCAAGCCAGGGTCGGATTGGGATCCTAATTTTTACCGAGAATTTATGGTATGGAGCAGGGGTGGGGGTGGCGGGAGTGGGTGGGGGATGCTGATGAAACAGGACACTGAATGTGATTGGACCAAACCAAAGACATTCCCATACAGATACTGGAGCAGTCGGACATTCAGTTTCACTTTCTCCGCAGCGGAGAAAGCGGAGAATTTTGACTCGTTGCGTCGCAGCGATGTCTCGCAGATAATACAAATAATACCTATGAAAAGCAGAATTTGCTCAGAGTCCAGAGATAGTTGTGGTTCAGTCTGAATCCAGACCGGAGTCTGGACTTTGAGGATGACTGCTCTACAGGATTATCACTGATCCTATGTTTGATTTTTTTAACTGCAAAAATAAAAAGCCAAATATCAAGTGCTCTATTAGTTTTGCATGTTGTGAAATCAAGGGGACCTTAAAGGACCATATCGGTGACTTTGCATGTTTAAGCCCAATAACTCGCTTTCATGTTATGTTCCTGACAACCATTTTCCAAAGCATAAAACCGCATTTTAGGTTTTGTTATTTTGTCAACCCCCTAATCTTTCAAAATCACATATTCCGGTGATACATCCACCTTTAAACCTGTTTCGCCTGCTACAACTTACACTCAATTATAGAAGGCATGGTTGTTGTAATTTCTCGGTAAAAAAACAGTTTTCTCTAGGAACTATATTCCCTGGCGGAGACATACATCTTCCATGTAGCTCCATGTTGGACTGGTTAAATTAAGTAACTTCGACAAAAAATATGGATGCCGTTTGGTTCACATTTTCTTCTGTGCAGTTCTGTGTTTAACTGTATTGAAACGCTAAAATTACGTCACTTCGAGTCTTGAAGGGAGTCTTGAAGGTGGGAAAAACAATTCTAATATTGGTAGTATTTTTTTTTTTTAAATGTTTGGCAGTAACATAACATGTATGCAGGTTGTACTTATTAGGCTCAAACATGCAAAAATCACTGGTGTGGTCCTTTAAGTGACCTATATACAGTATAATATGATGCCTGTTTTACATAGTTGAGGCATGAAACAATTTGAATGTGCAAATGAGATTTAGATGGAGATGAGGCAAACAAAATGGAGACAGAAATGCTCATACTGTAGAAGCTGATTTTTTGGATCTACAGACACCTTTGCACCTGGCCACCTACCTGAACCTGCCGAATGTGGTGAAGGACCTGGTGGACCACGGGGCCTGCCTGGAGCTGCAGGACCAGGACGGGAACACGGCGCTCCACGTGGCCTGCCAGCACGGACAGATGGACTGCGCCACCGAAATGACCAGAGACGTCTCCCCCAGCAAGATGGCACCCGTCCTGGAGACCCAGAACTGGAGAGGTGAAAGAGAGAAACTTCACAGTTGCGGTGCTGCTGTTTGTGGCGCAGGACATCATCAGCCTGCAGCATGATGTTGTTATGTAGGAGCATTTCCTGTTTACGCGTCTGCATCGCCTGTCTGATGGTTTGTCTGTGGGAGTCACTGAATCTGTACTTCCTAGATTGCTCAACTTTTTTGCCCAACTTGCTCAAGAGTTTTTAATTATGTCCATATATCAGGGTCTTTTGATGGCAAGTGCTGTTCTTAATTTAGTAACTAGGTTTCCATTGAAAAATCAGATTTTATATTAATTATCAGTAAATTTAAGTTCATCTGTCAGCAATAGACATTCTATCTTTGACTGTTTGAGGAACATTAAAGGGAGACTCCACCATTTTTCTACATGAAATTCAGTTTATTGTTCACAGGGAGCACTCCTCAGCATTTAAAGGACCATACCGGCTATTTTGCGTGTTTGAGCCTAATATATTCAATTTTTATACATGTAACATTATAAACAATCATTTCCCAAAGTATACTACTGGAAAGGTGAATTAAAAATGTTTTTCCTACCTTCCAGACCGCCACTGGTTTCAGTCATTCTGGTACATTTCAAGTATCAACTTGTTGATACTTGAAATGTTCTTGGGATAGATGATCCATCATTACAAACAGACGTTTATTCAGGTTTTTTTTAGAAGTTATGTAATTTTAGCATTTAAGTGCAATAAAAACCGTGGAGTGATCTGAAAATGCTTCCTAGTGGTGCATTCAAGCGCTATAGTGAAGAACTGACAACAGGAAGCATTTTCAGATCACTCTGCGCTTTTTATTGCGCTTAAACACTAAAATTAACTTAGAAAAAAACCTGAATACACATCTTGTTAGTGATGATGGATTACCTATCCCAAGAACGTTTCAAGTATCAACAAGTTGATTTTAATAGCGTACCAGAATGAACTGAAACCAAAGGCGGCCTGGAAGGTAGGAAAAAAAAGTTTTAATTCCCTGTTCCAGTAGTATGCTTCAGGAAATTATTATCAGTAACATTACATGTATGAAAATTGAATATATTAGGCTCAGACATGCAAAATGGCCAGTATGATCCTTTAAGTGCAAAGTCAGGAAAATTGACCTCTGGGTTGCTTCCTGTTGGTGCTTTAGACAACAAGCATCAGTGCTAAACTACAAATAAAGCCTCTCCTAGTCTTTTTTTAGTGAATTCAACACACTCAGCCTCCTGGTAGCGGCTTTAGTTTTCAAACCTGTAGTTGTTAGCACCAATAAGAAGTAACCCTTGTGATGTCACAAAGGTCAGTTTCCATGAGTTCCATGAGTTTGCACAGGCTCTTTACTGCCACAAAACCTTTACTGAATTTGATGTGTAAAACCGGTGGAGTGCCCCTTTAAAGGGAAATTTAAAACTGAGATGGGAGAAACACAGAATTTCAGAATTGAGAATATACAGTATATAGGCTTTGTTTGTTCTATGCTTTAAAATAGCAGAAAGGGAATGTAAAAAATGATTTGGGTTGAGCTTTATGATGTTAGTCTCAGAGTCTGACTTTGTCACAGTACAATATATTTCTGTTCCACGTGGACTTCAGCATGATCCTCATGTTTCACGTTACCAACATGATGTGTACTTACAGGTCTAACCTGTCTTCACTTGGCTACCCTGAACAGACATCATCGTATAATGAGGCTGTTGATGAAAAAAGGAGCAGACCTGAATATCCAGGTTAGTCCAGAAAACGTGTTATTATTACAGTTTTAGGCTCTATTTAAAGAATAAATCAACATGGTCAAGTCTTTTAACCCATACGGAGCAGTAAAGCAGCTTTTTTTAAAACCTCATATTCAATTAAAACAGATACAACTATAAATAATAACTATAAAAACACAATTGCAACAAAAACAAAACTTTAAACAAAAATACATAAAGGGCAAATTTCATAATAAATAAGAAAATAAAATAAAATAAAAATATGTAATGTAATTTCTTTTTACATATCTGACATTTTATATGTATATATATATATATATATACATGTATATATATACACAGTAACACGTTCTTTCTTATTTGGAAGCTTTTGCAACACAGAGACATTTGGATTTGTCAATAATAACATGTCGCTGTTTATTATTGACAAATGTCTCTTTGTTGCAAAAGATTCCAAATAAGTAGGAAGAACATGGAAAATTCCTGAAAAAGGTGGTAAACTCTAAAAACTGCCATTACATTAGTTTTCAAGGGAAATCTATCCCAGTTTTGTCTAAAGTTAGCACTCTGAACTCATCACACGTATCACAGATATATATTTCTATAGAAATATATATCTGTGATGACCAATGGTGATCCGAGAAAACATTACACTTTGGCCTCTGTGTAATCAAGTTTAATTAGTGTATGAATTGAGTTTCCTGTTGTGTACGACATGTGATCCACTGACCTGCCCATATTTATAATCGCACTTTATCCCTTTCAAACTGCGTTTGCTGTGTCTGGCCTTACGTTGTGTTCCTGCCTATAAATTTGCTGCACCTGTGCACGCTGATAGTGATATGAGCTGAGCTCAGGGCTTCTTGCAGGATTCATGCAGACATAATTAGATTTGAGATATGATTAGGCAGGGCTGTCCAGCTTAATCAAGCCGAGCCAAACCGCCGTCTGACGGGGGAACAGCCCCGTAACTCTGACTTACTGTTGGTGGTAATAGAAGGGAACATGACAGTCTGTCCCGGAACCACCCGAGACATTCCTCTCAGCGTAAATCATGCCCCAAACATATCGCTCTGCCTGACACTCTGCGTATCATAATAATAACATTAAATATAACATTAAAGCTTCTAGTGCTGTTCAGATGCAAAACTAAGGTGTTTTCCTGCCTATGTGCTGTAGTCCGGTTAAGGAGTCTCTGTTGTCCTGGATACGACTCATTTAGGCAGGTCTGAACACAGCAATTGCACACTGTTGAAGACCAAAACAATTGCACCGAGACTCTTTTGCAGAAATGGTCTTGGCTCAGTTCCAGTTCATTCTGGAATGGTTCATTAGTGACAGGAACATGATCCCTAACTAGTTCTACAGACCAATCTATTGATCTATAGAATGATCTAGAACCAGAGAAGGCTAGGTGAGCACGGTTAATGTTAAGTAAATTAATCTTGGAATAACCGTACTACTTCCTGTTTTAGTTTCCTTGCTTCCGCCCCCAGATATTTCTGACCAATGAGCAGAGCGACCATTCTCACATGCTTTGTTTTCTCCAATATACTTTGGTTTTCTTCAAACATTTCTGTGTGATCTAAACCAAACTAAGACTAAACGCAATAGAAGTAACAACTCATTGACTGATTTGGACCAGAACAAAAAAAAAGATTATAGCTTCAAAAACAACTTTAGAAATAGTTTTTACAATCAAACAAGTAATAAGTGCAAGTATTTCATGTTCTTTGCACCTTAGAAACGGATCTTACTTCCTCTCTTGGTTTCCCTCTGCAGGAAGGAACCAGCGGGAAAGCAGCTCTTCATCTCGCTGTTGAGCTACATGACATCCCATCAGTGACGCTGCTGCTCAGCAAAGGGGCCAACGTGGACGCCGCCATGTTTAATGGCTGCACATCCCTGCATCTCGCCGTGGGACGGCAGGATGCGGCCATCGCCCACCTCCTCTGCCAGTCTGGTGCTGACACGATGCTGCGAAACATGGAGGACGAAACGGCGCTGGATCTGGCTGATGGCAATGATGATGTGAGTTATTCTGAAATTTAAAAAAAAAAAACTTAAGCAGTATCATTCAATATTTCCCTCCAAAGTGCATCTTTATCTTGTCCAAATAACAGTTACAGTGCACCTTAAAACGTCATTTTTTTTACAGCGGCGTATTAGGGCCATATAAGATGAAAAAAACGAGGGCAGCATTATTTCGAGTTTTTAAACTCACAAATTTGCGAGTTTTTAAACTCGCAAATTTGCCAGTTTTAAAAGTCTGTATGCTTATGATAATTTAATGATTTTGCCCTAAAAGCGCAAGTATTTCTTTATTGTTAAATCCGATGGAAAAGTATAATTTAATAAGATCATGTACTGCAGGCATAGTCACAATGTGAGGCGGTTTGATTCTTGTTCTTATTATTTTTCCTTTTTCATTATTAAAAAAAATTAAATTATTATTTTAAACAATTAAAAAAATGACTATTCATTGCTAAAAATAATTTTCATTATGTTTTTCATTTTTTAAACTTACAAACCTGCCAGTTTAAGAACTCACAAATTTGTGAGTTTTTTTGCGAGTACATAACTTATTAAATTATACTTTTCCATTGGATTTAACAATGAAGAAATATTTGTGCTTTTAGCACAAAATCATCAAATTATCATAAGCATACAGACTTTTAAAACATGGCAAATTTTCGAATTTTACAACTTGCAAATTCACGCAAATTTGTGAGTTTAAGAACTTTTTTTCGTCTTGTATGGTCCTAATATGCCATCACAATTTTTCATGTAATTAAGACAGTCATTTTTTCTCAAACATCAAAATGAGCATAAATTGACATGTAAACAGTCTACTGGTTTACAGTTGGTGTAAGCATTCTGCATGTACATTTCCTCACCTGGTGTACTTCAAACTACTACTCGGGTATATTTAGCGAACAATAGAATCTGATTAATTAATCCATTATATAGCTTACTATGCATGTTTACCTTAAGGCTCCTACGATTTTGTGCTGTTACAAATGTTAATGAACAATTGTGAGAAATTGTGATGAAATGTTTGGTCGTCTATCCATGACAGTGGTCCAAGATCACAGCATGACGCAGCCGATTTAGCGCTCTTGCGACCAAAGAGTCGGACAGTCTATGGCAAAAGTCGAGCAATGTCAGAATTTTCGGACAAAAATCTCATCTCTGTGACGCACGCCTATAAACCAACCAGTGGGAAAACAGCATGAAGTTTCATGAGGAAGTTGCTGAGGTTCAAACATCGTCTCTCTCTCTGGTTCTTGTGCTGTAATCACACAGTCTGTCGGATCATTTCATCACAGCGCAAACAAATCTAAATCTGCATGTTAACGCACTGAGTGAAAGGAGTCGAATTTCTGTCACAGCCGTCAGATATTTTGCCTTTTCTAACATTTCACCATAACAGAAAATTACTAAGGTTTATCCTTCTCTTTCAGATTCTGGCTCTATTTCCATTTGATGACATCCAGATCTCTGGGAGGTCAGTGGTCAGCGTGAACTATTGAGTTGAGCGACGCCGCTGAATCACAGGCTAACTACAATTTTTTGATTTGTCTGGAGTGTCACCGCAGCTGCAACCTTCAATGAAAAAAAACTTCATTTGAGGTTTTCATTATATAGATTCTACACTTGTAGTATGTTCTAATCATAAGATTATTTATCTATTATCTAGGCAGATATGAGATCCTGTAAGTTTGACTTCCTTCTGACAAAGAGTGATTCTACTTAATTGACTTGAACAACAATTGCTAACGTAGCAATATTTCTGAGTTTTGGCTTCTGTATTTGTGTATCTAGAGAGGTTAGATTTTGCAACAACAACCACCACCTCACTGTACATGCTAATATAACATTTTTAATGTCCAACAATATCTGAGAATCTACCTCTTTACCATATTAACATATTTTGATGTTAGAAATTGAACTTTTAACATGTTTCAAAACTTAACATGAGAAAAATGATCAGAGGCAATAATAACAAAACGATAAAAAATTTAGATTTTTTTAAAAAACTGAAGTGTGTTTAAAGGAAACTTACAATCCTGAGAATTAAAAGTGCCAACCCTGCTTTTTTGTCAAATAAAATGATAACCTGTGTATAGTAATCTAATATATAACACAATGCAGCTTTATCTTTTTAATTTGTTGGGTTTGCTGATTTATGTGGGGAAATACATAGAATTTTCAGCACGAATGCATTGAGTAGAACATCACACTGTAGTATGTTAACATGTTCCTCTATTTATCTTTGTCCTTCAGCCGCAGAAAATCAGCAGTGTTTCTTTGGTGTGTGATCACACTGGCTGGTCTAGCTAATATAAGCAGTTCTAAGCTCATTTATTTTGTAATAAAATAAATAAATTATCATTGCATATTGTCTTTTTTTTGTTTGTTTTTTTGGTTGGGGTGTTAGCCAATATCTGGTAGCTTCAGGTTTATTATTAAAAGGTTTATTTAGGTTTAGCAGGCTGCAATTTTAGAAATGCAGGTAGATAGATGAAAATATTTTGAGTACAGTGAGAGCTGAGGTTGTGAAATTATGCATGTTTGTTTTATAATGGTGTTAAATGTGAACATAAACACAAATGTGATTTGTTCTACTGGTCAGAATATACAGCAAAGATGGATTTGTAAACATGAAAGAACAGATTTTATGATAAAGGTTCTGTCATGAAAACACCCCAGTTCTTTTCCGTGTTTCCTGTCAGCTGTATCTTTTGTTTTCCTGTAAGTACTTCTTCCTCAATGCTCCTATAGTGCAATTACTGGATTGCTGGAAATTCCAGTCTCTCTCTCTCTCTCTCTCTCTCTTTGTTCACAGCAACTAAACCAGCAAACCTCTGTCAATGAGGAGAACACGGTGTTATGAAATATACTTTGTTCCCCTTTGAGCATATGGCCTGATAGCAGTAGTGTTTCTATTGCTGTGTTATGTTACAACCAACATGCTGCTTCAGACTTAGGCTACATCCTAAGCTCTCATTCTTACTCCTGGGGAGCAACAACACTGCATATTGTCCATCTCTCCTGTTCTTATGACACCTGATTGGTTAATCAGGTGGGCACTGTTTTTTTTTTTTTTTTTNTTTTTTTTTTTTTTTTTTACCTGTATAGCTGATTATATTAGTTTAGATTGATTAGGATTAGTTTGACCGCCTCAAGATTCCTATCAGAGAGCATAAAGTCATCAGATAAGTTTAACTCATTTAATGAACAGTCCAGCAGAGTACAAATGATGGAGACTGATGGATGATAATTAAGTTTATATTATATCAACATTAAATTCAAAATTAAACAAGGTTCAATTTACAAACTTTGGTCTCGGGACAAAGGTACTACAGCAAAACTCACCCCTAAAATGTCACTTATTACACATAAATAAATATAATTACTGAGCTATTATTTAATGAATATGTTAAATGTGGTGTCAAATAACTGGAGAGGCACCTGGCTGGAGCCAAGGGAGCCAAGGTCTTCCGCCATATTGCTCCAACCAGAATCTCTTGGAATAACTGTGGCAAGAATAAAAAGCGAGTAATGATTTTGTTTGTTTTTTCAAAATAGTCTATATATATGTGTGTGTGTGTGTGTGTGTGTGTGTAGAGAGAGAGAGAGAGAGAGAGAGAGAGAGAGAGAGAGAGAGAGTAAAAGTATTTTGTTGCAGATCAGACATACAAAAGCCTGAGATTTAGTATAAAGCAGGGTTAAGGGTTGTAATTGATTTAAAAGATTGGACATGAAGCAGACCTCAGATTTGGGCATGAAAACAACAGAATTCTTGTTTTATTGTATAATTATATCTGCATGCTGTAATATAGTATTTCTGTATTATTATTTTTTTTTAGCATGTAGACCCATAGTTACAATTACTATATTTTTTTAGTAACTAATACACTGTACTGCGTAGCTTGTATTTATTTATTTGTTTACTTACTTTCAACCGGAAGGCAGTCCGCACAGTGCAGTTATCCCTCCACACCGGCAGGGGGCAGGGCCACGGGGAGGCGCTGTTTTGTGATTCCGGCATCCTTTGGNTCCCTCCACACCGGCAGGGGGCAGGGCCACGGGGAGGCGCTGTTTTGTGATTCCGGCATCCTTTGGTGTTGAGGAAGGAGGAGGAGGAGGAGGAGGAGGAGGATCTTTTTGCTCAAGTGAACACATCGGCTGTTGAATAGTTGAAGATATCCAAGCTAATAGAAAAACCTGTTCACCGGGAAGAAGACGGTCTTTAACTACTGCATTCGTTTCTTTGCTGGATCCCCGAGGCTTCATGTTCTCTTACCGCGGAAACGTTTGAGGCTTTCGGCGTGTGTGCTGCGCCAGGTGTCGGGCCACAGAGTGGGAAAATGCCATCCTTTTCATGGAGGTAACGTTAGATAGCAAGAAGGGTGAACTGGAAAATCTGCTATTAATGTCACGCTTAATATGTCATTTATATTTGGTGTGTTCGGTTTATTAAGAGGAATAGTTGTCAGACGCTACCTCTTCAACGTGAAACAACTAGTTATCAGCAGCTATAATACACAGAACTATAAGGGACTAAATACTGTATGAAAACTGAATCAAGTCAACGGATTCAAGTTTTTAATTCTGAAACGTTTCACCATTCATCCACATGGCTTCGTCGGTCAGAAATTTAATCAAAGCATACAAGGGACTTTGTTATTTATTTTGTTGTGATTAGTCATTTAAATTCCATTCCATTCATTATTGTTCCACATGTTTTATAATGATGTCATATATTCGTGCGGGAAATTCCAGCCAGTTACACGAAACCGAAGTTGGTTTTGTGTTCGACCAGTTCCACCTTAAAGGTGAGGTTGGCAAGTATGTAAAGTGGGCGGAGTCAGACTCTCTGCCCCCTCCTTCCTCCCTGCCTGTTTCACCTTAGCTCCTCCCACAACAGAAACCTCTCGTGATCGCGGCAAACTTAACCCACGCTGTATACGGCAAATCACAATGCACCAGTAAGAGCAAAAATATTTACTTTAGTAATGTAGTTTCTTGTGAGAGAACTGGAATAATAACTCAGTCAGCTAGCTAGCAAGATAATGTGAGTCTCAACAGTTGGGATCTCAGTTACTTTATTGCAAAATTTGCTGTAGCTTCATTGCTAGTGTTTTTTTGTTTAGCAGATTAGCTAACGGTAGCTTCGGGAGGCTAGCAGATGAATCTGGAAATTGACAGCTTATTTGTGTTTGTTTGCAGCAGTATTTTTTTATTGATAGGTTATCTCTGATTCTTTATAGTTAGAGCTTTATGAGAGAGAGAGAGAGAGAGAGAATGATGATGAGCAGAGCTAACGGACCGGAGCTAGCACAGAGCAGAGTTTCTGGGCTTCTCACGCAGAGGATGAAGACTGGATAGAGGATGACTGTCTTTTGCCAAACTGCTGTTTATGTTGCTGCTGATCCATGGACAGTACGGCGATTTTATCCCTCAGAGCATGGGCGTAGATTTAGGTAGGGACGGTAGGATGTGTCCCTACCTATATAGAGCTACTGAATTGTCCCTACCAATATTTGTAACGATCTCAAATGATCTTGTCGCTTAAAGTCATGGAGCCGATCACATCTAGAGTTGCCAGGTTGTGTGTTTCCTGTAAAAAGCAGCTGTTCTGACTGGGTGACGGTGTGTTCTATGATGTCTGCTGATCTGGCAACCCACAGTCAGTCTCTGGTGCCTGAGATGCATCTGTGAGAGCAATTTACAGCAACGAATTTGGTAAATAATTATAGTTTAAATGATTAAACATCACAGAATTCAGAGAGCGTTTGGTTTTAACGTTGGTCGGAACACACACAAACAAAGAGCTTGATTGTTCAAAATATTTACTGTATTCATGTATATATTTAAATAGTCTTTGCTGGANAACAAAGAGCTTGATTGTTCAAAATATTTACTGTATTCATGTATATATTTAAATAGTCTTTGCTGGATAGAACTAAATCACTCAATCAATCTGAGATTTAAATTCATTTTATTAGCAGCAGTATCCTGGTAGCAGCAGTTTGACAGCACAGGTGGAGATGCAGGGCTCAGGTGAGCTGTTATAGGCACAGTGAAATGACCCATTGAGGCATGTGATTGGTCAGTTTAATCCTAAGCATTTCCTATTGGATTAAATCCTTGTCAATCAACTCAAAGCTTATAAAAAGTTATCACCAAACGGATAGTAGGTTCAGTAGACTGATGCAGGGAAGTTTTGTTTAAAATGGAACAATTGAGATGAAAACTTATCATGGAATCTTTTTTAGAAAATTATCTTCACAATGTCGGTAAGAATGCGAATTTATTCCATATTTTAGCATGCTTTCGTTAGCTGAATGTCACGATTTGATGCCGTCACTGAGCAGCCTGTTGGGTTATTGACATGTATCCAAGTTTACATTGTTTTGTCGGTTGTTACT
Organism: Lucifuga dentata; assembly: GCA_014773175.1. Classification (NCBI taxonomy): domain Eukaryota; kingdom Metazoa; phylum Chordata; class Actinopteri; order Ophidiiformes; family Bythitidae; genus Lucifuga; species Lucifuga dentata. The sequence goes on along the minus strand of VXCM01001205.1, from coordinate 159,845 downwards.
GTGTATCGTTGCTGTGCTTTGATTTTTGTTTAGTGGTTAAACAAAATATTAAAAAAAAAAAATGTTTTTAAATGGCTACTGTTTCAAATAATTTTGGTTATTGATCATACAGTCACACATAAAAACAGATTGTGGATGCCAGCATCTGAGCCATTAGGGGGTCTGATATGAGGAATGAGAAAGTAGCAGTAGTAGTAACTTTATTTCAGACTCGGGTCCATAAAAAAGAAAGACATACAACATAAAATACACACATAAAACAGGAGTATAAAAAAACAACAGCACAAATATTTACAACAAACAGCTAAATCAGTCTTTCCACAGCCTGGACTGCATTCGTACAGAACTGAGCTTTACATTAGCCAAAACCAGAATTATTCATTCACAGATTCGTTTAAACGACAAATCTGTACATTGCATTTCTCAGGACCCCTTGAAAGGTATTTACTCATTGACAAACATCTCGAACATCTCACTTGCACTACAAGTACGACAAGTACATCTCACCTACACTACAACTACGGCCCAATCTGGTTTACCCATAAAGTCATTTTTCACACTGTTAGATAGTTCAGGAATATTATCAACATGAATGATCATAGTAAATGTATATGATCAGTCACAGATGTCCCATAGAAAATGCTCATAAAGCCCAGTGAAGCATGTGTGCATCAGCAGTGCTGATACAGTGGTGTAGCTATGATGTTGTATGCCAGACTTCACTGATGTACGTATAGCTATCAGTGGGCAAAAGCAATTGGCTGGTTATTGTAAAATGGTCATACTCACAAAATTGAACCATATGATTAGCAAATGGAGCGTGCCTATCAGAGAGGTCAGCATTCATATCCCCAATGACATAAACACTTGAGGTAATATTATCTTGATTAAAGGAATTTATAAAGGCAAGCCTATTACAATGTTCCTCCTCATTCTGTTGACACTCATAAGATGTACAAACATGCAGGAAAATGAATTCCCTATTATTATTCTTGAAGTGTATGACAATACACCAGTCAACACCAAGCCTGATGACATTTAGCAGTGAGTGAAGCTTCTTGTGCCATAGGGCAGCCACGTTCCCTGGTACACACACTCTCACTATTCCCATAGAAAGATCAGTTGTAGACTCAGTCCCATGGAAGTCATCATTAAAGGAATTTAATTTTTCTAAATCCTGTTTTGATAAAAAGGTTTCTTGCAGGCATAAAATGTCACAGTTCTCCATCAAAAAATCAGAAAAGCCATACAAGCTTGTTTACATAAATAATAAATGTATAAATAATGAGTAAATACATAAGTGAACAAACTAAATATTTTAAACAGTCAAGTTCTTTGTATATGTGTATAACATACTAGAAAAGCGTAAGACACAACAAATGCATGCACAACTGCATGTTGGTCATCTGGAAAAACATGTCCCTAAAAATGTTAAAGCCACAGCTGCAGCCTTCCCTCAGAGGCTGCAGCTGCTGTCATTCATTTTCTAAAGTGAACACTTTATGTGCAGTATCTCAGTATCTTGTGAAAATATTTTAAATGACATCTTTATCATTTTAATAAAGATTGAAACATTTTTGTTTTATAATTATTATAGTATTGTTTAAAATAGGGACTTACTGAGTGATATATATTTTATTTTTTAAAAATCTGCAAGTTCATAACATTTACCATTTTTGCAAACATTTTCTGAATAAATTATGTAAAAAAATTGACTTTTCATTTACTCTGACATGAACAGTATGAGTTTACAGTGAAGACATGGTATAAAATCTCTGCAAAAAGAATGACATTGTTAAGTTGTTCCAAGTATTTATTTGGTTCATATTATAAAGATATATACAATATTATATAAAGAATGTATGGCATCAAAGCAACTACGAAGAATTCACAGGAAAGTTGAATAATCATGAACTGAAGCACAATATGAATTTGTTTTTGGTTGTAGTGATGTAAAGTGGAACTATTTGTCTCAATCTGATACAGGCACAAACGGTAGAATTCACATTGTTAGTAACCATACTATATGATAGATGAAAAATGACAGATTTGAGAATCCTTACAAACATGTTTATTAAAATAAACACCACAAACTATCTTCACTATTTTCAATGTTTAAAAATACAGTATTGTGACGATGCTGCCTTTGTCCTCCATTTGACACAGCAGAAGCAGTGGCTAACTTTAGCATTTTGATTTCAATTTATTCTATACCCAAAGATTTGCACTATTTCTACTATTTATATTATGACTATTAAGAATTATAACCACCAAAATATGAAAATAAAGATGATAAATACATCGGAAATGAGTTTAGCATGAATTTTCAAGCAAAACGTCTGTAAAAGTGGTGGTTATATTTCAGTCCAGCCAACAGGATGTGAGCTTCATATTTGCTGCTAGCATGATGTAGCTTCATAAACAGGAGGACTGAATAGTTAATGCTATACATTAGCACTGCGTAGCTTCATAAACAGGAGGGCTGAATGGTTGATGCTACACGTTAGCACTATGTAGCTTCATGAATGGAGGGTTGAAAGACCTCTGCAGGGGTTGCAGCCAGGAAGTCTATGATCCAGATGTTAGGATTACAGAAGGATGGGGGGTTTTGCTGTTGCTAATGTGTGGCTTTATGCTCCCTACCTCTCCCCCCCTTTAGGTCGGTGAGGTCCCTTTGACATCAGAAAAACACCTCCATCACTCAGTAACTCCTCGGTGCCAATGGGTGCATTAATAGAAGTGTGGTGTGATTATATAGGGGTGATGAGATAGCCTTGTGGGAAAAATGGAGATTTCATAATGCTAGCTCTAGTGTTTCTATTGGGAACATCTGAAGGTTGAAAAATCTGGGATATGTTGAACTGCCTTTGTTCAGTGAGCGGTAGTTAATTCGGTTACATTCCTTTTGGTTAGTGTGGTTCTTTTGCATGTGAATAACACTAGAACGGTATTGTAAAGAGAGTGTGATGCTGTGAGAACAGCAATCCAGTTCTGGGTAAATTCCCCCTTCTCATGTCAATCTTAGCACAGTGGTCTATCCTTGCCTGATATCTACTGCTATCTAAAGGGGTTTTCCCCGTCTGTCTGTCTGTCCTATCTAGGCTTCAGTGACTCCCAGGCACGTGTGAGCCACCCCAGAATGTCACCCAAAATAACAAACTAAAATAACAAAGCAAAATAACAAAAGGAGGCATGGCTGATTGCGATCTACCATCTGACTAGTCACACAAGTTTGGTCGTTCCAGCTAATGAGGGAAAAGGTTAAGTGTGCGTTGTCAGCCATAATGGCATGTGATTTAGTGACCGGAATTGGTTGTTTTATTCTTGTAAACAATAGCTGAACTTCCTTTCTGACAGTGCCCCAGAATTTACCAGTTCAACAGGTTTGGTTATGAAGAGAGAAGATGTTTGGCTTTGTGTGGTTACAGTTTATACAAAGAATAGTTCTGAATGAGTTAATTATGCAGTCTGTGTTAATTGCAGCTGTGAAGTTGTATTTATGAGGGATTGCCTCAAGAAGGAGCTTCTGGAGGGAAAGAGAAGATTAAAAGAAAAATAATAGAAGATGATTGCTATATGTGAATTTGAAATTGCAATAAAATTCTATTTCTGTTTTATTTCTCGTAGGAGAGGCAGAGTGGATGACTGTATATTATAGCATAGAACACTGAGGTGAAATGATCTCATTCAAATGATTCTCAGTCTGTCTATCTTGTATGACCACCTCAGAACACACAACTACAAGGGCTTAAATCCACCATCCACCATCTCCAGCTATGACAACATACAGCAGGACCTTTTACGCAAAGGGACAGCACTCACAATTGAACGGCATCAACACTCACTCTTGCACAGCCAAACTTGACACGTCCACTTGATATTAGCCAGCTGAACTGAAAAGCCAGTTGAGGCAGGGTTTCAGTGAAGTCTGCTTCTCAAGGAAGCAATGTTCACACCACTGTAATGATTATCAGGGATAATATTCAAAGTTGACCTTAAGTGCCTCATGGTGTGGTTGATCCAACAAAATTGTCCAATTACTGGTGTCTCTCTGTAGTGTCAAACTGTAAGACTGGTGGTCTGTGCAGGTAAGGCACCTCAGAGTATGCATCAGAGGTGAGGCAGTGGCGGAAAGTTCAGACTGATAAGGATTCACTATGCACTATGTAGCTTCATACACAGGAGGGCTTAAGTGTTTGCTGCTATACATCTATAGTTTTTAATCCACCAAACACAAAGGGATGCAGTCTTCACCATCACTGTCATCATTATCATCATCATCATCACCATCACCAGTGGCTTCCTCTTCATCTGAGGATGACACGTCTTCTGTGTCACCATCTTCATCCTATAGCTCATTTCCTGTAGCGGAAACCAAGGTTCACAGTAAAGCATTTTTACCACGTTTATATGTATAAAACAAACCAGGATACCAACACTGTCCATGGCATCAAAAATGATGTCATAAAACCTGGTTATATCCATGAATTTCTCAGTGAATACACAACCACAAAGTAATATTTTGCAAAAAGCTGTGCAGGCTAACAAAGCTAGCCTTAGCTTTGACGGACTGCTCCATTTTTTTTATAAACTACACATTAAGATAAAGTCTGTACCTGTCCAGCAGAAATGTTGCAGCTCAGTATCACTTTTCCTGCCTTCCAGTATTTTAACATCTCACCATCGGTGGATAGCAGCTCTAATATTAATATGATTTATGATTTCTTTCCCTGACTCTGTCTTTCTTTTTAGCTAACTGTTCCTCTTTCGTCTTCCGTTGTTTTCATTTTCTTGCAGAGAAAGTTGATGTAGATGAAGGAGGAATTGTTCATTTCTTTGTAGGCTTTGCCATCTCTTGTTTACTAGGCTGTAAATGCAAATGAGACGTGATTGGCTGCTTGCTGAGGCACTTCTTTGTGCTGATTGGTTGAAAAATCTGGGGCCGAATGTTTGCTTCAAATCAGATTTACATTTCCAGTAGGAGGAGGAGCCACAGAGGTCTGACTTTTTCACAAACCAGTCAATACATACCTACTAGAATTTAATGAAAGTTTACAAAAATTCAGTAAAAATGTGTTTTTTAAAAAGTTGCTGACCACATCTTTAAAATTCACGTCGCCTATAGAGGGTGCTATTTAGTCATTTTCAACCCAACTCCTGAACAGAAATCATAAAATCTAAATATCATAAAATTAAGTGAAATGCATAAAATATACATTAACTTTACACTTTGAATTTTGAATTAAATATTCCTCAGACTATGGGGCTCTGCTCACCATTCATACAAAGTTTAGAGATGCCTTTTCAGAGGGCAGAAATGCTACCATAAATAATTTTTGAAATTCATAATTTTGTTAATCAGTTATATTGGAACCTCTACCAAGGAGGTTATAGTTATTTATTTTTGTTTTTTTTTTTTTGTTAATACGATTATTCAAAATTATTCAGACCCAATTTTGAACCGATTCTAAAAGTTGGTGATACTGATTATATTTTTAATAGATGTGTATGTATGACTGGATGTGTTTTCATGTGCAGAGTCATTTTATGTACAGGTGACAACCTAATTTCCTGCTGTGGACTAATAAAATTAAATTAATTTAAGTTATTAAGTCTGAGTTTCGTATTCGGAAGACTTTTACTGGTAGTACTTTGGGAATGATAAAAAGGGAAATCCTTTCAAACATTTAATATTCATGTACTCATATTCATTCATATACTTTTAATATTCAGTTCATTCAGAAATGCAAAGTTAATGTTTATTTTAGCTGTTCCCCTTCTTTTTATGATATTTAGTTATTATATTTCTGTACAGGAGCTGGGTTGAAAATGTACAGATGCTCTGTCACTTTTAAGGTGGACCAGAAAATACAAGACGCAGGTTCAGCCTTGGGAAAAACAAAGTTTAACCTCAGCAGAAGTTGATGTAAATGTGGCCTCCACAGAGGAAATATTTAAAAAAAAAAACAACTTTGAAATACTCCTGTTTTTTTAAACTCTCACAGCCAGTTTTTTTTTTAATGTTGACCCTGCATTTGGCTTTGCAGTCCTGACAGAGATTAAAAAAAAAACACATATGAAACTGTCTTAATGTGAAAACCTAGTCCCTGGACAGTTTGTACAGAGAGAAATAAGAGCATCCCTTTAACTGGTGAATCTGAAACTAACTTCAGCCTCATGCTGTAAAAGCAGCCATTCTGCCTTCAGGTGAGCTTGGGTGGGTTCTCTGTGGATCTGTGGGAGACTGTGGCCGTCTGTGGGTCGATGCATTCCTCTATGTAAAAAGCTGCTTGTTTGGAGAGCAGGTCTGGCTGCAGTGGGCTTCTGGCTGCCGGGTTCGAGCAGAGTCCCATACAAAGAGGTTCTGTGTGAGTCAGGCAGGAGCCCCATGGGAGCAGGCCCTGCCTCTGAATGGGACACACACACACACACACACACACACACACACACACACACACACACACACACACACACACACNACACACAAACTGCCACGGCAGCAAGTAACACACCTTTTTCATGCACGGCTTGGGTTTCAGGTGTGCTGGACTTGTTGCTGATGATACCTGGCTGTTGTTTTGTAGCCTCTGTTCTCATTTTTTCTGGCTGTTGAACAGGAAGATCAAGGTTTGAGGTTGTGTCCAAGAAGGCTATCACATGTCTCGTGACGAGTCCCTTAAAAATTAAAGGACTGTACTGGTGATTTTGCATGTTTGAACAGGTATCTTACTGACAACCATTTTCCAAAACATGAAATCGTGTTTAATTTTTCCTGTTATTTTGCCAGATCTAATCTTTCAAAATCATATGTTCAGGTGATGTACCCACCTTAAAATTTAAAGTTTTACCTAACGTGTGTTCTCATGTAGAAGGGATGGTTGTTTTTAATTTTCTCAGTGAAATTCGTCTTCTCCGATGTTCCCTGACAGAGATGTACATTTTCTTCTACGCAGCGCCACGTTGGATTGGTTAAATTAATTTCGACCAAAAAATTAGGGTGACGTTTGGTTCGCTGTGCTGGATTACTGATCTCAAGCATGTTTCAAGTCTCTAAAAGTTGATTTTTAATAGCTAATAGTTTAATAGTTATGGAAGGTAGGAAAAATAAATAAAAAATTTACCGTTTCATGTTTTGGAAATTGGTTGTCAGTTGCGTAACACAAATTCAAAACTTGAATCATGCATTTTGTTAAAGGATTTAAAGGGATATTTTAGTTTTGTTCTTTAGGATATGACTTTGATGTGTTCCGTATCGTCTCTCTCTCTCTTTAGCCTCTGGCCCACTCTGGCGCTGCTTCTCCTCCGTGCCACTGTGGCTGCAGAAGACGAGCCATCACTGCTGGACAGATGGCACGATGTCTGGCCATTCCGCTTCCTCGTCAACATGCTGGGATATTCCACCATCATCATCCCTGGCTTCCTCCTCATTAGCTACTTCAAGCGCATCAACTACTTAGAAACAGGTTTGGGCTGGCGGGAGATTGTTGAGTGTTTCAGAAGTGCAATGCAACTAAAACAACTGAGATGTTCTGTAGATGTATTTGTTTGATAAAACAAAAATGCTTTGGTCTGCTGCTCTTATGAATACCTTTAACCCGAGTTAATTTCTTACTTGCTCTGTTTCTTTTAGGTCACGGTGTTTGCTACCCAGTCATAAAGGCTTGTGTGTTTGGCAGCGAAGCCAAGGCGGGTCTGTTGGACGACGTGTCGGTTGCACCCAGAAACGAGGGCGACTCAGGCTTGCTGCTCAGACAAGTCGTCAGGTTGATCTTTTGCACTGCTGGACTTCAGGTGAGGATCCTTCCAGGATGAACATGTTTGTTTTATTTGAGTTTGACTCCGCCCACGGCTCCAGCTCACGTCTGATGTTGCAGTTTGTATAAAGGGAAGGGCTGGTTAACAGACTGGCAACATTTGCATCTATGAAATAAAATTTTACATTCAACGCATGCAGACACAAATACTGACGCAAAACCTGAATTGCCTGAAGATGCAAAATTTGAACCGTAGAATTTGATTTTTTTTTTTTTGATTTTCAGCCAAAAAGTAACATGAAGCTATCACAGAATATCAAAACTCCACTCTTTCGTTCTTAGGCGTCCTACCTGACATGGGGCGTCCTGCAGGAGAGGGTGATGACTCGTTCCTACGGAGCCACGCCGGACGGCGAGGACGGCGAGAGGTTCAAGGACTCTCAGTTCTTGGTCTTCATGAACCGCATCCTGGCTCTGACCGTGGCAGGCGTGTGGTGCGCCATGTTCAAGCAGCCACGGCACGGCGCGCCCATGTACAACTACTCCTTCGCCTCGCTCTCCAACATCCTGAGCAGCTGGTGTCAGTATGAGGCGCTCAAGTACATCAGCTTCCCCACGCAGGTCCTCGCCAAGGCCTCCAAGGTCATCCCCGTCATGCTCATGGGCAAGATCGTCTCCCACAAGAGCTACGAGTACTGGGAGTACCTCACCGCCGTGCTGATCTCGGTGGGCGTCAGCATGTTCCTGTTGTCCAGCACGACCGGCAAGCAACCATCCACCGTCACCACCTTCAGTGGCATCATCATCCTCATTGGCTACATTGTGTTCGACAGCTTCACCTCCAACTGGCAGGACAACCTCTTCAAGTACAAGATGTCCTCGGTGCAGATGATGTTCGGCGTCAACCTCTTCTCCTGCCTCTTCACCGTGGGCTCGCTGCTGGAGCAGGGCGCCTTCTTCGACTCGCTGGCCTTCATGACACGCCACTCTGAGTTCGCCTTCCATGCCGTGCTGCTGTCCGTCTGCTCGGCATTCGGCCAGCTCTTCATCTTCTACACCATCAACCAGTTCGGCGCCGCCGTCTTCACCATCATCATGACCCTGCGGCAGGCCATCGCCATCCTGCTGTCCTGCTTCCTGTACGGCCACGCCATCACCTTCATTGGCGGATTCGGAGTCGCCATAGTTTTCGTCGCGCTCTTCCTGCGGGTGTATGCGCGCAGCCGCATGAAGTCGGGCAGGCGGTCGGCGCAGCCTCTCGTACAAAAGGTGTAGAACTCAAGAGTTGCACCAAACTTTTGGAACTGTGACCACGTTTTCTGTGGTGCCTTTTGTCTGTTTGTGTGTTTCTGTCAGGTTTGTTTTTTGGTTTTTTACTGTTCTTTTTCATGAGTTTTTGTTTTCATTAGCAAAGGTACAGAAAGGGATTCTGAGTTTTAAAGGTACTGGGCTTGGCTTTGATGCCAAGATGCCCCCAAGGGGTCAATGGGAAGTTTTGAGTGCCTGTAAGATTAATACATAATAGAAACTTTACAAACTGCCCTTCAGCTGTTTGCAGCTAGAATATTTTTCTTAAACCACCACAAGTGGCTTATGCAGCCAATGAAAGGTAAAGGACCGATCTTAACAGCTCGTTTTAAGACGTTGCCCCTTAATTGACTAAAGGTGATGGTCTGTTCAAAGACTTTGAACGTTTAGCCTTTAGAACGATCAGCGCCTGACAGTCCATGAAACTGGGTTGTCTTTCAATCATAATAGCAGATGCTTATCTCCCTGTCCTCCATGTTGGAGAGGAAAGTCCTTTATTTTTGATTAGTAAAACTCTAATCAGTAACCTGATCCCACGGTTCATTTATTACTGTTTTGCTCTTTCTTAAAGGTTTAGACCACAAAAGTGCAATGATGGTAACTTTGCCATGAAATCAATGAAGTACATGCGGCCGTGGGTACATTCTTTTGTTTTTTTGGGGGGGACGGGGGTTCTCCATAACACGAATTTTAACCTTATTTTAAAAATCAGACTAAAACTCATGTAAATATATCTTTCAGTCATTCTAATTTCCCAATCACGTTGTCTGTCATCTGCTTTTGTTAAAGAACTCCAGCTGTTTCTGTTTGGTGTGAATGGTGAGAATACTGAATGGATGTGCGATCCAAAGTTTGTGAAAAAAAAAAAAAAAGGTTGGGGGGCTGGCAGAACAGAATGCATAAAAGGAAAAGCAATGTACATGGTACCTTGTTTTTTTTTTATCATTGAAGTACTTCCTCTGGCAACTGGATTAATAATAAAATACTGTAAATTAACTTAAACTGGGAAGTGAATTGGTTCTTTTTTTGTATGAATGATTGTGCTTGGACATTTTGTTTTGTCATTAACAACTGCTTAGTATTCTTGTTTTTTTTTTTTTTTTTTTTGTAGATCGTCCCTAGATGCTTGATTTCCACAGGTACCATGATCATGAGTGGAGAATGTTGGTTCAAACCGTACATTTCCACTTTCTTCACTCTCTACCATCTCCCTACTCCTTCCACATCTCATTTTTAGAGGCCAAATGAGTTATTAATTTCCGAAAAGAACTCGTCTTAGCTTCTCTTTGCATTCTTAAGCTGATTCATAAAGCAGACCGCTGGGATGATTCACCATCAAACTGAAGACTGGGTTTGACTTCAGTGTGCGAGAAACATTTCCCCCAAATTTATGAATCTCAGTGGGGGAACTTCCCTGCACGTCTCATTTCTCGACGTCCTACACCCCATCTGGTTTGGGGCTATGCGTCATGGCGTTAGGGTCTCCGGTGCTCTTTTTAATAATCTGATCACAGGAGCTGTGGGTGTGAAAGAGCTGCCAATGTGCACTCCTCTGCTTTCTCACCAGACAAACCAGTCACTTTGGGCTCTCGCTTTGACTGCAAGGAGGACAGAGGGTTAATGGCTGAATCTTTTGGAAATGCTCAGTTTCACAGTCTTTCTTGCACTCCTTGACATTTTGGAGCTTCATCTTTTACCATCATCTTCTGGTTATCCTAAAGACAGGTTGAAGAAGTACTTAAGTATTTTAATTGTGTAGTAATACCACAGTGGAGAAAGACTTTATGACAAGCAGTCAGTTCCTGCTGTGGAAGGTGTTGTTTTAATGGCTGATCAAATTGGGGGAAANATGGGGGAAAAAAAAAAAAAAGACTCTGGAAGGCACTTTGCCCAAATATATTCATTCTGTGTCCATGAAGTCTAAGTAGCCCTGAATCCAAACATGTTATTTACACGTACTCACTGATAAATGTATTTTAATGCATCTCCATCTGATAAAGTCCCTCCTTTCTGCAAGGGACTTTAACCTATATATATATAAAATAATTCAATATGTGCTATAATTCAAAATCAATAATTAACCCTTAGTTTGGAATCCGGATGTGCTGTGCACTTGCTTTCCTATTGATGAGCTACGTATCGAAGTTGCTATAATTAGCCTAATAGCTCATAACTGTTTTTAATCTCTCTGACAGGTTAGTTAATATTAATTGTGACAAAAATGTGAATTAAATTCGCACACAATCACTTTCAGCAACATGCAATTGTGTCAATGGGATTACCGTAAAGGTTAGATCAAGGGCGCACTCCCCACATTTCTTAGGAGCAGCTAGTTTACAGCAATCCAAAACGCAAAATTTGTTACGTTTATGACTTACAAATTTCACAGTATTCTACCCTCACTCGGTTTTCTAAATTAAAGCCTAACTTGCAACAGAAAAGTCTTCAGAATTCAAATTCTTTCGACAGATTGATGACAAACCGTGCAGTGCAATCCAACAAGCTTCTAACATTCAGAGCTATTAAAATCAAGTTTTTTTGCTATTTCTAAAATAGTTTTTAGAAATGTGCTTTTTCAGGCGTTTAAACAAATAAAGTCTTGCTGTTTATTTAATTCCCACTTGTTTTGTTTATTCCGGAGCATTTAATGCGTGATACTGGACCTTATGAGAAGAACCTGAAGGCGGCGTATGAGCGTAACTAACGCAGTACGGTAGCCGGGAAGGCCAAACGTACCTTCTGCCCCATGTGGTTTATCGTTTGTTTTCTTTCACAGTGGACGCCGGTTAATGCAGAGTTACTACAAATGAACACATATTAATTCATATATATTATCAGTTTTGTTCTGTATATGCATAACATGAATCCCAAAGCTAGCGGAACAGAAGACAAAGATCGTCTGTTTCTTGAGGAAGTACTGGATAAGCTGTACGACTTTGGTAAGTGTAGCTGGTTAGCTAGGTAGCTTAGCAGGTTAAAAGTTATTAAACATCACCGACACCATCAAAATAATTAACATTCATTTAGATTATAGTACATTCGTTTAATTATCAATGAATGGCGGAAAGGTGCTTCAAAACCACCGGACTGAAAGCTAATCTGTTAACATAATATTTATTGTCAGCAAGTATGGCATACAGTGTAAGCCCTTCATAAGCAGCCAAATTTCTAATTTGTCTGGAAAAATTCTTGATTATGGAGAAAATATCTGTGGAGGAAGACACTGTAGAGGTAAATCATCCGGAAAATAAATAAAATAGAAGACAAGGTGGAAATTAAAATGTAAAAAATAGTGATCCATATTTGTTTGAGTCCTTCATATTTTCTCAGTAATATGTGTGTTGTTTACAGGTCTGGCAGAAATGCCCAGATTTTCACAAGTCAAAATTTGTTATTGTAATATGAGCCAGCGAGTGTTTTACGTAAACACTTATAAACATAAGAAATAGCAAGGATCAAGATTTGTGACACATAGTAATGAGGTAGGATATTTTAGTATAAATTTATTTTGTATATTAAAAAATGCATCTTGTAAAATTGCAGTTAGTTTTTTGCATATCTGTTGATCTTATTATACCAATATATTTGCAGTAAGGTAATTTTAGTTTGCTAATATGGCGTTGGGCAGTAAAAACAGACCTTCTTCACATGTCTTCTGACTATATGGTCACACATTTAAGCACAACACTTGACATTAGCCTGCCTGTACTGCAGGTGTCTCCACATGAAATACAGTACATGCATGTTGTTTGGTGTTGCAGGAGATGGACCAGCATCAAAAAAGAAGCTCAAGCCACAGAAGAAGAAAAAACGCAAAAGGAGTGAAGAAGAGGAGGAAGATGAGGAGCCTAGTGCAAAAGATGTCTGCAGTGACACTGAGGACAGCAGAACGGAGCGTCTTGGTGTTACATGGAAGCAGCAACCGTCAAAGACAGACAACAGTAAAGCTAAATACACAGGTAAGCGTCATAGCAACAAGATCATCAAGTCAAACTGTATTAAAAATGTGACAATTTAAATTTACAGGCTCGTTTATGCACAAAAAACCTTTTTAAAGTGTTAAAGGGAGATTTCATGTTCTTATTTTGATTTAGGAGTTTGCGGTTCTTTTAAAAAATAAATTGATCCACTGCTACTCTCCCCCCTGCTGTAGCACCTCTGTGCACACTGAGTAAAAACGTGCTGTTTTAGAAACTGTCTGTTGAAGGTTTCTTCCTGAAAAGCCTGCTCTCTTCTGATTGGCCAGCTGCATCAGGCCTGAGACCTGATCAGAGATTTCTTGCACAAACACTCACCTGTCAGCCTCATGCTAGCTGGGTGTGTCTAACCAGGTGTGCAGATAGGGAAGTTCAACTGAGTTACATGCTGATGTAATCATGTTACAGAAGTAAAGGGCCAATCAAAATCAAAGCTTTGGAGGCAGGGCCTGTGGATTAGTTTACCAGATGTATTTTTATGTGTGTTAAAGGACCATACCACCCATTTTGCATGTTTGAGCCTAATATATTCAATTTTCACACAAATAACACAAAAGAAGACCTGTGTTTATGGAAAAATTTAAACAACCGTGACTTCATGATTTTGTGTAACTATTAGCAGGTGAAACATGGATTTTTAAGGTGGATGTATCGTTTGAATATTTAATTTTGAAAGATGAAGAGATTTTGCAAAACATCAGGAAAGCTGAAATACAGTTTTATCCTTTGGGAAATGATTGTCAGTAACGTAACATGTATGAAAATTGAATATATTAGGCTCAAACATGCAAAATGGATGGTATGGTCCTTTTACCTCAAGTTTTGTAAGTCTAACTGTCACAAAGTTCATACTTCCTGCTATATTACACTATAAAAGTTACGGGGAATAACAAAAAGCATAATGTTTAATTAACCAATAACTGATGATTTATGTGGTTCATAACTACTGACAACGCACCATACACACGCCAAAAGTGTTATGTAAATGTTTTTTGGAACTCCGCCCTCACCTCCTCCTCTGCTTATCTCTTCTTCCTTTCTCATCGCGTCTTGTTGTGGTCCAGCCGTCCAGCAGAGTCAGATGGAGGTGGTGACATTCCAGGACCCCACAAAGAAACCAAAGACCCAGCAGACATCAGCGCCTGACAAAATGAGCGTACGTACATGCTGCTCCTTACCTTCTTTATGCCTTTTCATTGCAAGTTTAGCGCAACAATTCTTCCCACTGTTGATTTTTATTCCCTGGATGTTTCTAGTTTTTCTGCTTGAAGTTGTGTTCTGATGTTATGAAAGACCACGTGACGTTTAGTCGGTTTGACCCCTGGTCGACCTCTCTGCTCCGTTCACGTTGTCACCATTGATTCTCATCACTTTCTGTCTCCTCGTCTTTTTTTTTTTTTTTTTTTTTTGCCTTTGGTCCTGTTCTGTCCTCACTTTAAGACTCTTCAGACGAAGGAGAAAAAGAAAACGGAACAAAAAGGAGAGCTCAGTTTGGAAAAGGTGACGATTATTTTACATTTATTACAAACCGTATGTTCTCTAAGATCTTAGCTGCAGCATTTATAGTGATGATGCACCAAACAGGACTTTTAATCAATATTTTAATTAACATTTTAATTAAATCAGACTGTTAATCCAGCACTGTGTTACATAGATTTCTTATGGTTTTATTTATTGTTGTCACCATATGGAACTAAATCACTGATTTTATCAGGATGTAAATATATGTTCATGTCCAACTTATTTCTGATCACAAACTGAAGTTCATATAAATTCTTTGATCATTTTTCACATTTTGCAGTTAATGTGATGCATTTGTGAAACAGTTCAGGTGGCAACTGTTGGGCTGTACAATATTGATTATTGATGCATCCCTAATCAATAGAATTATCCTTAACCCATACTTTTGTGATATGTTGGGCCTTATTCTGTATTTGTGTGTGTGTGTGTGTGTGTGCGCGCGCGCACATCAGGCTCGTCTGGAGGTCCATCGTTTTGGAATCACCGGCTATAAGAAGGAGCAGCAGCGTGTTTTTGAGCAGGACAGAGCAGTCATGCTGGGAGCCCGAGTAAGACTTTCCTCCAAAACGTTAGCAGGACTCATAACGTGATTTGCAGAAAATGTGTATAAAGACGTAATGATTCTCTCCCGATCAGCCTCCGAAGAAGGAATACGTCAACTACAAGATGCTGCAGGAGCAAATCAAAGAGAAGAAGCAGAGAGCAAAGGAGGAGGTCCACCCGGTGAGTCCCGCACCTTCAGCCGGTCTCAGGCTCAGATTATACCATGTAGATCCACTCGAGGGGTGTNTCCCGCACCTTCAGCCGGTCTCAGGCTCAGATTATACCATGTAGATCCACTCGAGGGGTGTGAGGATGTGAGAACTGCAACGTCGTCGCCAAAAACCTACTTACAATTTTGCTCAAGAGTGCAAACAAAGATGGCAGAACATTTCCTGCGAGGCTAATTATTCTGGCAGGCTCATTGGACGACATATAAATGCGGAAAGTTTCTGACCTGCTGAATCAGTTTTTTTTTTTTTTTTTCTTGCTGATGTCACTTCACAAAAAGTTAGATTACCGCCCAAATGATTTTTGTCATTACTGCGTCTTGCGAAACATCTGTGTTGTGTTTTCAGTGCAAGCAACGATTTGAGCAACTACAGGACACGTGTGGCGGCCATCGTGCATAGGCGCATGCAAAGTTAAAGGACCATAACTGGTGGTTTTGCATGTTTGAGTCCAATAAATACCTGCATACATGTTATGTTACTGCCAGCTGTTTTCCAAAATATAACATAGTATTTTAGTCTTTTGTGTTGTGTTTGTGTTTACCAAATCCCCTAATCTTTCAAAAATCAAATGTTCAGGTGATACACACCTTAAAATTCAGTGTTTCGCCTGCTAACACGTGTGCTTGCATGTAGAAGGCACAGCCGTTTTCATTTCTCTAGTAAAAGAAAAAAACTTCTATTTCCCTGGCGGAGACATACATTTTCTTCCACGTGGATTTGACTGGCTAAATTAAATAACTTTACAAAAAAATTTACTTATCTCAAACACGTTTCAAGCTGTTTTTTTTTTTTTTNTTTTTTTTTTTTTTTGAAAAATGTTTGGGAGTAATGTAACGTGCATGCGTGGGTTGTATTCAAATGGGCTCAAACATGCAAAACGACTGGTATGGTCCTTTAATAATGTCAAGTATAATCCTGGCCTTCAGTGTAATGCATTTTCAGTTTATTGGGGTTTGATAAGGTTTGGTTTTGCTTCATGTACCTCAGCTTTCACTTTTATTGATTTGAACTCGTATCCTTGAGCTGCAGGACCTGAAGAAAAAGAAGAAGCAGACGAATCAAAGGTGAGCGCTGCAATTTTTCATCAGAAACAAAGATTTAAAGAGGAAGGAAAGACGATAAAGGACTAAGAGAAGTGAAACCATGGTCTTACTGGATGTCGTCAAAAAAAACCCTCAGTGTTGCCAAGCAGCTGCTCTGTTCCATAGGTGCAGACTTCCTGCCTCGTTAGCAAGAAATATTCATATTCTGGATTCAGCACACACAGTTAGCATCACCGTCTAAAAGGACCATGCCAGTGGTTTTCCAAGTTTAAGCCTAATAATACTATCCACGTAATCGTTGTATTATTGTCAACCATTTTTTAAAATATAAGATTGTATTTTAGTTTTCGTGTTATATCGCTAAATCCCCTAATTGTTCAAAGACAAATGTTCAGATGGTGCCACCTTAAAATTTTCTTCTGTGCAGCTCCATGTTGAAATGCTAATAATACATTACTTTGACCAAAAAAAAAAAAAAANCAAAAAAAAAAAAAAAATGG
Source organism: Lucifuga dentata (assembly GCA_014773175.1). NCBI lineage: Eukaryota > Metazoa > Chordata > Actinopteri > Ophidiiformes > Bythitidae > Lucifuga > Lucifuga dentata. The sequence goes on along the minus strand of VXCM01001205.1, from coordinate 142,969 downwards.
GTAGGAAAAACAATTCTAATAGTTACTGCTCCAGTAGTATGTTTTGGAAAGTCATTTAAAGTGGATGCTGGTTTTATTTCCTGGGCTCAAACGTGCAAAATCACAGGTATGGTCCTTTAAAGCTTTGGAATTAAAAACCAAACTGGATCAGTGTTAAGCTGCATTTCAGCATCTCAGCCCTGTGTTTGGTTTGATGCCGCTTCCCGCAGGAACAAGAAGAAGACGGCGGACTCGGGTTCGAGCTCCGCCCTCTCAGGTCAGGTGGGACGTTTCAAGAACGGCATGCTAATCCTCAGCTCCAAGGAGATCCAGAAAATCAAAGGCTCAAGGCGAAGTAAATAGGTGTGTACGAGTGTGACGTTAAGGAAATCCTGTTGTTGATGATGATGAGCAGAACAGGATGAAGAGCTGAGGTTAGATATGTAAATATAGTAAATGTGTTTGTGGAAAGAGTCTCATAAACACCAAAATTCGTGTGCATATTCTGTGTTTGCAGGTTTAAATCGTCCAGGATGGGGAAAAAAAATTGACAAAGGACCAGAAGACTTTGCATCCAAAAACATGTAACATGGAGACTAAACAGACACGGTGGATTCCTGAAAATATTCAACATGTCGCTGCTCGGCGACAAAAAGCTCTCAGATACGGAACAACGACAGATTTCTGTTTCAGAAATTCATCTGCAAAACCGACTCGTGAATGAATACAGACGCTGCAAAATCATATTCCATCATCACAGTTAATTTATTGTTTTTATAAATGGAAAAAAAGACATTTGCATTTTTCGCATTTTACAATGTAAAGGTTACAATGCATTTTTTTTTTCATATACAAACCCTGTCATTGTACAAAAAACTTTGACATCTCGGCAGGTAGGTTCAGGGATCAGAGATCTCAACAGGAGGAAGGATGGAAACGATGGTACTAACGAGTCCTGGCAGGAGTTTTTAATGAAGAAACACAAATAAAATCCTTAAATGGGCCGTGAGAAAGCAGGATTTGCCTTATCGATGCATTTTCCCCCTTTTTAACCCTTATTTGCCTTTTCACAGTCGCATTCTAGATGGAAATGTTGGAAGAAGAAAAAACCCAGCAGATAAAGTCGGTTTTGGAACGACACGATGAAGTCAGACCTGCAATCTGGCAGTGTGAGCTGGATGAAGGTCACAAATTCTCACCTTTTCTCCAAGCAGCTTTTGTTGTTTCTGTAAAGAGTGCAAGGAAATATCGAGTAGCAGCAGCATGGCGCACGTGCGTTTGCATGTGCACGTGCGTATGCGGAGGTTTTGTTGGCTCTTTATCACCTGCAGCCAGGTAAACACCAGATATGGCAACAAAAAGTTTCAAAAGTTTTGGGAATTATCTTGATTTTTTTTTTTTTTTTCCCCATTATTACAAATCAAATGCAGAAGGGTCATTCTTCAAATATGGTGAGAAACTTGTCTCATCTTTGAAATGAGGCAAAAGCTTTTAATTTTTGTGAAACCTCCAAATAAAACACAAATGTTTAGCTAAACATTTCCTGAATTAAATGAAATAGCATCACTTTATGTTGTTTTGCACTTTTTGTTTTTCAAAATTTAATTGAAATTGCCAAATAGTGGAAAAAGCTATTTGTTCCATTCATCCGGTAATCTACTTTTATAACCTTTACACTGATTATTATTTTATCAAAGTATATCAAGTAGGGTAAATAAAGAAAAATAACTATTTAATAATAGAAATTATTTGAAAAGAACATCTGTCCCTTAATTTTATGTCACTGGATATTAAAAGCTTTTATTTTGACAGAACTTCTGAGGTCAAAGTTCAGAGGAAGAAGAGGCTGTTCAAACGCTCGTCACATCCTGTAACTTACAAATTTAGCTTTAAATTTCATTTTATTCATGTTGTTCATTTAAACATGTCATCAATGTTACATTGTGTTTGTTTTTTCTGAGAATTTTCTTAGGAAAAAAAAGGATTTAAAACATAAAATGTTAGTTTTAGTATAATTAATGTGCGTTTCAAGATACGACTGACGCCATCTTGGAAAAGCATTTGTCATCGGTGCTACAGCTCTTACTGGCTGACATAATAATTAAATAAAGAGCAAAACTTAACATGTTCTTTATGATTCTTTATGATGCTAATAAACTTTTATCATCAAAAAAAATTCAAAATTTTCTGCAGTGTAAAGTCACCACATTTTCAGAAGGACCCAGAAATCCACAAAAAGGTTCACTAACTTTTTCTTGCAACTGTATCATCAAGTGGGCATTTCAGTTTTTAATGAACAAATTAATTAAGGGAATATACAACAGAACATCAATATTTAATGACATATTTACACTTTTCAGAATAAATAAATTGCCTGTATTTTTTTCTGTAGTAGCTAACAGCGGTGACATGTTTTCCCCAGTACCATTACTTTGTGTTTTCTAAGTTATGGTTGAGAAATCTCACATTCATGAGTGGGTAGGTGTCGGGTAAAGGGACATGCTGTCTTACAGGACTACAGTGTGAATCGTTAGAATACGTGATATTATCGCCTGTATCTGACTTGTAGAGCCTCGTTTCGATCTGAATTCTAGAGACTGTGTTTCAGACACCAAAAAATATAGTTTGGAGGAAAAAAAATTGTAATCCTGCGGGTTTAATATTTGCTTAAATTCTGTCAAATCGGCTAAGATAAGATTTTCAAATCAGACTGGAGTTGTGTAAACAATCCAGACTCACACAGAACGTTTTAACGGTAAAACTTCCATTATACTCAGATTAAGGCATCGTTATGTTTGTATGTGAAGCGTTAATAAAAAGTGTAGAAAAAAGCAGTAAACGTCTCTTTCTGATCTTAAATTAGTTTTCCTTTACAGTGTGAATGCAGCATCAGTCAGTACATCTACATGCATGCTGTACTCCGATTATTTGTTTGTACTCTGATTAAGGTAATAATGCAAGTCCAAGGTGTACATGGACACAATTCATAGGATTCCACGGTTGAAATCGCCATCTATCGGCATAAGTTGGAGTAAGCTTACTCTGAGTAAAAGACTCAGATTATTCAACTAATTATTCAGGCATGTAAACATTAAGATCAGATTAAGCCACCTCCACGTGCATTTCCTCTCCCAGCAGATTCTCCTCATACTCCGATTACACAACACGTCACGTATATTCAGTGAACTGTGGAATCTTAAAAATTTCATCCATGATTACGTGTTACTTGTATTTTTGTCTTAATTGGAGTACAGGGCAAAAAAAATAAATTTAAAAATTGGAGAATAGCGTACATGTAAGCTAGCGTTCAAAAGTTTGGAATCAGCCAGAAACATGTCTTGCATACAAATTCCTACTTTATTGGCCAGTATCCTGAAGTTGTCTTTTCACTGTTGCAGGTGACATTGATATTTGTGTCGTACTGTTTAAGGAAGCAGCAAAGTGAGGACCTGTAAGGCATCTGTTTCTCAAACTACAGACTCTGATGTATTTATCCTTTCATCTGGATCTTCTGCTTTTTTTCCTGTCCTGTTAGATCCAGTTTGCTCTTTTCTCTCAAGATAGCAGCGGACACTGTTGTATGAAATCTTCAGTTTTTCATCCATCAGAAGCTGAAGATTTCATACAAAGGTCTTCATTTCACAAAACAACAACAACAGACTGATGAGTTTCTTGAGAAATCTGTTTCGTTTTGGCCATTTTTGAACCCAGAATTGAACTTTAGGAATGACTGCAACTTAACAGCAGTAAAGACAATTTAGTTGCTTATCTGAACAGATTAATTAGTTTCAGCTGTGTTAACACAATTACCAAGGTGTCTTTAATAACCAATTAGCATTTAAACATGATTATTCATGGATGAGCTAAAAGAGTTTCTCATCAGGACACTAGTACCAGCTACTGAAAGTGAGGCTTTGCAGTTTTATGTTAATTTCCAGCAGTAGTAGCCATTTGCAACATTATTAATGTCTTGCCTATATATTTAAATCAATTTAATGCCACCTTGGGGAATTAAATTATCAATTTCTATCTAAAACATGAACATTTCTGGGTGATTTCAAACCTTTGAACACTAGTTGTTGCAGACTTGCAGAGTAGCTGCAGCTTGCTTCTTTTTTTTTTTCTGGGCTGTAATTGTAGAGATTTTACATTCTAGGTAGTAGCTGTTTTATTAAAAACGACAGATATAATTCTGCCCTGAATCCTAAAAGACTTACTTATTATTCTACATTATCAGTTCTTAAACAAAATATCAAGATGTTCGTATTATTGTGTAAAAGCGCTTTACAGTTGCTCCTTTTAAATTAAGGAACCACAGTTGAGTAAATTTCACAGTGTCTGTGTGTGTTGATTTGAACAAAAGGGCTCGATGATCCTGGTAAGAAATGCCAAAGTTTGCTCTGAGCAGAAAGATTTAAGTGCCGCTGCAATCAGAAAATTTAGTCATGGTATAAAAACAACTTTATCGGCTAATGAAGAACCAGCGTTTCTCACCGAAGGATGATTTGGTGAAATGTTAATGACTGTTTCACCTCCCTGATTCAACGTCTGAACATGATGAGATAGTTGATAAAAGTTTTGTGAAACGTTCATTTGCTGTCATTAAAATGTCAGTGAGTAAAAGGTATGAAAATACAGCTGGATGTCATGGAAATAACCCTCTGCAGGTTTACTTTACACTGAAATTGGCTGTTATTTGGTGCCTAAAAGCTGCACAGTAAAAAAAAAAATTGTGGAAGACAGGACGACACATTTTGTCTAGTGAAAATGCCACCTCCAGTTTTCTGCTTGTTTCCAGAAATTCTTGAAAAAACATTTAAACTGTCTGGGAAACGATGAGAATAAGTTCCTTATTTGCTATTAAATCAAATAAATAAATAATTAATTAAAGGAAAGAAACAAAAAGAAATGAAAAAAATTCTGAAAAAAAAAATTTATCTAGAATTTTTTTTTCACTTGGTCACATGATCCATTTTATTACATTATAGACTAGTTCTTTAGAATCAACTATTTTTCACAATTTTAGTTATATTTTTATAGATTTTTTTCCCCACTGATGTTCTTTTATTATATGCAATTTTTTTGAAAAGCAAGCAGAAAATCAAGATCTTTCTAGAATCATGATTTTACAGTTTACATTTTCTATATAAGAGACTTTTTTTCTAGAATGACTTCCCTTAAATTTAGAAATTTTCTATTAATGAATTGACAGTTTTGGCAGAAATTTCAGATTCATTGTCTTGTCTTCCACATGACTTTTTTTTTTTTTTTTTTTNTTTTTTTTTTTTTTTTTTTTACAATTTTGTTTTTTCTAGGTGTCAAACAAAAGCCAAATTCAGTGCAAAGTAAACTAATAAAAATGACTTTGGCGGGTTAAAAAAATGCAGTAATCCTGTTGTTCCTGTACTCACCAGCAGAGCGCAGGCTCTCATAGCAGTTGGCTTTAAAGGACCATACCGTCCATTTTGCATGTTTGAGCCTAATATATTCAATTTTCATACACGTTACATTACTGACAATCATTTCCCAAAGCATACTACTGGAACGGTGAACTAAAGTTTTTTTTCCTACCTTCCAGATGGTTTCAGTTCATTCTGGTACACTATTAAAATCAACTTGTTGATACTTGAAACGTTCTTGAGATAGGTAATCCATCATCGTGAACAAGACGTGTATTCAGGTTTTTTTTTTTTTTTAGAAGTTTCATAATTTTAGCNTAATTTTAGCGTTTAAGCTCAATAAAAAGTGTGGAGTGAATGTATGTCTCCACTGGGGAATATAGTCCCAAAAGAAGACCTGTGTTTATCGAAAACTTTAAATGACCGTAACTTTATAAGGCTGCGTAACTATTAGCAGGAGAAACATGGATTTTTAAGGTGGGTGTATCACTTGATATTTGATTTTGAAAGATTAAGAGATTTTGAAAAATATCAGGAAAGCTGAAATACAGTTTTATCCTTTGGGAAATGATTGTCAGTAACATAACATGTATGAAAATTGAATATATTAGGCTCAAACATGGAAAATGGCCGGTATGGTCCTTTAACATCACTCATCGCAGGGACAAAAGTATAGTAACACTATTTACAATACAGCTTCAGATAATTTGTAAACTTGTTCAATGCTTAATCCATGCTTAATACCACATGTCATAATCAATATGTACAGTTTGTGGATGATCTCCACCATGCACGCGTGACCTCATACGGCAGGTCGTCCTGTACTTCTCACACTCGCAGTTTTACCGTCATAAGGAATAGAAACCTCTCAATACTTTAATAAAATCCAAGGTGTTATATATTAAAAGAATAAATAAGCTTAAATCATTTCAAAACTTCTCAATTCTCTTCCGTATCCAGATAAATGACTTGATAAAATATACACGGTGCGTTAACAACAATATACTCTCAGTCACAGTGGTTTGGCTAATGTCCTCTACAGGCTGCCGTATCCAAAAGATGACACACAGGTTCCAGTGTAATGTGGGTCACGTGATCGGATCATGTCCGGATTGTTTTTACCATGAGAGATAAACGTTTCCCAAGCCAAAATTTCTCATCCTAAACCCAAATTCGACGAAACACAAAACTAGAAAAAATGACTCTGAGTGGAAAATGAAGCTCTGAGGAGAAACCAGACAGTGTTGTATTGGAATGCGTCCATTCTGGAGGTCACAGGGTCAAATCTGGGATAAGAATGACTATGGCAGCAAAACGGACTCCATTCATCTCTATGGTGATGATGATTCAGGTTTACCTGTTGGCATACCTGTCTCCATGGTTTCACACTGAAGTCTATTATAAAACACACGGCACCTTGAAAACGGCAGGAGAGGGGTAAAGCGGGGTCCCATCGGACATTAATGGAATGGGTCCATCTGGGAAGCGAGGCTGCGTATGACATCGTTGGTGTGTGTGTCCAGGTGTGTGTGTCCTCTTCACAGGGAGGAAGCAGCTCCTACTGTTTGATGATCTTTGGCAGGTCCAGGCCGCTCAGCAAAGTGACCTGGTGGACAGGAGATCAGCATTTAGACACGGGTCAGACATGAGATATGTGGAATGGTTGATAACCACCAGCTGGATTAAAGGACCATAACACCCATGTTTAAACCTTATTTATTCAATTTTCATACATGTAAGGTTACTGACAATCATTTCCCAAAGAATAAAACCGTATTTCAGCTTTCCTAATATTTTGCAAAACCTCTTAATCTTTCAAATTCAAAAGATACATGCATCTTAAAAATTGATGTTTCTCCTGCTAATAGTTACTCAGCCTTATGAAGTCATAGTCATTTAAATTTTTTCATAAACGCAGGTCTTCTTTTGGGACTATATTCCCTGGTGGAGACATACATTCACTCCATCATTTTTATTGCGCTTAAATGCTAAAATTACATAACTTCTAAAACACCCTAACACACGTCTTGTTCACACAAAGATGGATTACCTATCCCAAGAATGTTTAAGTATCTACAAGTTGATTTTAATAGTGTACCAGAATGAAATGAAACCAATGGCTACATGTATTAAAATTGAATTTATTAGGCTCAAACATGCAAAATGGATGGTATGGTCCTTTAAAGGAGCCAGTTCACCTAATTTATGAAACAAAGTTTTTTTCTTTTCTTCAGAACCTCATGCAGCCATCATGCATGTGTCTGCATCGTTAAAATCAAGAAAATCCTAAAGCTTTTAATATTTACAAGAAAAATAACAGGAAATGATACTGATTCTGTTTTAAAGGACCATACTGGTTGTTTTTTATTCAGGTGACGTTACTGGTAACCATTTTCCAAAATATGAAACACGACGTATCGAGTCGTCACATGAAGGACATTGTTACATCCTCCTATAGGTGGCTGCATTTGTGTGCTGTTACTCTGTCTCTCAGCTGAAGCTCCTCCCACTCCTCCTCCACTGGCTGCCCTGGGGACCTATCAACCAATCACAGAGCAGCTGGGTGTATTTAAAGGCTGAGGAGCTGCATTTCAGGGCCTCCGGCATTGCCTGGCCACATGTTGTGTTCTGAGCTATTCATTTCTATGCAGATATAATATAGCATAACTCTCATGATTGGTTGTCTTTAGATGATTATGTAATTTTTAGTTGAACTTTGTTTTTTTTGTTTGTTTGTTTTTTGTTTGTTTTTTTGTTAAGCTTTCTTTGTGTAATCCTTTTATACCCTGTTGGTTCTGCCAGGAAACATGGTAGGGGAAAGCTGCCATTTTGATTTGTCCCTGTTTTTATTTTATTTTATTTTATTTTATTTTTAGTTTATTAGGGACCATGTATATATAAAAAAAAAACATTAATCTCAAATTGAGAGGAGATGCTTTTTACCAGATTTAGCGAATAGCTAATTTCCATCTGCAGGTTTCTCCTGTTTTTTCACAGATGGGCAATTAGGTTTAGTATTCTAATTCTTATTTTGATAGTCGAGTAGGCTTTTTTTGTAGTTAGGGCTGTTTTTTTTTTTGTTTTTTTTTGGCCTTGGCTCTCCCTGAAATTTGATTTTTTTCATCCAGTCTTATGATACTTCCTGTTCTCCCCGAGACAAACTTGGGGACGTAGCAGACATCTACTCACAAAACAGGCAAACGTAAAGTAAGCATAAGGACTAACACAAATGAAATTTGTGAGCATATACATGTATGCTCACAAAAGTATATACCTAGAGAAACCTTTCTTTACACACAATTCACACACACACACACACACACACTGACCTGTACGTTTCTGTTGAGGCTGACAGCGGGTACAAAAACCCCTTCCAGGTTTTCGAAGGCAGTTGATCCGTGCTGCTGCTTGTTGATGTAGAAAGTCAACGTGCGTTTGGTCAAATCCAACAGGACGCCCACAGTCGAGCCCTTATTGATGCCCCCCTCCGCTCTACACACACACACACACACACACACACACACACTGATCAAAGTCTGTTTGTGGTGTACTATACTAGACTGATAGTGTGTCTTTACAATTTTTAGTGTTACTTTAACTAGAAATTTTCCAGGATTTTCTGTGAATCCTGCTAATTTTCCACTTGTTCATCACATCTACAAAATTCTAAAAAAAAATTACCGGTAATAAAAAAAAATTAGCATGAGAATAAATTCTGGGAATATATATTTTTTTAATTTTCTAAAAAATAAGCTTATAAAATTCAATATATTAAATAATGCTAAAAAACAATCAGAGTAAAAAATGTGTGTGTGTGTGTGTGTGTGTGTGTGCATTACCTACCTGTTGGTGTGGGAGNTCAGAGTAAAAAATGTGTGTGTGTGTGTGTGTGTGTGTGTGCATTACCTACCTGTTGGTGTGGGAGTTGTTGTGCATGAACCAGGAGCGGTTGTTGTCCACGTACATGGCCCAGGCCTTGTCGTCCTTCCCCAGCATCACGTCTTTCATGGTATTGATCCTCGCGATGCCAAATGCTGGATCTGGGTGGTTGTCATAGCGATCGATGCTGACCTCCCAGTAGTGGATGCCCTTATTTTCAGTGGACAGTACAGTAGAAGTTAACCAAACTCTGGCGGTCGTACATGTATAAAAACATCACACACACTTGCCCGTGTGGTTACCTTGGAGAAGGCGGCGGTCCCCAGCACCACGCGGTCATCGTAGCTGTTACACATGACTGTCTGGTTTTCATTGGACAGGACAATGTCCCTATGGGCTGAGCTGGGGTCAAAGGTGAACCAAGCCACTGTAGGAAGGAAGCGACGCTCAGTCAGTCAACATCTACCTGTAAATAATCTGTTTTAGCAAAGAATTTTAAGAAAATAACTTTTTGTCCATAGTCCAATTTCATTTACAAAAATCTAAAAGTTTCTTATTTTTTTTTTTTTTACAAAGCTCATTACAAATAAAACAGTCCAGCATAAATAATAAAATTAACACACAGGGATGAATCCAAAATCAGCGGAACAGATGCTGTCCTCACGCTGAAGCCACTGAGCCAACTGGCAGGTTTGAGGCAAATCCAGATCTCTCTTTTCCTCCGTCTCCCAAACACACACACACACACACATGCACACGCACACACACACCCTACCATCGGAGGTCTTGAGGACGACTGTCTTGCTGTACGGTCCAAGGCCAATGGGGTTGTAGGCTTTGACTCTGGCATTGTAAGAGCTGTTAAAATGGAGGCCGTCCACCGTACACACAGTTTCCTTCCCCACATAAACCTCCTGGACACACACACACACACACACACACACACACACATTTTAATCACATCATAACAAATGCAGGGTAATTAAATACAAATGCTTACACTGTGTAGTACTTTGAAAAGAATCAAAAACTTATGAAAATATTAGAAAAGACTTGAAATCTGTTCCGAACAACTTTCCAAACGGCTTTAGTTTGAGTTCAGCAGCAATAAAATAAATAGAACATTTTAATATCTAAACTAATATGACTGAATTTACTGCATAGAACTTCAGATTAAAGTTGAGCTTTGTGTATTTTACACACAGTATGTAATCTGATGTGTCAGTTCTATGTTCTGGTGATGATGCATCAGTGATCTTTGTGCGTGTGTGTGAGTGTGTGTGTGTATCTTTAGTTGTATTGTTGTCTTGGTTTTGGTTGTTTCCTATGGGGCGCCAAATGTAAAAGTGGTTTATTTTATAACTGAGAGTTTTTTGATCATTTAGTGCAGTTTCCTTACATTTAGACCTTCCTTACATTCAACAATGTAATATTTAAGTGTGATTTTTGCTACATATAATGATTGAACATTTATAAAACAAATGTAAATGTAAATGATTATTTTTTAAATGTAAATGTTAAATGTACATGCTAAATATAAATCTAAATGTTAAATATAAATATAAATCTTAAATCTAAATGTTAAATATAAATCTTAAATCTAAATGTTAAATCTAAATCTAAATGTTAAATTTAAACATAAATCTAAATATTGAATCTAAATCTAAATATAAAATATAAAACTAAATCTTAAATATAAATGTTAAATCTAAATGCTAAATGTTTCCTAAAATATGCAAATTGACCATGCCCCCAGAAATAGATGGTGACAATGAAAGGTGCGTGAAGCCCAATCAGGAGGAACGTCATTGCTGTTGAAGACTGATGCTGCGTTCCAGTTCCAGTGGGAAATCAGAATTTCCGACTTCTGACCTCAAACCGTTCCAGCCAAATGTAAAGAAAAAACACATGGCTGAATGCCAATAAATACTGTAAAAAATACTGTAAGATGAAATAAACTTAGTGTATAGTGGGTACTGTACTGTGTATAGTGGGTACTGTAGTTTATAGCGTATTTTATAGTTGTTTGTATTAATGTCTTTTTATCAGATTTCTAGGATGCCTTTTAACATCTGGCCAGATGAAAATTATCCTTTTGGGCTCATTTACAGTTTTCTGTTTTACTGTTGACCAATGAGCATCGTCCCTGACAAACAAACTAATAAATAATAAACACATATGGGCATAACTGACCCGGTACTGCCCTCCGTTGCCGTCATCCAGCTCCAGGATGTAACCCTCGATGGGGATTCCAGGGGTCACCATTACCTTCCAGGCCAGGGTGGCGCTGTTGTTCCTGGTGCAGCACTTCTCCAGCTGCAGGAGAGGCGCTGCTGGCACGGATGGTCCAGATTCCACTGGATGGAGAATGGATGGAAAAGATGTAAAATTTGGAATTGGAAAAAAATGAAAAGAGGGAGATGGGGGGGATGGAGAGAAAAATATTTGAAGGAGGAAGATAAGAGAAGAGAGGGATTGTGAGAGAAATAGGAAGGAAGGAATCAAGGTTGGGGGGTAGAGATGGAGGAAAAAAGTGAAAACACAGGGGAGAGAGGTCANAGGAAGGAATCAAGGTTGGGGGGTAGAGATGGAGGAAAAAAGTGAAAACACAGGGGAGAGAGGTCAGTGAGCAAACTGAACGGAGAAAGTGGAATCTTTTCTGTGTACTGTGTGTATCTAGGGGACATTTTACATGGGAAACATGTGAAGACGGTTAAAGGTGAAAGAGCTCCAGGTGCATTTAGAGGACAACAACTAGAAATCAGCAGAGGCTTAAACAGAGTCTTGTGAGGACGTTATCAACACACAAGAAGTGAGCGGGATAGAGTGATGCAAGCTTTCCGTGGGGGCTACCGGGACCAAGGGAAGAGGAAGGAGTGACAAAATAAAGGTAAAGACGGACGGGAAACAGAGATTTGCTGTGAAAATACCTCCTGGACTCTCTGCCTCCATCTCAGCCTCATCACCTGCTGCCTGCTTTTGTTTCAATAATGGAGTCTCCTGCACATCTGGAAATATGATGTTGATTCAGGTGTTTTAATACACTGAGACATGGAGGAGGAAGAAATAGCACATAAAGCACTTGGTAAGACCAGAGGACAAACGTAAAGGACCATACCACCTATTTTGCAGGTTTGAGTCTAATATATTCAATTTTCATACATGTAAGGTTACTGACAATCATTTCCCAAAGGATAAAACTGTATTTCAGTTTTCCTGATATTTTGCAAAATCACTTAATCTTTCAGAATCAAATATCAAGTGATATACACCCACCTTAAAAATCCATGTTTCATCTGCTAATAGTTACGCAGCCTTATGAAGTCATAGTTGCTTAAATTTTTCCATAAACGCAGGTCTTCTTTTGGGACTATATTCCCTGGTGGAGGCATACATTCACTTCACGCTTTTTATTGCGCTTAAACACTAAAATTACGAAGCTCCAAAAAAAACCTGAATACACATCTTGTTCACGATGATGGATTAGCTATCCCAAGAACATTTCAAGTATCAACAAGTTGGTTTCAATGGTGGTCTGGAAGTTAGGAACAATTTTTTTTTACTCACTCATTCCAGTAGTATGCTTTGGAAAATGATTGTCAGTAATGTTACATATATGAAAATTGAATATATTAGGCTCAAACATGCAAAATGGGTGGTATGGTCCTTTANTGTTACATATATGAAAATTGAATATATTAGGCTCAAACATGCAAAATGGGTGGTATGGTCCTTTAAGGTGATTTCATACTAATAGTCTATTTCTTTTCCTTGTTTCAAGCAAACCAAAAATATATCGACAAAAGCCATGTGAGAACACGCTCTGCTCATTGGTCAGAAATGTCTGGGGATGGAAGCAAGAAAATCAAAACAGGAAGTATGGATATTCAAATGTGTAGGTTACTTAACGTGAACCTGTCCTTTTCTGGCTCTACAATCTATCTATCGATTGCCTTGTACTTGGTTCAGAACTTGTTCAACAAACCCCTCCAGAGTTCTTTGGAACCAGGCCAAGACCACTTCCTCAAAAGAGTCTTGGTGCAGTGGTTTTGCTGTGTTCGGACCCATCCAAATGAGTCGCACCAAAGGAGGGAAATGGACCCGAGTCAAAGGTGACGTGAGGCCATATGCTCTGCTTATTGGTCAGAAATGTTTGGGGATGACAGCAACAAAATCAGAACGGGAAGAAGTAGCTGTATGTTTGTGTACTGCACAAACAGAATTAGCATACATTGCTAGCTGCAGTCGTCATTCGGGCCACATACCAAACAAAAACTATGGCAATAGAATGCAGAATGCTGGATGAAGTTCAAGACAACATCTGGAAAAGCAGATGTTTTTCTGGTTTCCCGTGCTGCCTTCAGACGGCTGAACAGGAGAATGAAGCAACATACTGAGCACATACAGGAACATGATGATACGGAGACGTTAGCTTGATATGCTACAACCTTTTCACAGAAAATGTGTCAGAGCCTCATTTTTAAAGGACCATACCAACCATTTTACATGTTTGAGCCGAATATATTCAATTTTGAATATACAAAATTGATAGTCATTTCCCAAAGAAAGCTTTCCTGATATTCTGCAAAATCTCTTAATCTTTCAAAATCAAATATTCAAGTGATACACCCACCTTAAAAATCCATGTTTCACCCGATAATAGTTACACAGCCTTATGAAGTCACATCCGTTTAAAATTTTACATAAACGTAGGTCTTCTTTTGGGACTATATTCCCTGGTGGAGGCATACATTCACTCTGCGCTTTTTTTTTTTTTTTTTTTCTAAAATTACATAACTTCTAAAAAAACCTGAATACACGTCTTGTTGGTGATGATGGATTACCTATCCCAAGAACGTTTACAGTATCAACAAGTTGATTTTAATAGCAGAATGAACTGAAACCAATGGAGGTCTGGAAGGTAGGAAAAACATTTTTAATTCACTGTTCCAGTAGTATGCTTTGGGAAATGGTTGTCACTAACCTTACATGTATGAAAATTGAATATACTAGGGCTTAAACATGCAAAATGGATGGTATGGTCCTTTAAGGGATTTGGTCATTTTGAAGCTGAAAATTTCTGTAAAGCATAACATGTTATTTGAAGTGCTCCCATATTATAAGCCCATTATGAGACACATTATGATCACAATGATTTCAGCATGGCATTAAAAAAAAATATCTATCACATGGCAGAAAATGTGTAATTTTCTCATTATCTCTGTTGATTATATTGCATAATGAATCGCAGTGAGTTTTAAATTATGTTTCTTCATATAATTTTACATTAGGCATACAAAAAACTGCGTATAATATAAAGCCTTAAATGTTTTTATTTTCTTTTTTTCATCTATGTAAGCTACTGTAAATAAAAGTGGAGCAGTATGGAAATAAAATATGCATACTGCGGATTATCATATTTCATATTTAGTGTACATTATAAAAATACATCTCAGGCAGTTAATGCAGAATGAATATAAATACAAAGGCGGTTTGTTTACTCATGCATGTCTCGGGCCAATGAATAGTTAATCAGCTGTGTGTTTCGCTGTGTATCTTAAAGACAGCATCACAATGTGTGTGTGTGTGTGTGTGTGTGTGTGTGTGTGTGTGTATGTGTTTTACCTTTGCCCTGGCAGAAGTCCAGCTGTAGGATGGTCTGCAGCAGGGAGTCGGTGCTGACGGTGAGGTCAAACTCAGAGCCCACCTTTGGCTCCAGAGCCCCTTTTACCCACTGGTCCTGAGATGATGTCACCCTCTTGATTAGGGCATCTGAGATCTACACACGCACACACACACACACAATACACATGTAGAGTAGGTTAAAATTAATGCACATGCACAAGAAAAATATACATACACAGAGATACAAACACACAGACACACACACAGAGGAAATTAGAGCTGCAGCATTCAATATCTGCGCTAAAATACGCTCGCTAGGCTCTGCTAGCCCGCCTGTATACAGAGTAGCTTCTGTGTTCCATCAGGCTGGATTCATTACATTGTGCCTGACAAGTGAAATGAGGCAAACATTAGTGCCGTTATCGACGACTGTTTCCCCAAACATTAAACCATATTTCAGTTTTCCTGTTATTTTGTCAAATCCCCAATCTTTCATTCAGGTGATGCACCTGCCTTAAAATTCCATGTCTCTCCTGCTAACACGTACATTCAAACGGAGAAGACATGGTTGTTTTTAATTTCTCAGTAAAAGCCGATTTCTCCTGGGACTATATTCTCTGGCGGAGAAATACATTTTCATCCATACAGCTCCATGTTGGATCAGTTAAATAAAGTTTCAAGTCTCAAGTTGATTTTTATAGTGTGCTGGAATGAATGAAACCAATAGCAGTCCGTCAATTCTAATATTTACTGCTCCAGTGGAATGTTTTGGGAAATGGTTATCATTAACGTAGCATGTACAGTATGTTGGTTGGATATATTGGGTTCAAACATGCAAAACCCCCTGTATGGTCCTTTAAGTACAGGATAGACCCTTAGCACACTGGTAAGAGAGCTACAGTTAATGCAACATATTACATCACACTCAAAATGCCAAAAATCTGATGGAAATTTAGCCACAAGCATGAAAATATGGGGAGAAATTTGCAGTGTTGAAGGCGACTAGTTCAAACTGCAGAATTTATAAATGTCACGACCTCACATAAAGCACGAACATACACCTTTGATTGTTTTGAAGAGCCTCTAGGTAGGATTTAGGCGTTGGCAACCATAACGAATAAAAAAAAAAAAAATCTATGTCATAAAATATTCAGAAGAAATGGAAGTTTGTGTTCATGTGTGTGTGTGTATGTGTGTATGTGTCCCTCAGCAGTGTCTTTGATCTCTGTTTCATCTCTCCATCTCACCTTACTTATTTTCTCTCTTGTGATCTCTCCTCCAAAAGGTCAGGAAGAAAAAAAGTCCTTCATGTCCAGGAGTAGAGTGACCAGAATTTTACCAAGTAGATTTTCAAACAGTAACGACGACATGAGATTTACAAATTTAATGGCTGGAAATTTATTTAAAGGAACAGGAGACTTTTAAACGACCTCTTTGTTTCTTCTTGTTTGCCATTTTTACCCACAGTTTTTACTAACTTACAGCAGGTGCAAAATTCACATTTGACCTTTCACCTTTTGACCTAAAAAAATGCACAGATCAATAACTTTCAATCGGCTGTTGAGCATCTGAGTCTGCTGAAACACGTCAGGTCAATTAGAAATGAATCAGCTGCAGGATGACTAACAGCCAGTCAGCTGTAAGCTCGGTGTGTGAGGGAAGGCAATGCGTGTATTGATGCATTCGACTTGCGCTCGGAACTCAGAATTTCCGACCTCCCACTGGGTAAGGTCAAAGGAAATCCCTGCTAAACTCAGAATTCCTCATCGGGAAAGTCGGGCAAGGTTCCTCAACCCCTGAAATCAGTAATGATGCCATTTCAATACGGCTGCTCACATCATAAACTGTAATTTTTTCTCATTATAAAGGAAAGTTTAGAAGCATTTTCTTTAAATCAATCAGCAGGCAGTAACACTAATAAGCAGCAGCTGTTCTGAAATGGTAAATAGCTCATAAATGTTTAACAAAGTAGCTTATTTTGTTCCGACAGAGCAAACAAAACAAAAGTTTTCATGTTGTCTCCCACTTCGTTTAGCTGGAACGTGCAGCGGTCACAAACGACGCAATTCTGACTTAAGGCTTCCCCATTCCGTGGTGCAACGAACACAGTGTACATCTGCATATTTAGCTTGCTTTCCCTGTATTTCCTGGTTGGACCTATACATTTTCATGTTTATAGCTGTTACATGCTGCATTTTCATGCTGGTATTAAAGGACCATACCACCCTTTTTGTATATTTGAGCCTAATATATTCAATTTTCATGCACGTAACATTACTGACAATCATTTCCCAAAGCATACTACTGGAACGGTGAATTAAAAATGTTTTTCCTACCTTCCAGACCTCCATTGGTTTCAGTTCATTCTGCTATTAAAATCAACTTGTTGATACTTGAAACATTCATGGGATAGGTAATCCATCATCACCAACAAGATGTGTATTCAGATTTTTTTGAAATTTTATAGTTTTAGCATTTAAGAGCAACAAAAGTCATGGAGTGAATGTATGTCTCCACCGGGGAATATGTCCCAAAAGAAGACCTGAGTTTATCAAAAAATTTAAACAACCGTGAGTTCATAAGGCTGCATAGTTATGTATTTATTAGCAGGCGAAACATGGATTTTTAAGGTGGGTGTATCACTTGAATATTTGATTTTGAAAGATTAACAGATTTTGCAAAATATCAGGAAAACTGAAATATGGTTTTATCCTTTGGAATATGATTGTCAGTAAAGTTACATGTATGAAAACTGAATATATTAGGCTCAAACATGCAAAATGGGTGGTATGGTCCTTTAATATTCGCAATCTTGTCTGACATAAAGTGATTACATCTTTAGTTAATCTGGATTAGATTTTTTTTTCTACCATGTGAAAAGTGGGAAATGCGCAGATGCCTAATGACGAAAATTACGCACATATTCCAACCCACACACACACACACACACACACACACACAGTCAAATACCTGAAGGAATCCACTTGGGTCATTCTCTTTGAGGACCTCCAGGCAGTACTCCATCATGCCGGTGGTCTGACGTAGCTTCATGGTGCAGTGGGTGATTTGGTCACGTACCACCTGACACACAGAATGACACCATGCACTGTATTTATTGTGACTACATTTACTGATGTACTTTAGTTAGAGGTGAAGAGTAGAGCTGAAATCGTCATGGCAACAGAGCAACATATGATTACATATTCTCTAACTGGGATCATTTCAAGCGAGTTGGATTATTTATAANCTTTTTTTTTTTCTCCCTAATTTGGAATGTCCAAGTCCTCATGTTTCCTGTTGATGCTTTGCTTTTTGGGGAAGTGGAAACCAAAAACTTCATAAGGAGACAAATCAGTGTGAGAAACGACTATTCTTATCAGGCTTTAACTGAAAAGCAAAATCAACCAGTGTTCTCTTAATTATTAATGTTTCTCTCTCTCTCTCTCTCACACACACACACACACACACACACACANCTCTTAATTATTAATGTTTCTCTCTCTCTCTCTCTCACACACACACACACACACACACACACATACACACACCACATTCTATCTACTGGCAAATCAGGAGCATGAGAGAAATGGGATTTGGATGGGTGTCAGATTCAATTGCTTTAGGCTAATTGAAACTCAGCAAACTGTCACCACTGTTTACCTGTGCCGCATTTTCACCAATTGGTGATCTATGTACAACTGATGCATTTATGTACTACATGCGCACAAGTAAAATACTTTACACAAACACGGTTGCAGAGTATCCGTGAGAGATAAGACAAAAAAATGGCCCGTGAGGTTAGTAAACAGAAGAATATTAATTATGCCGTTAGCCAGTGGCCTTCTAAACGAATCAGAGAGTTAATCAGATGGAGTCTTTGATAATTAGTCCCATCGCTGAGTTGGTTAATGAGATCACAGTTAATTATCCAGCTGTCAACTGCTGTCTAATCTGAAAAAATGAAGACTGTGAAAAATCAGCCGAACCTCAAAAACAGACGATCAAGACCAGGAGAGAGAGAGAGAGAGAGAGAGAGAGACTTTTGTTCATTTCTTGCATTTCATTCTTCATTCATTCATTCATTTATTTATGTATGATGTATTCTTTTTTAATTCATTTATCATTTTAATTTGAATGTGGACAACATACACTCATTTCTATGAGATTCATGTCTTGTGTAAACCTTTGTCTTTATCTTTTTTGTACCGAAACAAAAATTTGCTCTGTGAGATTGAAAAAATAGCTGTTGTTTTATCTCCTGTGTAACAACATGAAGTATGAGGCGTGATGCCAGAGAAAATCCCAGATTTGTTTCATTTTCCTCCCGTCCCCCTGAGGACGCGCTCTTAACTTACTCCCATGCTCCTGCAAGGTTGAAAGGGATTTTTCAATATGTTCCACAAGCATCTGAAATGAATATATATTGAACCACATTAATGCAAGCCCAGATTTCAGTTTACATACATAAATTCAGCAAAACACACACAAACACACTCTGCAAACAGGACCGCAGCCTTCTTGTTACACTGACACATCTGAGGTCAATATATTCATGTTTGGAAAGAAAGTCTGAGGCGGCAAATCAGGTGAGTTGGGTGGGTGCCAACAAGTATATAATCAATACAATCAATAATTGATAGTTTGTCCACCTTTTGCAACAGACCTTTGGGGGAACTGGGGAACGTGTAAGTTGTAATCAATGAGCTCAAGTAAATACAGTTGATGTGCAAGAACATCAAAGGAATTAAATTACTATTATTAATTATTAATCCGCATTATTATTATTAATCCACATAAATATCACAGCCCTAACTCACTTCCTTAGACCTATTCTATCATTACATGATGCTGAAACTGCAATCCATACATGTGTATCTTCCAGACTTGATTACTGTGATGTAGTTTTCTCTGGTCTTCCAAACTGTGTGACTAGAAGTCTGCAGCTTGTCCAGAACGCTGCTGCCAGAATCCTGACAAAGACTAGAAAATATGATCATATAACACCCGTTCTGGCCTCTCTTCACTGGCTTCCAGCGCAAGCTAGAGCTGATTTTAAGGTTCTTCTTTTAACCTATAAGGCCTTGCATGGACTTACACCATTTTACTTATCTGAGCTCATTATACCATACACACTGCCACGCCCTCTTCGCTCTCTCCATGCTGCTCTCCTGGTCATTCCTTCAATTAGCAAAAAATTGCTTGGCTTCAGAGCGTTTGCCTATCGTGCCCTTTATCTGTAGAATGGACTACATGTTAAAGAAGCACGCTCAGATGAAATTTTTAAATCAACACTGAAAACCCATTTCTCTTTATTACATTACAGCCTGAACTTTGATCTTTAACGTTCTTGTTTTATTGTAACTGTTTTAATGTTGGAGCTTTAGTGTTTTATTGTTTTTTCGTTGAATGTTTTGTTTTGTCCCATGTTTCTTTTAACTGTAGCATGTTTCAGGACCATGATGCATGGTGATTTTGCACTTTAAATAAAAACTGATTGATTGATTGACTAATTAGATGCTGGGCTCAGAACTAATCAATCAACCATTGTGTTTAATATTAAAGGACAGTTTAACCTTTTTCTAAAACCTGCTGGGTGAAAACAGTCACACACAACTTTTTATTTTCTGGCGTTATTTTTGAACAGATCTGTAATCCGTCTCATCTGGGCCTCCTGAAGCAACCACTTGTTCAACACAAAGTCAAACCAGCGGTACCAAGAATTCTCCAGAGACCGAGTACCAAAGACATCCAGTCATCGTCTCAAGTCACTGGTTAGCGTCCAGATCTCACAACTATAAAGTAAGACCAGGACCACCAGGACTTTAAAGACTTGGACCTTTGTCTTCTTGTACAGACATCAGCAGCACCATACACCCTGTCCAGCGACCCCATGACCCCCCAGGCCCGCCCCAGACGTCTCAGAACCTCATAGGACGAGCTCCCAGAGACACAAATGTCCCTGCTGAGGCAGACGTAAGTTCTGTACCAGTTTTCAAAAAATCCTTTCCCTTGATTCACTGAAGAAAATTGGGTGTCACATGCGGTGGCGTTTTGCCACGCCTCCTAAAATGTCACATCAAGTCTGCATGAGAAGTTTCGAAACAGTTGTCGGAACATGCATTGGAACGGGGCGTGTCGGTCTGTTTCGAAACCGTTCTGACTTCCATGTCAAAATTGCCATCCCTGCTTTTTAACAGGCTAGTTGCTGCCAACAGCATTTTGTGTGTTGAACACTTAAATTGTTGCTTTCAGCTCTGGGTTTGGTCGATAAACGGCTGTTTCGGTTGTGTTTGAGTTGCTGCGTGTGAAAGATGCTCAGAAGATCCAGAAATCTCACCTTCAGCTTGTACTCTTTCTCCTTGGTGACTTTGGTGAGCAGTTTGGCTTTCTGTCTGGTCAGCGCCTCGATCAGAGAGTCGCACTGCGCCACGAAGCAAGCCTCAAACTCTACACCGTTCTCCTGAAGGGCACGCACACACACACACACAATTTAGAGGGTCAAAAATAGGTTGTACTTTAAAAGGCACAGCAAATATCCAGACGTCTGATTATATGTGATGCTTCAGTCAAAATAATGCTGCTTTAAAGTTTGAAGCTTCTACTTCTGTGTTTTGGTCAGAAATAATCAAATCAATGCAATGACAAATATAACTCAACTTGTCACCATCTATTTATTCTGTTTTTTTTTTTTAAGTTTTTGCTCAATATGAGAAAAGCTTAAAATAAAAAACATGCAGTGCTACATATTTCATTAGACAATAATAATAACAGAAAGGAATCCATCATATTTACCACCAACGCCCATGATCTTTATCATTTTCCCCTCAGGACAAATCCTCATAAAGTCAACATGTAGATGAAAATATGAATACATTTAACAAGAGATATAGTGTGATGACTCGTTTGGACTCTGTCTAATCATTTCCTGTTTTATTTTGTTAACTGGTTCTCCTTGTTGTTCTGTTAGTTTTACTTCCTGTCCTTGTTCTAGTTTCCCGCCAGTTTTCAGCATCACCTGAGTCCAATCTGCTAATCACTCACCTCTCTACTTATACTACCTACAGTTCCTTTGTTATCTGCCAGATTGTCTTCTTCTCTGTGTAGTCAAGCTTTCCAGCGTTTTTTCAGTGTTTTCTCTTGAGATTTCTTATGTATGACCTTTGCCTGTTTTGACTTGGATTTAAGCCTGATTCTCTGTTGGATTTATCTGCTTTTGGTTTACCTGGACTGTTTGGACTGTTTTCTGGATTTTGCCTTTTTGTCTGCCCCTTATCTGCTCTGTCTGCCTTACTGACTGCCCACCTGTGTATGACCAGTGAAGCCCTCATTAAACTGTGGATTTTTGAACTTTACTCTGTGACTGTTGTTCGTATCCTGCATTTGAGTCTTTTTCTGGTCTAGGCCGTCACATATATGCTGCAGGGCTTGTATTTTGATTTTGGCATCAAGCAGTTGTTCTTTGTTTTCAGTTTAAAAAAAAAAAAAAAAAATCCACCAGTGTTGCTAAGTGCTGCAGCGTGGATTGCCTCGAAGTTAGACGTCAGCAACAAATGTTCAATATTCACAAGTTGTGCCTTCCAGCGCTGCGGTGAAGCTGAAGCAGAGGTTGAAACACACAATCTGCGCTCCTCATCATACAAGAAGATAAAATAGAATTCTTCTTTGTGACATTTCTGACTCAAAAGAACGAAGATGTCGTTTCATTGCATGGTGTCTGACTCATTCCCGGAGAGAGTTACGTTAGACGTGTTGGCATTGAATGAAACCTTGAAAATCAACAAGCACAAAGGCATTTTAAAGGGTGTATTATCAAAGCAGAGAGAAACTCGGTGTTGGTTTGGACTCAGTGTGTGTTGGTAAATGAGGGAAAGATCCACAGAACATTTTTTTTTTTTTTTTTTTTTTATCCAGGCACAGAGCCCATGATGAGCAGATGAAGTTTTAGATAGTTCTTTCCAATCACGCTTCCTCCAATCAGAAGGTTCAGATCTGTAAGAGGATGAGTCTCTCTCTCTCTCTCCCTCCCACTCACTTTTCTCTTTATCCATCCATCTCTCTTTCTGCTTAAAGTTTTTTTCTTATTATAAACAATCCTCTTCATTTTGCCAAAAAACTCTTAACGCTGTGGCTGATAAGCTATAACAATGTGTGTGTGTGTGTGTCTGTGCACATGTGTTTGTGCACACACACACACACATGCATGACTGACAGATGCTGCAGGAGAGATCAGCTGGACAGTAATACCGTCTACAGGGAACACACAACACACACACAAACAAACACACTCATTTGGCTGATGTGGATTGTTTTCATTTGGCGCCCTTGCCAAATGAAAACACGTACTTCCTACTATATTACACCAAAAATTACTTCCTACGTATTTCCTATTATATTACACAAAAAAATAATTAAAGATAGAAAATAAAAAGTATAGTACGCCCCCTTTAACCATATGAAAGTGTGTGTTGTGTCTTGTAGCTCAAGGCGTTACACACACAAACCCTAATGATGCATTCAGTGTACCTCGAAACTGGGAAGTCGTGACTCAGAATTACATAATTCACGACCACCGTGTATTTGAGATAAACTAAGAGGGAGACATCATGGAAAACTTTTCTTTTTTCTCTCTGTCTGACCAACGGAAGCTACGTTTTCACATTTATGACCTACTTTCCTTTTCAAAACAGCCTCTGCATTGCTAGTGTTACATGTTAGCCTATTTTTGCGTCTTTATGCTGATTCATTTAAAGAAAAGCCTTCTAGATGTTCATTTAGAAGTAGAGAAATGAGCAGCCATGCTGATGCTGGAGTTTCTGAGGAGGAATTCTGAGTTGAGGGAGTCGTTCTCTTTGGCTTTTCCCAGTCAGGAGCTGGAAATTCCGAGTTCTGAGTGCAAGTTGAACGCAGCATAAACCAATCCCACCTCAGGATCCAAGACACTGCAGGGGGTCGTAGATTTTCTTTGACACAGTTAAATGTTTCAGACACGTATGACTCATTGATGCAAATAACACTGCGGTTCACATCACGGATAGAAAAGTGATTTAAAACATTACATTTTTTTTAGATTGCTATCAAGCATTGGTCCAAACTGAAGTCACATTGTCAAAACTCTTCACACAGTCAGCGAAACAGAAGTCTATGTGGACCAAACCGTCAAACATTTTTCATTGCTTTCACACAAAATGCATCAATGACCAGATTCTCCAAAATCCATGAACTCTTTTCTCATTCATACTCCTCCACCTGCAGAACATCTGATATCTGCTGCACATTTTTACATGCTAACACGCTGTTTTCAAAACTGTTAAAAACACATTCAAAACAGAATGATGGCAAATTTCCTGCANACACGCTGTTTTCAAAACTGTTAAAAACACATTCAAAACAGAATGATGGCAAATTTCCTGCATTTCTTCAGTAATCATAATGAAATATATAGAAAATCTTAGCAGAATATTTACAATAAAATGAGATAATCATTCCAAACAGCTGACTGAGTTTCAGCTGAAAGTCAGTGTTTTTAGTCTTGTTACCAAACAGACTAAAGGTGACGGAGATGGAATGACTTGGTTTGGAAACATGGATGAAGGAAGGTCGGTGGGGACGCTAATGCTACGTTCACATTACAGGCCTTAATGCTCAATTCTGATTTTCTTAATCAGATCTGATCTTTTTGTGTTGATTGTTCACATTCATGTTTGTAAGTGACCTGTATCCGACACGAGTGTGAACACGCTGAGGTCCTAAATGGCCACGCATGCGCAGATTTAACTAAAATGTGAGCCGCATGATACAATAACAACAGTAACTGCGACAGTAAGGTGGACGGCAGTTTGTCACGTATTTTCGTGCATGTCGTTTCGTATATAACACTAGGTCTTCAACGTGCTGAAAATAACATTCAAACCAGTTTTACAAGTGGAGTTGAGAAGTGTAATTTTACTGGTGGTGACTGTGGGCTGCTGCGTCAGTGTCAGTGTGTGGGTACGAGGGCGGAGCTGTATGGTGGGACCGCCATGTTCTGATGTTGACGGAGGAACAGTTCACTGAAAACTTTCTGATCTCTCCATGTATACATCCAACAAAAAAAAACTTCATCTCTCCACTGACCCCCCACGCTGTTGTTGCTCTCCTCCATATTTATTTTTACTGGGCTGCTATGAGGCGCTGAAACTGAATGAGGACGAGATGCGATATGCACAGATAAGTGAGACCTTAAAAAAGCCACATGAGATCCGATCTGAGCGTTCAGACACAGGTCGCATCACCAGAGATCAGATATGGATCAGATCTAGGACCACATATGCAAGTGGCCCAGATCTGATATGAAAAAATCAGATGAGTCACACGTGAGCCACTTCAGCATGTAATGTGAACGCAGCCCAGCCCTGGAATTTCAGGAATTATTTTTTTTCCCAACTTTTTATTTTTCACAAGTACAGTAAATTACGATTTGAAGCAAATTGCTGCATTTGTAATTCATTCTTGTTACATACATACTTACATGTTACATACATGACTTAAGTACAGTCAATAAAGTGAAAAGGTGTTATTCTATAATGAAATACTGATTTATGTGAAAAATTATTCAGTCTTCAAAGATAAAAGTTCATCATTTCTGTAATGCTCCCTGTTGTTCGTGTTTTTTAGGTCAGTGTGTGAGTGTGTGAGTGACAGCGTGTGTTTTCTGAGTCAGAATTGTTGCCAGTGTTAAGGTGGAATGAGCTTATTCTGAGATATGTATGAAGTGTTTTGGTGCTTTGAGTGTGTTTTGGAGGTGAGAGTTTTGGCCAGGATGCATGTTGGTGATGCAGCCTGTATGAAGAGTTTTGAAAAAGTGGCTTCAGTATTGACCGATGCTTNAAAAAAAAAAAAAAAAAATCCCTGTAAATTAGGATATTCCTGGTCAGCTTTCTGGCAGACGTGCATTAGTCGTACCTGTATCTGCTGCAGCATATTCTTGAGTTGAACCAGGAACTCTTTGGCATCTTTAGCTCTGTCAGAGACGCCGTTCAGGGCCTGGGAGAGTTGGCACTGCAGGACAAACAGGAAGTACATGTAAGAGCTCAAACACATGGAAAATGAGTAAGTGTAACTTTCTAAGAGAGAGGAAAATACCAAACATACAGTTTATTTTAGCTTTTTCATAAATGTAAAAGTGAAATGGAGAGAGAGAAAACACGGACGACCAAAGATTACATAGCAAAATCAGCATGCTCATCATAACTATAAAACATCAAGGCTTAACATGATTTTAGTTTTAAGTATGTATTTTATGTTTGTTTTATTTAAGCTGAGACAGTTTTGATGTTTTAATTTCACAGTTAGATGCTTCAGCTTAAATGTTTTTGCAGTTTTGCTTTTCTCTGAATTTGTCTTTCATTTGTAAAACTGTAGGCAAAAATTTTGGCTTACAAAAATCTGGACATTTCTATCAAGCCTGCCAATTGGTACCAGTTTCTAGAAAATCTTCATGAATTTTAAGAAAAGTATCAATAAAATCTGCAGGTTTTTTTTTAAATCCACCAAAACAATTCTATAAAAAATTGTTGATTCTTTAAATGTTTATTTCTAGAATTTATTATTGTTATATATGGAAGTTTTTTCCCTTACAGATTTAAATTTTTTTTTTTCCAGATTTTTCTTAAACCAATTTAAAACTATAATTTTAGACTCCAGAAGGCGTAAGAAAGAAAAAACAAATCAAGGCACATTTAAGACTTGAAGGAGATCCAGATGGTCTTTGTGAAAATGATGAAACCCACAAACACACTCTCATCCATCTTTCAGGACATGAATACAGTGTATGTGTATGTGTGTGTGTGTGTGTGTGTGTGTGTGTGTGTGTGTGTGTGTGTGTGTGTGTGTGTAGTCTGTGGTAGATAAGAAAAGACAGGACAAAGAAAATACACAAATGTCCCACACATGACAAACTGTGATGAATTTGCTCTGCTGCTGCCACGCCCACAAGTCCACCTGCTCCCCTTCCTCTTCTTATGAACACACACACGCACACACACACACACACACACACAGAGAGAGAGAGAGAGAGAGAGAGAGAGAGCCAAAAGGCAATTTGAAGGAAGGGGAAAGGGAAGAAATGGTAGTCATTTTTTTTTATTCTAAAGAATTGATAAACATATAATTCTTCCATATCCACATATGAGATCAGACAAGGAAAACCCAACAAGCTTTTCTTCTGACAAAATATTTAACAAAATATTTAAAAAAAAAAAAAAAAAAAAAGGAAAATCAAGGAAAATAAATTTACTCATGTCATGGAATGGTTAAGTAGCAAAAACTTATTAGGCATTCATTTAATTTTTTTTTAACCAAAAGTTAAAATTACAAATTAAATCACAGCTTGAAAGTGCTAGTGAATTATTAAAAAAAATCTACACTCTATATTTACAAATTTGTAACATTAAAATGTTAAAATCTTAAATAATGATCAGTTCACAGGGTATTTAGAGAGGAACATACTGAATGATCCTAATGTTTCCATTATTCCCTTGGTTGTATTTGAACAAATCACCAGCACAGAGTCAAACCACTGTATGTATAATCCTCTCTGCCACTCCACCCCCACATCACACACACACACACACACACACACACACACACACACACACACAGAGAGAGAGAGAGTGACCTTATCTCTATCCAGTTCTCATCTGTGCACATGTTGTCCAGAGTCAGGAGGAGGGATAGATGTGAGGGGTCATGGTTCACAAATCAAGCCAGCCGTTCTGTGGAGCTTCCCACTGCTGCACACCAAGATGCCATCTGCCCCAGCAAGCTGTCTGGCCTGTGCATTTTATGTGTGTGTGTGTGTATGTGTGATCCCAAGATGCTAACAAGAGGATGACGTATGTCCCTCATGAGGTTTGACCTGGAAAATCCTATCTCGCTCATTTGTTCCATTCTCATTTTGTCTGTTTTGTGCTCAGTTTCTTGGTGTGTTCATCATATGAAGTAAAGCAGTGGTTCTCAAACTGTTTGAACCGAGTACCACCTCTGAGCAAGTACAACCTCATCAACTAAAAAACAAAAAACAAAAAAAAAAAAAACNAAAAAAAAAAAAAAACCACACAAAATTTCACACATAAATGTGTGCTGTGCTGAAATTGAGACATTTATAGTATGAGTGTGAAAACTTAATGACACCCACGTAACACAGAAGCACAAGATGCGCTCAGGGGACGAGTTGGGTTATTTAAAAGAGAATAATAATTAAATTTTTACAAATTATGGTGGGAATTCATAAAAAATCCTGCTAACTACATGCAAAATAAGCACTGCAATAACTGAAGCTCATTCATAAAGCTTTTCTTATATTTAATCAGTGAATTGCTGTCCCATTATGGCACGTTGTGGGTAAGAAGTGTCTCAGGTAGGAGCCAATGAAAATCATGAAAATCAACGCGTTAATGACCTGCTGCATATTTAAAGGACCATACTGGCCATTTTGCATGTTTGAGCCTAATATATTCCATTTTCATACATGTTACGTTACTGACAGTCATTTCCCAANAAATCTCTTAATCTTTCAAAATCAAATATTCAAACAATACACCCACCTTAAAAATCCATGTTTCTCCTGCTAATAGTTTAGCCTTATGAAGTCACGATTGTTTAAGTTTTTCCATAAACGCAGGTCTTCTTTTGAGACTATATTCCACAGTGGAGACATACATTCACTCCACACTTTTACTGTGCTTAAAACACTAAAATTACAAAACTTTGAAAAAATCTGAATACACATGTTATTAGCGATGATGGATTACCTATCCCAAGAATGTTTCAAATATCAACAAGTTGATTTTAATAGCGTACCAGAATGAACTGAAACCAAAGTTGGTCTGGAAGGTAGGAAAAACATTTTTAATTCACCGTTCCAGTAGGATGCTTTGGGAAATGATTGTCAGTAATGTTACATGTATGAAAATTGAATATATTGGGTGGTATGGTCCTTTAACGTTTCCTAAAATAACAGAACAGCACAGAACATAGCTGGAATTCTCCACTGAATTTCCAGAATTATCTCACATACCACCAGAGGGCGCTTCAAGTACCACTTGCGGTATGCTAACAGCGAGGTGGAGAAATTCGTAGAAAGGAGCTATAGAATTCAGAGCTCATATAATGTACAAATAACAGAAAAAATTTTATAATGACATAAAGACCTGAAGCATTACTGAGAAGTATAAGTAGCAGCAAGCTGAAACCTTTCCCAGCATGCACTGTGGTCAGCATTTAAACATAATGGATAAGGTGTTTAAAAGTGTTGTTTCATTACTTGCTCTAAAATCTATGGAAATATGAGGAAAATAAGATGGATTTATAGATCTTTATTTTTCAGATGTAATTTTGATGCCTTCACGTTATTCGTATCAAACCTAAATCTACCTACACAGTCGATATCCAGCCCTAAATTTGGCTGTAGTCTGGATGTGTCAGCCTGCTGCAGAACCCAGTAAAACTCTGAAACAGTCTAAATGTGACAAGTCCACCTCAGGGGAAAAGCACCGCTGGATGAAGAGCCACTGAAGACATTTGGAAGACAAACACACACAAGAAAAAATCATGAAGAATGGAAGAAAACCGAAATGAGATGGGAAGAAATAACAAGAGGTGATAAGAAAGAAATCTCAACTGTACATTTAAAAATCCAATTTCTTCCCTCCTTTGTTTCTTTTGTTCTTCCTCCCCTTGACCTTTTTAAATCCTTTATTACTCCTCCAAACGGGGGTGTCATTTTTCTTTTTCCTGCTGTCAGCACCCTTCACCACTCCTCTCTCACAGACAAGTGCTATTATCTCATTATCTTATTACAGGAGCGATGGAGGAGCGTTTATTCAGTGGGTGACATTCAGAGAGAGCAGTGACATTCATGCAGGCACATCTGTGGCATTCGCTGATTTCTTGGCTCAACAAATAGCCGGGCGGAGGGGGGAGGAGGCGTGGAAATGGATTCAGGAGATTAACCGAGGACGCAACGGATTCAAACTGGAAGACAACCGCGGGAAAGATGAGCTTTGGGTGTCCAGAGGGTGAGATTCTCCGGTCTGTCACTGCAAATACAATCAACACAAAGTGATGCTGTGAGGAATTATTTTACACCGTATTACCACTGAGTCACTCCACCACAGAAAGCTCTGGTTAAAGGACCATACCATCCATTTTACATGTTTGTGCCAGTCGATTTTCATACACATAACGTTACTGATGATCATTTTCCAAAGCATACTACTGGAACGGTGAATTAAAAATGTTTTTCCTACCTTCCAGACCACCATTGGTTTCATTTCATTCTGGTACGCTATTAAAATCAACTTGCTGAAACTTGAAACATGGAATAGGTAATCCATCATCATGAACAAGACGTATATTCAGGTTTTTTTCGAAGTTTCATAGTTTTTGCGTTTAAGCACAATAAAAAGTGCAGCGTGAATGCATTTCTCCTTCAGGGAATATAGTCCCAAAAGAAGACCTGCTTTTATCAAAAAATTTTAACGACCATGACTTCATAAGGCTGTGTAACTATTAGCAGGAGAAACATGGATTTTTAAGGTGGGTGTATCACTTGAATATTTGATTTTGAAAGATTAAGAGATTTTGCAAAATATCAGGAAAGTTGAAATATGGTTTTATCCTTTGGGAAATGATTGTCAGTAATGTTACATGTATGAAAATTGAATATATTAGGCTTAAACGTGCAAAATGGCTGGTATGGGTCTTTAAAGCTATTGCTTACATATTGCAATTTTTTAAATTTTATCTAACCAGGAAGTCCACTTGAGATTCTGAATCTGTTTTGTGAGGGAGACAGAATGTACAAAAAGTCGCACACGTTGCACAAATGAATAACAATATAACGGGTCTATTTCTGAAAACTTTGCAACACTTTAATTTGCAACAAACACATCGAACCGCTTCTACTCTCCTTTGCTGCAGTGCCACCAAAGAGTCACTCCCATGTTTAGCGTAAAGGGCTAATAAATTTTGTGCACATTTATCACTTCATTGGCTGCACTGATCAATTAGCCACTAATCACTGTAGCTGTTCATTATTATAAATTTTCCATGTTTTTATATTTGTTTAGGGTCTATTTTGAAAACTTTGCTTTATTATGCAACAAAACACATTGAACCACTTCTGCTCTCCCTGGCTGCAGCACCACTCTGCACACTGAGTGAAAAATGGCAAATACCGGCCATATACTTGCTTTTAAAGTTGATGTTTCAGATCATTCCAGTACGCTATTAAAATTGTCTTGTAGAGACTTGTAGACTATCACAGCAAACCAAAAGTTGTTCTTATTTTTTTTTTGTCAAGTTACTTAATTTAATGGGTCCAACATGGAGCAGTTCAGAAGAAAATGTATGTTTCCACCAGGGAATATCATCCCAGGAGAAGACAGCAGTTACTGAGAAATTAAAAATGTCCTTGCCTTCTACATTCTGATGTACATTCATACATTTTAGCAGGCAAAACATTGAATTTTAAGGTGGATGTATCACCTAAATATTTGAGTTTGAAAGATTCAGAGATTTGGCAAAATAAAATGAAAACTAAAATGTGGTTTTACGTTTTGGAAAATGGGTTACCAGTATCATAATCTGCATGCGGGTAGTATTTATTGTGCTCATATATTCAAAATCACCAGTATGGTCCTTTAACCCTGGCTAGTTTTGACAGAGATCTGATTACAATGCAAGTCAGACCACATCTATTTGGTCCTATCAAAACCTCTCCAGACAAACATCCACCCAGCCAGCTTAGCTAAACCATAAATCAGGAGAAAGGAAGCATCGTTTTATCTCCCTGAGTGTCTTGGTGGGGGTGGAGCTTCTGAGGAAAGAGAAAAAACAGAGGAAACCAAAGAGCTGCTCAGCAAAGAAGAACAGACCCTCTAATCAATATTTGATCGGGGCATCTTCGATATTAATAAATGCAAAGGGGAGGGGGGGGAANACCCTCTAATCAATATTTGATCGGGGCATCTTCGATATTAATAAATGCAAAGGGGAGGGGGGGGAAAGCCCAGAGCGTAACTGTCATAAAACGGATGCAAATGAGATCTAGATGATGAAGCTATTATAGTTTTTACATTCAAATCCAACAATCCTGTCATCTGAGATTAGAACAAACACTGGATGACTGACATTTGCACACAAGCAGACCTAAATACACATGACTCATCCATAATCATCTAATCTGATTATTGAGTTTCATAATAAACAAGAATGAGCAGCCCCTCGTAACCATGGTAACGTTTTTTTTGTTTTTTTTTTGTTCAACTATGGGATGTCCGCGCTACACAGGTCTGGCATCGGTTTCCAAAAATAGACCATAAATACTCAGTCCATCTCTCTCTCTCTCTCTCTCTCTCTCTCTCTCTCTCTCTCATATATCCTGTTAATTGCGGTTACAGCCTGAAACCTGTCTGCAGACCATTTTCTATTTTACTATGGCCAGAGGAGAGGCAGTGTGCATTAACCTACATTCAGCACAAAACACAAGCAGCACAGCCTTCAGTTACTGTGCCACATTGTACAAGTGTGTGTATGTGTGTGTTCGTGTGTGCGTGGGTGTTGCTGAGTCTGAAGGAAATGCAGAACGAGGCTGACCCGTCATGGTTGGCATACTACCATCTGGAACAGGGTTAGTCAGGCCTGGCCAGTCAGCGCTGAAAATTACCTCAGTAACAGAGTCGCTGAGAGATGAAAGCATCTATTTTTGGCAATAAAATTGCAGTCATTTTTCTTTTTTTTTTTTATAATTCAGCCTGAGGCACTGCATTCAATTTCAAAGGACATATTCAATATTAGAGCGTATCCCACCTTATACCAAGACAAACAAACACACTTTCAGTCTTGTGTTCTTTCTTATAGACATGAAAAGTGGCTACCTGCTTCTCCTGCTGTGTATAAACTCAAATGTCTTTACAGCTCACAAATTTTATATTTTTATACATAAATATCTACAGGGCAGTATGCATCCTCAGAAATACCTGTTGGAGAATCAGAAGATGGTGGAATACCTTTTCCGCTGGTCAAATTTAGGGAAAATTGCAGCTCTTTTTCTTTCAGTCCCAGAGAGAAAAGAAAGAGAAAGTGTGTGCTGTTATCTCCCTGTTTGTAATTAAACAAGATCACAAAAATACACAGAAGGCAGAATTCCCCTCTTCTAAAACAAAAGTGTGTTTTTCTCCCTTTATACGAATAATTGGGCCAAGAATGCAAAAGAAATAAGTAAAATTACCTTTAAGTATAAGCGGTGCTAAAGTTAGCTGCACTTTACTGGATTTGGCTTAGGTTATCTCCCAGATGTGCACACACATACACACAGATGAAAACCCACACATAATGCATTTGTGGACGTGTGTGTGTGTGTGTGTGTGTGTGTGTGTGTGTGTGTGTGTGTGTGTGCGTGTGTGCGTGTGTGTGCTTTAGATCCATATAGATCGTGTTTTCTGCTTGACTGAGCAGAGGACACCAGATCAGTGTGTCTTCCTCCGCATTCCCTCATCGAAAGCTCATCTGCATATTTATGCCTTCATACTGTGTGTGTATATGCATGTGGGTGTGTGTGTGTGTGTGTGTGTGTGTAAGTGTGTGTGTGTGTTTCTGTCCTTCTGGGTTTGTGGAGCAGTGGGAAATACAGTTAGTCACTCCAGGCTGCTCCATGATGTACAATAAATACGATGAATGAAATGTCTTTTTGTCTTTTTGGCATCAGTGTGGCAACAGTACTGGGATTTCTACCACCTCAAACACACGCACATACATACACACATATACACTTGCTTTGTATATACACCAAGGAAATGGAGTAACAGCTGGAGATCTGGCTAAACAATATGAGACACAGCCTTACCTAGTCTAACACACACCTAAAATGACCCTGTTTTCACTCAGTGTGCACAGCAGTGCTGCAGAAACAGAGAGCAGAAGTGGCTCACTGTGTTTCTTTGCACATTAAAGTGTTGCAAAAACTTCAAAATAGACCCCTAAATGAAAATAAGACCGTATAAATCTGTATTACTGTATATATTGAATTTAATTTTTAATTTGTTCTTACTGTCTTTTAAATGTTGCTTTATTTTGTTCTTATTGTCTTTTAAATGTTGTTTTAATGCACTTTTTTGTGTAAAGCACTTTGAATTGCCTTTGTGTTTGATTGCTGCTATATAAATAAATTTGGCTTGCCTTGCCTTAATTAGCTGCAGATAATAAACTCTACCATTGATTGTTTTTTCATTTCATCTGTTACACCTCATTAAAAAAAAGACCTTGCTAATTATGCAAACCATGATTTCAAATAGTGATTCTGATTTAGATAGATAGATTAATCATTTGGTCTTAATTGCTGCCCGGCATTATTAAGTTCTGTAACACCATCACCATTCAGCCTGAATCCAGTTAATGAAAGCATGTAGATATCTGATGTGCGGTCATTCCTGGGGAAAAATCCTTTTTGATGCACAGATGATGATTTTATTTTGTTTAGAATAAATACAAAAAAAGAAGACAGCTGTAGAAGGTTAAACAGAAGCAGGGAGAACATGCTGTTGACAGAGTTGTAGGAATACTCTGCAGACTCAGCTGATAAAGGTGAGAGAGAGAGGAAGACAGCCAGCCATCGATCTCCCTCAACGTGAAGGACACCATATTAACTAAGTGGCAGCCATGTCTTATTCATACGCTGCTCATTACTTATCAGCACCCTCTCTCCTGTGCTCTGATGGGATTTTCACAGTCCATTTATGGGACAGAGTGATAGAGGCGAATTCCTCGCAATCAGGGAGTGGGGGGAGGAAGGGTTGGGGGGAGGAGTNGTAAATGAAGGGGAGGAGAGAGTGTAAATAGAGGGAGCAATTGAGAGGAGAAAAGGGAGACAGACACAGGAAAGGTGAATGATGAGGTAAAGCTCGTAAGAAGAAGGAGGCTGAAGGCTGTTAAATGATGAATGGAACGACTGTACGCTCCCAGTCAGAGAGAGAGAGAGAGAGAGAGAGAGAGAGACCCACTGACCTATTTAGCAAGAAACTGACAAAAATAGCTTTTAATTTGCACTTGTTACAGTGATGATGATGATGATGATGATAATGATGATTTTTAATTTTTTTTTTTTTATTTAACCTTTAGTTTACCAGGTAAGTGTCACTGAGATTAAAACAGAAAAATCTCTTTCCCAA